>JAHWFO010031644.1:1986606-2076984 GCA_023313115.1 Rhysida immarginata
CCAAATTTTAACGTTCCTCCAATGTCAACAAAAGGGAGGAGTTCAAATTTCAGGATGAGAGGGGAGAAATTATTGATCACTAACCATGATGTATACCAATCCTTACCCTGTTTGTATAGAAGAGAGATATCTATCAGTATGTTGTTAATATTTTCTTTTTTTTTTTTTTCAGAGTACTAAAACGTTTCATTTTTGATCACCTGAATTAAAAAAGTATCTGTGAAATCTTGAGCATGCTTGATGCGTGCCAAAGGAATAGTTGGCAAGCACTCTTTAGAAATGACATGCAAATAATCAGAAATGACTGTGTGGTTATCTACAACACCAAGCACAATAGCTTCCCAATCTTCACTGACGCTCTGGTTGCTGTGTCGACTAGTAGCTAATGACTGGGAGGCAGTCTCCAAATTGATGCTGTGATTTGGGTTCAACAAATTTAAACATTCTTTGAAAGATACAGAAGAAACTATCATCAGTCACAAAATGATGAAAGTTGATGTCATAAAACACAAATAAATTTTAAAAAATAATCAAAATGTTTGCAATGATGACAACTGATTTTCAATAGGAATTTTAAATTTCCATCAATCAAACAGTGAGTCACCAATTTCCCTTTTCTAGTGAAGATTAAAAAATTTGACCATCTTAAAAATAGTAATAATAAAAAAGAAACACACATGACATTTATTTTAAATTAAGATCTTCATCAGGTATCCATAAAAAGTTCCTTGCCTTTTATACATAGTTTCAAGGATAGATAATACCATCTTTAATGCAACCCATACCCCAGAATTCTATTGGCATCACTGATTAACCCTAATGCCCAAATAACATTTAAGAAAAAGGAACATACAAGTGGCTAAATGTACTCTAATAGAGCCACAGAATGATCTCTGTTCTCCAGACAACACTATTTTCCTTAATCGCTCGCTGCTAGAAAGTAAAAATACTGCGTGGAAACTAAACTATGAAAGTTAACCTTTCGAGATCGTTATATGTGGTTGACTATCATTTTAACAACTCTGTGTTTAAACTAACGACAAGAAATCACAAATCCACAATAATCATTTTTTGAGGCACTTTGAACGTTTACCTTCCGTAGCACATTTCTCACAATACCATATGCTCATTAGATTTCACAGAATAAACTTCTGAAATCGGGTCCATCATTTTGACTTAACCTGTATTTTTAATTTAATGATCTACTAATTTTGTGTATTGTATAGGTAAACATATGCAATCTACAACAAGCTTTCCATGTTAGTTTCAATACCTGCAAGGCTCTAGAGGACCATTGATTTGAACATTTGTTGCTGTAATGCTTTTCCTACTTAAAACAAAGGCTATAATGTATAAAAACAAGCATGATCAACGATATTCAAAGCTCTAGCTAACAGATATATGACAACTTACAGAGTCCCCTTCAGAATACCAACTATTTTTGACTTGTATACAGTCATCTGCATAGAAAGGAATTCCATAAACATCAATGTTTTCCCCAGGACCTTTTGAAAGGGTGTGCTGCCCGAATGGTTTCAGTAACTGCCTGACTTGATAAATTATGTATTTAATTGCATAATACTTTGCTTGTTTTTAATTATTGTCCACCCATCCGATAAAATTTTCTGGGAAGAACACTGAGCACGAACAGATGCAAAGTGTACTATAAAATCTTTTTCTCCTATAAAAACTGACCATTCTACTTCTGGAATAATACAATCTAGAAAAGCTTGACTGATATACGGGAAAATTACCATTATTTTGTGGAATGTTTCTATTATAGTAGCCTTTTCCTTAGAGTAATTAAATGGCAATGCTTTTTTCTTGGTTACCTGATTCTCTGCCATTGTTTTAAAATTTTAAACTGGAAAAAGGACCACCGAAAATAATCTAAAAGAAAAATACTAACCTTCAATTTGTACCATGACAGTGTAGTTGGATGCTGAGGCTGTAGTCACAAGTATATAGTAATATACTTGCTGTTCCGGTTGAAGTTCCGTATACGTAAATGAGTTGTCGTCTGTTAAATTAACAGCTACTGGAAAAGGAAGTGCACGTGCTTGCACTCCAATACCATGAACACATGGGTGATTTCCCATGGAGTGATGACATGTAAAATTCGACACCACGATTTGGAAGGACCAGATATGCTCAGGAATGAAGAACCTTCAGAGCAAATGAAAGCATTGATTTAAGTAAATGTTTAATGCTATATTAAATAGCTTCATTTTAGATTTAAATTTAAATGCAGAATGCAAATGGCTTCATTATTCCGATTTGATAAATTTGAATTAAAATATAAATTGCATTTTTATATTTTAATTGGATGTTTAAAAGTCTCTATAATGTAAAAAATTATGTACAGAAAAACAAAATAATGCAGGATGTACAATTTTCTTTGACCAAATAGACCAAAGACAGCAAATACATTTAAAATGACCTCTATAGATATTAGTACCGTAAAACCTTGAATACAGGAACGGGCGTCTATTTGTCTCAATGGTCCAGGCCCCCCCGGCGATTAATCGAGACCCGGCGTTAAGGACTATTCCCAATAACATGTGTCTAGAAAAACGATTTCGTAAAATTTTCCGGTTGATCACAAATTTTCCCTGACCACCAACACCAAAAAAATCTATTTTGATAGAATATTATTGACATTTTTCAAATTTTTCGTTCCAATTTCACATTTTTTTGCTGATTTTGTAAAATTCCCTGACTTTTCCCGGTTTTCCTAGTCGCCAGTCACTCTGCAATAAATCCACTACTTAAAATAAAGTAAAATAAATGAAATAACAAAACACTAATCTGAATGAAGAAGAATAACAACCTTGATAACGACAAGCTTCAAGTCCAAATGATTACTCTACCTATGAGAAGGTTTGTAATGGACCCTACGAACGAGAACTTCTTTATATGCAGAAACGGCAAGGGTAAGGCAGCATGGGATTGGTCGAATTTAGAATGGGTTAAATGAAGCGGCCAGTGAGAAGGCATACACATGAAAAGACGTTTAATAATCTGAAAGCTTTCGGATTGGTTTAATAATGGAAACAATAAAAACGCGGGAATTTATATCGATGACCTGAAAAAGACCTGGCGTTTATTTGAGACCCAGCGTTTAATCTATTTCTAACATCCCACCCAGCTTTTATTCGAGACTGACATGTATTTGAATACCCGGCCTTTATTCAAGGTTTTACGGTAATACAATGACAGGTAAATTATTAGTGATATCTACCTTATTATGCATTGCACCACTCTTGGCTTTCAAAACTCGTCTCATTTTGATGTGGTATGGAATAAAAGAAGAGGTTCTGAAAACATTATACAAGCATTTCTGACCAGCAGTTGGGAGAATAACTTTCAATTTGCAGCTCCTTATATAGGGTGACCCAGAAATAGTTGGTCAAAATGAGGGATTGGATTGGGTTCGCCATAAGGATCAAAAGTTCCCATAAATGTTAGTCCAAAAATGCATCGTTTAGGGGTTAGTTGCTGGAAGAGGCTCTTTTCTTTAAAGCTTGTCCCACATGCTCTCCAAGGGGATAAGATCTGGGGACTATAGGAACCAATGCAGCACTCAGAAATCACTGTTATGCTTCTGTACTCTGACAATTCAAGTCATATAGCAAGGACTCTCAAAGAAGCATGTTCATCAAGGAAGACTATGCAGTGATGGCTACAGAAACAAAGGGTAGCATGGCACGCTCAAGGCAATGGAGCACTGAATGTCTGAAAGGGACACTGAACATCTGAAAGGGGCACTGAATGCAGCTAAATTCTTATTTTAAAGTTAATAAAAGTACATGCATTTCAGTGACCTACATTTATATTTTTAAGGCATAATGCTAACTTCAGAATCTGTATGCAATTAGGGCACATTAAGGCTTTCTAATTTCTTCTAGGCTAATCTCTTCGTTACTTTGTGATACCACAAAAAGACTCATCTGGTGGTACAGTCCTCAATAGTTCTTAAAGTATATTTTTCAACAATTTATGCACTATTTTTGCAGGAAAAAATTGCGAATAATGATTGCATTAAGATTTTAAACTTTATACCTTATATACAGTTGATCTGTATTATCCCTCAACATTTTATGAATGCTGATTTAAACGTGAAAGCTTATTGAGGAATACTTCTTCTCGCGGACAAAGTGGTTTGTTTTGACAGTAAAGTGGCCACAGGAAACCACTGCACACGAATACAAATAGCTCGATTGGCAGCACGGAGGATAAAAAAAAAAAAGCACAAGGAGTAACGCGATGAACAGCTCGTCACGGCTACCAACTAAACTGATGCAGTTAGTTAATATTTTAAATAAATGTGCTTAGTAGTTTAAAATGTTTAGGCTTGAAATCACTCACGCCACAATGATAAGCTCCAATGAATACTTAAGCCGCACATTGTTGGCATTTATTGGATTCAGTTTCTTGCGTTTGTGCAGCGCTGAGGGGCAGCGTGGGTGGGCCGAGGGGCAGCGTGGCAGGGCAAGGGGCAGCATGGCGCTGCGCCACGCTGATTTTGCCTAGTGCCATCACTGCTATGCACATGTGGAGGTATGTCTGATCAGGAATGATGCTGAGAAAATGCTAAGAATAATTTGGTCAAATGATGCCAAATTTGTTTTTTTAATAAACCTATTTTTTAATCCCACCTGAACATTACAATACATTCTATATATTTTTTAATTTTCATTATTTCTATACAAAAAAAAGCCTCAATCTTGAGAGCAATTTGTGATTCCAGTGTCAAATAGGCATTATTCATAATTGATAAAATGCAATCAAACATTAGTAGAATTTCAGTAAATACTGGAGTAGCTTTTATTAATATTAAATAAAATTAATATTGATATAATTTTTCCACTTCAGATATGGACGAGAATCGTATAGAGATAAGGTGATAGGTCAAGAGAGAAAGGAATGTGTCTTGTAAAATATGTCCAGAACAAAGTTACATCAAAAATATTCTAAACAGCAAGTACAGAGTTTCCGAAAAAGAATGACAACATTTTGTGATATTATAACCTTTATTGAATGGCAGTAGGATATTAATTTTTTAACAAAAATTCTTATAAAATGCACAAGTTTTTTTGGTTTTTTTTTGATATTTTTAAAATCTTTGTTAATAAGTTTCTATATGAGCACCATTTATGTGTAGCACGGCACACATCTAAGCGATTATCTATTTCTATCCACGTTCTGTGAATCATGTCTGGGATGATTGAAACTACGAAATGCTTGCCATAATACTGTATGGGAAATAATCTGTACTGCCAACATAAATATGACACTGTCTGGTCATTGTAATAAAAAAAAAAGACAAACAAGTTCCTCATGCCATCCAAGTTATACTTACTTACTTACTTACTTACCGTAATTTTCGGCAGTAGCGCCGCGGCGTTTCTATTAATAAAAGTGAAAATTTTGGCGTGTGCGGCGTATCAGCTGCCGTGGCGCTACTGTCAGAGATTTTACAAAAATTAAAAAAAAAAAAAAAAAAAAAAAAATTCTACCCACGATTTTAGGCCTACTTCATATCGACGATATAAAATGAGTAGGGACAATATATTAATAGATTTATATTCATTGATGAATTTATTGATGAATTCACATCCCTCTTAATTAAAAATTCACTCCGATAGCGATCGAGCGTGAGCATTCATCGACAGTGGCGAATTGAACCACCGGTAACTGGGAAAAAAACCGGTGGGCCGGACGGATGCCTTTACTTTCTTGTGATTGAGGGCCGCTTTCGCCGATTTTTCCCGGTAGCTGTCCGGTACGATTTAGACTGCCAGTCCGCCTATGTTCATCGATTAACGTGAGCACTGCATCTAAAAACTTTCAAATCAATTTCACCATGAGCAGAGTATGTTTCAAATTCGCCAAAGCGACTTGCAAGCCATACAGCAGCTTTTAAACTAACAGCCAGGATTGAAAAGGCCTAAGAGCAATCGTGCAGCAGCGAGGCAGTTAAGACTCGACGAAAACTGTATTCGGCGCTGGAGGAAATGTATGCAGAAATATATTTTATGTACGAAATTAAAAATTTTTCCCCACTCAAATGCGTATTACTTTTATTGAAGCATATAAGAAAACTGATTTTAGATTACCGATTGCATGTGTGGTGGTGGGGGGGAGGGGGATTTTACATTTATGTTAAATTTTTGCTGCTGCGGCGTATCAGCTGCCGTGGCGTTACTGCCGAAAATTACGGTACTTACTTTTCAAACCCGCTTATCCGTTAGAGTCGCGGGGACAGCAACCCTATGGAGTCAGGTACTTATCCAGCAATCGCGACCTTCCGCAATCAGGCGCATGTCCTCCCTGGTAATACCCAAGCAACTCGAACCCAGATTCTCCATGTAGTCCAGCCACCTGGTTCTAGGCCGACCCCTTGGTCTCTTACCCACCGGCTCGGAAAACAACAACTGCCTAGGAAGACCAGTTTGCAGCATCCATATCACGTGGCCATACCAGCGCAACTGAGATCTCTCAATGCGGAGAAGTAGCGGCTCAACACTTAAAGACTCCCTTATTGTGCTGCTGTGCACTCTATCTAGTAGGATAACACCTGCTACACCTCTCAGAAATCCTGTTTCTGCCGCTTGCATCTGCGATCGCACTCTTTCGGTCATTACCCAAGACTCATGACCATAGGTGAGAATAGGGACAAAGATAGATTTGAAGACAGAGAGCTCGCATTTCTTTACCACAGATCGCCACAGTTCACGTCTGACACAGCTTGCTGCACCAATCCGAGCATCCAATTCTTTTTCCTGCTCATCACTCGCGAATGCAATCCCGAGATACTTGAACTTCTCCACCTGTCTCAATGGGCCTCCCCTAATGTGGAGAGCACACTGAGTGGGCTGTCTTGAAAGGACCAGAACTTCAGTCTTAACCACACTGATCCTCATCCCAGCTTCTTCACATTTGGCTGCAAACCGATATAGTGCATGCTGAAGATTGGTGCAAGAAGACCCAAGGAGAACAAGGTCATCAGCAAAGAGCAACCTCTCCACCAAGCAGTCACCCACACAAACACGCTCATCGCCTTGGCTGCCCCTGTCTATCCAGTCCATAAAGATAATGAACAAGAGGGGCGACAGTACACACCCTTGGCAGAGTCCTACACCCACGTTGAACGGTCTTGACTTAATGTTATAAAAAGCTATAAAATTACAAAATGATGTCATTCTTTTTCAGAAACCCTGAATTATAATTATAGACAATTAAACTCAGAATTTACTTAATTTAAAAAAACATATAAAATTTTTTCCTTACTTAAAATAAGAATATTCTAGTAGAGTAGAATATATAAAAGGGATGCTAGGAATTATCAGGTTCACATCACTGGTTTGTAACCATGAAGCCATGGACCCTAAACTATAATGGCATTTATGACTCAGCCCCTACAAATAAAGGAAAAAACAATTGTGAACACATCCAGTTTTTTCAAAATGTCACAGTGAAAACTTCTTCAGCTTATTCTCAATTTTGTCTACAGATTAATGCATTATCATGACAAAATATGGTATGGTCCATCAATCAGGATATGCAAAGAAATTCTAAACATACTGCAATTTAATGGCAAAACAAAAACCATTTCAAACAGTTGCTATGCAAAACAACAGCCATGAAACAGCTTTATATAAATTAAGTTACAAACATAAAGGCACATGCTTTAGTTGATTGTTAGTACACCATAGCCCGTCTATAACGAAATTCATGTGGACAAAGAATTTTTTCATTATAAACCGGATTTGGTATGAAAAAACTTATTAAACACGGATTTTTGTTTTTAAAAATTTTTATTCATGATTAGGTTGAAAAAAATCTGTTATCGACTTTTTGCACAATTTGTAAGAAGTTTCTTGTTCAAGTAATCATCCCATTTATAAAATCTTTTAATAATTCTTCTGGGGCATCATTCTGTGACAATATGTATGCTCTTAGATCTACTAGGCACGAATGTGTACGCTTTGACGATGGTGCTGGCTCAGGTAAGGCTCTCTCAGGAAAGGCTCTTTCATTTTCAGATTCTCAATTTTGTCTGCCTTGACAGAGTTCCACAATTTCATCGTCATTTAAAGAATCTGAGGTTATAACATTGTTGTCTACTTCTCCATAGTCTTTAAATGAGATCATTGCTAACATTTCTCTATATGCACTTCTGCTTCGAAGAATCTCCCATTCCTTGACTCCTTCAAAGTCTTCCTTGTCCTCCTCTGGCTCTTCTGTAGGACTGTCCTTTGAAAACCCCGCCTTCTGGAAACATTTTGATATGACTTTTTCCGGCACCCGTTGCCATGCATCACACACATTCAATATAGTGTCCAAAACAGTCCATTTTTCTGGTTATCCTTTTTGTCAACAGCACAAATCATGTCGCACAACGAATCATGAGGTTGCTGAACGAAATTGTGATGATTTCTAGGTGTGTGTATGCTGTAGTGAATTCAAAGCACAGAATTTATGTAGTAGTTACTGATCTATGGTGCTGTGTTGTAAAATCCGCTTATGAGAGCATTCTACTTAAAAGAGCGCTCCACTTAGAAGAGTCGTGCATAACTCGAATGCGGTTTTTAGGAGTCATTTTTTCTAAAAAAATCTCGACCTCTTCACCAGAAAAGTCGAAAAATTCTTTCATTATAACTAAATTTTCATAAAAAATTCTTCATTATATCAGAGCAATTTTACATGTAAATTACAATGGCGGGGTCGGGCAGGAGAAAATTTTCGTTATAAGTGAAATTTCGCTGTAAGCGAGTTAGTTATAAATGGGTTATGGTGTATTTGGATTAACCTGATTGCAGTGTTTTTTTCTAAAGACATTCTGGTACATATTTATTTTCATGCAGAAGTAAAAGATGCAGAAACAGTTAGATTTACAGTCTTTGCTGCAAAATTTTTATTATAGTATAATTTAGACCATAGTTGCTTACCATTACACTTTCTGTTTAATCTACCATTTTAGAGATTATCATTACCAAATTTCACATTCCTCAAATGGATTGATTCATACTCTGATTTATAGACCATACTGTAAATTTAATTTCCATTATTACAGAACATTAACCATTTCTGCTATGATTCTTCAAGGTAGGCCAAAATTATATACATGTACATACAATGTTTACAACAATTTGTATATATATGTACAATGAATTAACCTGCATTTATTAATTGTAATAACATTCCTGCATAAACCTAATACAATGTCAAAAAGGGATGTGGAGAGCTGTGGAATAGTCTGGTCAATTCCTGGATCTGATGCCATCTGCAGACCTGCCAACTTTCAGAAAATAAAAAGAGTAAAATCCTTCACGTTATAGTTAGGCCTATGAGAATTTATATAAGTGTGCTGATTCATCAATTTTTCAGTGAATAACCCATTATCTATAATAACTTATTACATATTTTTAACAAAATAAGGCATAAACAAATAAGTGAACATAAACATCAATTTCAGAATTAATGTTTTTAATTAGAAAAAAAATATCACGTTAGAATATGAAATAACATTTAAAGGAAAAGGTTAATTATTAAAAGATCTGAGTGAAGCTGCTCTAACCAAAAATTGATCAGTTTACTGCTCCTCCTAAAACAGTAAACTAGACTTTTTAGATTTTAAAATGGTAAAATGTTCTAATGTTTTGTTTAACATTGATGCTCTAAACATGGTACGATTTTTTGGCTAGTTTGGCGCTCTTCAAGGATAAAGAACTACTCTCGTCCTCATCTATTTTACCTTTAATTCTCTGATAATCCCCCTCTAGCGTTAAAACGTTGAACTTCCGCTGACACGAAGGAAAACATTGAAATGATAAGCGATACGGAGGCCTAATATCTCGAGGACCACGCCCTTCATGATGGATAAAATAGTCCTACTTTAAGGATTTAATTTCCGTAATAATGTGTTCCATCGCCTACTCATGCAGTAGAGAATTTCAACATTTCTCCAACTAGGAAATTATGAAAAAACGTAAAATCCTTTATATAAAGCGTAAAAACGTAAAATGGTATTAAAAGCGTAAATTTTACGTGTAAAACGTAAAAGTTGGCAAGTCTGCATCTGTTTAGAATACTGACCCCCTTCGTGCTGTAATTGTCAAGAAATGTCTTATCAGGCATGTTATAATATTCACCTGCATCTCCAGGATTGCATCTGTGTTTCCTGTGGCCATACCATGGAAAATACGAAATGACTCAATAAATGTGTACTCTTTTTGTGTACTACACCACGGTTTACTTAAATGTTATTCTCTGGTCATGGCATACAAGCTTCTAAAATATTGTGTATATAATTTTGGGCCTTGTATTTAGCAAACACTCAATTTGCAACTCATGAAATTCTTAGTAAGAAAATTGAATAAGTAACTTCTGACATTGACTTACTTGGGGAAGCAAGCGAGTGTTTTTAAAGGATCTTTTTTGGTGGTTGCATGAATTATATTTTCCTTAAGTTCAAATTTATGATTAACACCTCCACAGTATATGCTACCGACTTATTGGAATTTAGAAATTGTCTACGGCTGCTAACAAAAACTGGTAATTTTTTCCTTCAGAAGCAATTAGCAATAAATAAAATACCATGAGCTACTCAGGACTAAGGTTTTTAAATTGAATAAAATATTTATTCCATTCTAATATGCTGAATTAAAAGTTATTACATCAAAGGAATCCCCATTAGATGTTATGCAGAACTCTGGGGTCCATGGCATCATTTACATAAAGACACCAACTAATATAAATGCACCCACTTTTGTAATACCAGTGTTTATTATAGCTTTTTTTCAATATCACTCCTTACCTCTCAACTACCGCAACTGCACATATGACAACAACACTTTCAGAAAGTACAGAGTCTGTAGCTTAGTTTTATAAAAATAAAAAGGGAGAGGATCCACAACTCTTAGCTAACTGGAAAACTCATAGAAGACCATAGAAGAAAGGAAAGATGTGTTTCTCTTAATGTTTATGCCAGAAATGATTTCAAATATTAATGTATCAATTACCTGTTGCCTAATTTCATGAACCCAGTCAACAATATAGGCTGCTGCAAACCAATTCCCAGGCACAGGATTAAATGCATGGAATACAACAGCATCATGAGGTTGATGCTTTGTAATAGTTGTCAATGTAAACTGTTGAGATTGTTCGGAGTATGTTCCTTCAGGGAATGATGAATTATCAGGGTTGACTACAGGATAGCTTCCTGGTTGAAGAGCACTAAAATAATTCAATAAAAATAAATGAATAAATGAAATAAGGAAGCTTGGAGAATAAAAACGGAGAAAAGACAGAAAAACGTTTAATCTTGTTTAAAATAAAAACTTAAGAAAATTTTTTTTCCTGTGGGTTTTGCATTTTTTATTTCTCTGGACTCTTACTTAAGTAGCCACATATTTTAAGGTTTCCTTTCTTTCTAGTCTTAAAAACATATTGTTTAAAAATATCTAACATCAATTGATCAGCCTTATAATCTTTTAATAAACTATTTTGAATATTTGGTCCACCCCTAGAGTCATTAAGTTAAAATCATTTATTTGTTCTTAATATTCTTGAGATTATAGGAAACATTCTCATTATTTACTTTGAACAGCATTTACAGTAATGCCCATAGGATCAGTGGGGCAACAAGGTGCTGGTCCCAGGTAAAAGGGTAAGCCTGTGTTGGCCAAGATTGTAAATAAAATGTGCAGCTAATGTTCATCTTCACTAACTTTCAAAAAGCACAAATAAAAGTTTGAAAGGGCCACAGAATGGAAATATTATTTGAAAAAGGTGTAGCAACATGATAAAACGTCCTAGGGGCATCACCGATTTAAAATCAGAGAAAAAGTGAGAATAGAAATTTTTTCATTTTAAAATAAATTTGTGAGTACATGTGAACTTCTCTTTCAGTGCATTTAGAATTATCCATAAATGCTGCAAATTCCCAAGTGGCACGGGTCACTTGATTTGGAACAAAAAAATGAAAAATGGCTACGTCATTGTATGTTCGATATGGATGTAGAACGCTTTCTTGATAAGCATCAGAAATGGCAGCAACAATTTCTGCAAATAAAAGATATCACTTAATTAAAACCAAAATGCAAAAAGTAATAACAGAGCAATAAATAAGGGATCGATAAAAAATTTAGCAATGCTTATCATCCCAAATTTGGTATCAAAACAAAGCCTCATAGTAGAACAACATTTGGTTTTTAAATTTTAAAGGACAACTCTACAGTCACATACAACTTTATTTAAATCGAAAGAATAGTGCATTAATAATATCATGGCATATTTAAAATTTTTTAATTCAATGCCTAAAAGTGTTTAAAAAAAATGAAAATCCAAATGTCTCAGGCATAGTCTTTGCTTCACAGAGATTAATCATCATCAATACACACATAAATAAAATTGAAAATTTCATTTATATATGTACAGTACTGATGATGATCAATCAAAGACTATGCCTGCATTGACGCCACAAAGATGGATGCCCCGCTATCGGAAATTGTCAGAATGTTTGTTTTTTCACACATTTAGGGTTCAAATTAAAATTTTTTTTTAAATGCCACAATGTTGTTAATGCACACTAATCTTTGATTTAAATAAACTTGTATGCGACCGTAGAGTTGTCCTTTAAATTTCAAATTAAAACACGGGGTAAAAATCTCCTGGGTGTAAGGTGACAAAACCAGAATGTCACCTAATTTAGTACGGGAGACTAATTAGCACAAAGGAAGCAGGATTGTCTAAAAAATAAAATTCATTCAAAAAATCACCAATATGAAGAAAATAGTGCTATTGACTAAAAGAAGCTAATAATCTGCATAAGATGAAATTGACTATCTATGCCACGGGTATCATAGAGCTAATAAGTAAAGGGAAGCATCACAAACATCCCATTAATCGCATTTGACCTCATCTCGTGTTAATCCTAAAGTTATTTTGCCTGAAAAACTATAATGCAATTGTAAATATTCTAAAGTTTAGAACCCACTAAATTACACTGCAAGATAATGCAGTTAGATCAATGATTTGGAAGTCTGGAGAAATAGGGCCACTGGAAGTTTGAGTTGGCAACTGAAACCATGGGAAACTGAGAAACTTGGATCTACAAATCATCGATAGATTAGATTTGCTGTTAACATCAGCATCCGTAGAATAGCACAGTTGCAACGTCTTGAGCAAAATTATCCAAGTGTATGTAAGATAAACCATACACAACATTTGCAACACAACAATTATGACCTACAAGTGGCATTTCTCTGAAAGACAGTGCCTGGCCTTGAAAAATTCTTTGAGAAAATGAGGCACGGCCCTCTGTAACTACAGGCCAGATCCTAGGCAAACTGGAAGTACCATGGCATAACTAGCGAGGGGTGGTGGTGCCGAGGTCCCAATGTTAGCTACACTGCCAATGCCATCACATCGACTGCCATGTCCGTTAGTGTAACATCAATAATGTACATTGATGTAGTCTCCTTATCAGTAATTTTTTTTTTTACTTTACTTCAGAATTCTGCTTCCTATGTCCTAATTAGGCCCCTATCAAATTTGCTCACATTTTTGTGTTATATTGAGCTGTGAATAAGGGAAGTCTAGTATGGTCAATCTGTATTATCAGTGGGGCATAAGTCTCAATACTTATCTGGTCTTTGTGCTTGTGAACTAGAGTTTCCCCACTTTCTTTAAAAAATGAAAAAGAGTATAAAGAACCCTTTCAAACCAAAAATATGAATTTTGAAAGAGTTCTAAAGTACGAGGCGTCCGAAAAATAAGGTTACAACAGCTAGTGTTCTTTCAAAAAATGTTTATTTTACAAAATGTCCACTACAACTTATTTAATGATACAGGCATTAATTTTCGATGTGATTGCCACCATCGTTCAAACACGTGTTAACATTAGGTATTAGCTTCTGTATCCAACAGTCATAGAATTTTGGCACCTGCTGCTGGAACAAAATTTCAACCATGTGCTTGATCTTTTCATTATCGTGGAAACATTGTCTAGCAAGACATTTCTTCAGGTTAAGAAACCTACCACTCCTGTGTTCTTCTTGAACTTCGGGTCTGCCTCCAGAGAATTCATGATACTACCCAGAAGTCTTTGCATGAACAAGCACTCTCCAGCCCCAGATCCAGTTTGAGAAACCCCAGTTCCAGAGCCGAAAGAACTAGTTCTTCTTACACCCAGTTTTGTTCGCACTTCACTGATAAAACTAGTATCTCTGATAGAACTAGTTTCTTTTGGCTAGTGCGAACGAGCCTTTAGGGGTTCATTCTACGAGATGCTGCAGCGCATTCAGCTTAAGGCCCGCTTCACACTGCTGAGGATGCTACGCACGCGGACTCCGCACCCGCATGTGATGTTTTCACAGTCAAGCGGACGACTATGCAGCTGAAAATAGCAGCCTGGTTTGAGGCTCTAAAAACATCCCGGTTTGAGGTTTAAAAATGCACATTGCTGGAAAAATACACGATGAGCTCGCTGCCTATTACATATTCAGAAAAAGAAATTCACGGTCCCAGAAAAGGTTTTGGTTGCTGGAATAATCGGGTAGTTTCTAGCAAACTGAAATAGTTCAGGGTAAACGGAACGCATTGAGATTGTTTGTTGATATTTATGTTGTACAGTATTCACTTTTGAATAAAGACATGAGCAATTTAATTTCAGGGCCTTTTAAATATTCATCTGTTAATTAGTAAATGAAACATGATTGGGAAAAAAAAGCAACCAGACAAAAAGCAACTCCAGCAGTTTTGAAGTTGCCATATTTTCGAGAAGTTATTTTCATATTAGCTATTGGCGACTGATTGTAATTTATTGTCGTTCATTAAAGAAAACCGCAAAATTAGAATATGAATGCATCCTTATTAATCGATGTTTTCATATAATATCGATACATCGAATGTCTAAGAAAAACACTAGTTATTTTCCAAAATACAGGGGGAAAATGAATAAAATGCTAAAAACTTACTTAAAAAAACCCTAAAAATACTAAAAATCTAGCAAAAATTCAAAAATACTAAAAAAAAAATCTACTAGATGCGAAAAAACTCCAAAAATATACCAATTTTGTAGAAAGTATACTGAATCTGATAATCTCCAAATCTCTTCGTCTGCATGCAGACTCCGCGTGACTGTGAAAGCAACACTACTTTTAATGGTATTTACTGATGCGGACGATCCGGACTATTCTGAAAGCGCCTACAGTTACAATAGGACTTCGTCCCCGCGCGTAGCGTCCGCAGCAGTGTGAAACGGGCCTAAGTGATGTCCATGCATTCATCAAGGAGACCTTCAGCTGCTATAAAATTGATGAAAGAGGATGCTGTTGAACGTAAGGTTAGGTTAGGTTAGGTTAGGTAGGTTATCGTAGCATTGTCATCCATGAAGGATAAGTCACAACCAGGGAAAAAGTGCAACATCGCAGGATAGACTTGATCAGCAGCTATATTCAGGTAATCTTTGGCTGTCACCTGACCTTCAAGGAATATCAGGGGGCCCATACTGAACCAACAAAAATTATCTCACACCATGACTCTGCCGTTAGTACCCTGAGTTGCTGAGCTAAGGCAGGACAGGTCATTACTTCATGGGCCTGTCATCGCATCCTCTGTCAGCCTTTGGTAAGGAATAACGTGTAGCGTGATTCATCTGTCATCTTGCTGTGGTGCTTTTTAAACCATAGACGCCTGGCTCACCATCCCCATTCTCTTCAACTCCCTGCACATTGTACTAGTGGATATGGGTTGAGACGAACCTTTATTGAAGTTTTCTGCCAATTGCTGCATAGTAGACCTTCATTGTCGCTGCACAAGCCTTCTGAGCTGCTGTTGATCACGATTCTACACGGTTGTTTTTGATCTACACTGTAGATGCTGCAACAAACATTGTGGGTCCTGCTTCCACGAATTAAACACTTTAGAGATCTCGCCTTTTGAGCTATCAGTCAGCTGTGCGATCTTAGCTATCGTGGCACTTGCTAGCCGAGCTCCTACAATAATGCCTTTATACATGTAGAACTTAAGACAGGTTTTTGTTTTTCTCGTGCTACAACAAGTACTACCGACACTATCTGATGATATGAGTAGAGACTATGTGTGCAATTCACTTGACCCAGGTAAATTTGCATGCTCTGTACTTTTGGCATGTGGCATATTTTATGATATGTCTCTAATTCATTGATCAGGCACTGTGTGTTATTAAAGTTTATTAGGTTGTTAGAGTTAACATTTGATTTTGTTTCTAAATGCAGCAATAAAGAGACAACTCTTCAGCAATGACTACAAGTTCCAATTTTACATATAGAAATAAATTCAGCAGTGGCAGATGATATATGCATTCACCCTTGACCGAGAATATTTTTTTACAAATGTTTGAAAATAAACATTAATAATGGTACCACCCCCACTGGGATTATAGTTTGGATCTGCCCCTGAAAGTCAGTGAGTACAGATTCTAATTTCCTTTACAGAAACAAAGTCTTTATTCGGTTACTGAATAGAAATGTGAATTTCCTCTTTTGTTTGCTTTGTCCTAACACTTGCATCCTTGAAGACAAGTTCATCTTAAGGCAGCCATTAAGACTGCTTTTGCACCATTTCTGATTACAATTCAACGAAACTCAATATGCAAGTGATGAATCCTTTATACCTTAAAACATCTGCTTTAACATCAGCAAATGGATGTGGATATAATGTTCATTATACAGGGTCCAGTAAAATTCATTAGAGTATGAAAGAGCCACCATTAACATCAATTGCTATAATCTTTTTCACAAAAGAAGACCATTGACCGTAATTCGGGTCAAAGCAGAAACTAGTCAGAAGCAAGCACTAGTGATGCATTACTTTCCCCTGGTACTTTGTACTGCAGACATTTCAGAACAGAGTATTCTACAACATTAAAGAAATTTTTTTATTTTCACACGATCTATAAAATTTGTAGATCATTTAATTTTATTTATCCAGTGATGTCGCTAGGCAAAATCAGCGTGGTGCAGCGCCATGCTGCCCCTTGCCCCGCCATGCTGCCCCTCGACCCCGCCACGCTGCCCCTCGGCGCTGCACAAACGCAAAAAAAAACTGAAACCAATAAATGCCAACAATGTGTGGCTTAAGTATTCATTGGAGCTTATCATTGTGGCATGAGTGATTTAAAGCCTAACATTTTAATTAAACTGCTATGATGTACATTCATTTAAAATATTAACTAACTGCATCAGTTTAGTTGGTAGCCATGATGAGCTGTTTATCATTACTCCTTGTGCTTTTTTTATTCTCCGCGCTGACAAGTCGAGCCTTTTGTATTCGTGTGTGGTGGTTTCCTGTAGTTGCTTTACTGTCAAAACAAACAGCTTCGTCCGCGAGAAAAAATATTCCACAATAAGCTTTCATGTTTAAATTAGCATTAATAAAATGTTGAGGGATAATACAGATCAACTGTATAAAGTTTAAAAATCTTAATGCAATCATTATTCGCAAATTTATCCTGCAAAAATAGTGTATAAATTGTTGAAAAATATACTTCAAAAACTATTGAGGCCTGTACCACCAGATGATGTCTTCTCGTCTCATCACAAAGTTATGAAGAGATTAGCCTTGAAGAAATTAGAAAGCCGTAACATGCCCTAATTGCATGCAGATTCCGAAGTTAGCATTATGCCTTAAAAATATAAATGTAGGTCACTGAAATGCCCATGTACTTTTGTTAACTTTAAAGCAAGAATTTAGTTGCATTCAGTGCCCCTTTTAGACATTCAGTGCCCCATTGACTTCGAGCGCACCATGCTGCCCTTTCTGTAACCATCACTGTTATCTCATATGTGAAATAAAAACTATTTAATGAAAATTCATTTTTTAACTCAGTCGACATGCGCGAGAGCAAAGTGCAATGTACTGAATAACTAAGTGATAAACAACCAATCAAGCGTGTGTTCTGATTGATTCATTTCATCGGTCTTCTTTTATGAAATAGATGTTATTTTATTAAATACTTGAAAGTATTAGTTGCCAATGGTTGCCATGGGGCATTGGTTGAATGAGCATTGTGCATTTGCTCCTACAACTACCCTTGTATTCTTAGGAGCAAATTTTGGTACCCACAATATGGCACAACTGCTCCATAGCAAAAGCCTCAAGGAGTCTTTGCGAAATATTCCCAGGAGAATCATGTCTTACGGAAATGCTGTGGAAGACCATGGATTATTTCATTAGGCAGCATGCAGAGGTTTGTTTGCAGCACAATGGGCATGGGTATATGCTTTTGTGTTAATCCATGTAGATGTTTCATGATTAATTCTGAATTAAAATACAAGTTTTGGAAATTCATACGGTCTAATGAATCTATTAGACTCTGTATTGTTTTACTGACTGATAAAACACATATTTTTGATTCCTTTATTCCTATAAGATTGTTTAAACTTTGCATCGAAAACGATACAAGTTCTAATAATTTGGCCCAGTTAACATGTTTAATTAATGTAATGAAGTATAACTTGATTCAAAATGGGCCAAGTAAGCATTTGTTAATTTGATATTTATTTATGACCATCATGGATTTTGAAAGTCAGTAATACATTCAAAACAAAATTTATTTATTCCATGATCTGAGATTTATTTTAAGCAATCATGGAATAATATAGAAAATAAGCATTAATTTTTTTTTACAAACTGGTAAAAACCCTTCCCCAGCATGAAGTTAGTTTGTTTGTTTTTTTAGAAAACGGAGAAAAATATATTTGGATGTGAAAAAAATTGAGGTGGTTTAATACAACCTTGAAAAAAAATTTATCGTTTTTATTTTGTGTAATAATAGAACAACAGCAAAAATATGGAACAGAAATAGCATATTTAAAAAGTTAAAAAAAATTACAAACACACAACCGAAAAAAAAACAACATCTATAAGCTTCATATAAATGCCCACAGATCATGCGAAGAAACGTTAAAATGAAACATGTTAAACATGCAGTGTTTACACTATGAAGTTACGCTGCTGTCAAGTGCACGATGACGAGTAATAACAAACTTGGCAATCTAATCACCAACGCCGTTAAATTCTCAGATTCTGTTTATATTAAATTAATACAAAGTAGCAATTGCTCGCATTTAAATACACTTACTTAGCCCATGAAGCGATAAAACCAACCACCAGAAAACTTTCACACAACCGTCAATGATTGTAAACATCGCCATTTTGCAATGTCGTCAACAAAGATATTACATAATAAGGAATAAAGGAGAAAAAAAATGCTCCTGATAGAGTCTTCAGCGTCATCTGTTGTTAAGAATACAAACTTTCTAGTAAAAAAAAATCTCGTTTACTTAAAAGCTGCTTTTTTTAAACGGTAAGTTTTTCAGTTTATTTTATACTGAGTTCTTATAAAGAAACAAATCTAGATAAACGTTTGTATTTTACATAAATAAAATGAATACTAAAGTAATTATATGAATTTATAAAAGAATTGAATTTTTTTCAATTTTCCCATTCTCCGATTTTATTTTTTTTTTGCCTGCAATATTATTACAAAAATATCAGTTTTCACGATTTTTATAAACATTAAATTAAAATAAATTAAATTAAATTTATTATTATTTTTGTATAATTTCATTATGCTTTAGGGGAAGTGGATACCCATAAAATTAAAAACAAAACGAAAGGAGTCAAGATT
The DNA here is from genome assembly GCA_023313115.1 of Rhysida immarginata. Taxonomy (NCBI): domain Eukaryota; kingdom Metazoa; phylum Arthropoda; class Chilopoda; order Scolopendromorpha; family Scolopendridae; genus Rhysida; species Rhysida immarginata. Next base: position 2,006,288 of record JAHWFO010031644.1, read on the forward strand.
AAGCCAGGATAAAACGAAAGAAGCAAGTAAGGTAACAAATCTGGACAAGACAAATCTATCTATATATACTCGGTCCAACGAAAGATGAACTGGGCGTGTCCAGTTAAATTTCCGAATTCAATTGACCTTTATCATAAACTCTCGTTCTCAAACCCCTTCTTAGCTTCGTAGCCCTGACTACCCATGTGACCACATAAAAAATGGCGTCCCTTGGTCGTGTTGTAAGCACTTGTGATTTGAGTAAAATTCATTTTTTTTACATTTTCCATAGGTTTTTACTATTTTAAAGATTTTTATTATTATCTTTATTAATTCAACATACATTACTAACCTTAAATTTGTAAAATATAATGATTTAAATGTTTACTGATAACCTTTCATAATTTTAATTTCATAGTCATTTCCAAATTACCTATAAAATTATTTTCTAATGATGTTTATTTTTCTCTCCTCATTCTGACAATTGGGAACACAACAATATTTAACCATAGCAACAAAAATTTTGAACAACAACAATTAAAACTTTCACTTACGATACAGTCAACAAATGCCATTAACACGTCCAGTATCCGCCATTTGCATTTTGTAAAAAAATCAGTGACGTTTAGTGGCAACCAATCACAATACAGGGGATAAAGGTCAATTGTTAGACATTGTTGCAAAGTAAAATTGGCAATGTCTAACAATAGAAATTGGAAATTTAATTGGACGCAGCCAGTTCATCTTTTGTTGGATAGGGTATTATCAACACCACCTAAAGATAAGGCCTGGGCGCTGAAACGTCATTACAATGTTACATCACTTCAGTAAGAAACGAGGCTAACGAGAAAGACAGACTCCGACCAATACCGCTCAAAGAGAAAGCCTGCTCACGGAAAAAATCATACATTGTTACATCACCTACGGTAGGGACAATTTCGGGCTTATGACTGGTTGAAATATGATTAACAATACCCTAACGTAGGTGATGTAACAATGTTTGACGTTTTCGCGCTCAGGCTTTTGTTGCTCCGGCACTGAAATGTCACCTGACCAAGATAGGTCTATTAACAAGGTAACTTTCATTGTTTCCATCTTGTATTTTAACAATCAGCATTTTTTCCTTTGTTGGAAACAATTAAGGTTGGATTGTAGCTAGACCTATTTTGATCAGGTGACTTTTTAGTGCTGGAGTAGGGAACGTAGCCAACGAGAAAGAAAGGCCCCGGCCAACATCTCCTAGACAGAAGGCCTGATAACGGAAACGTCATACATTGCTACATCATCATTAGTCGACCAAATTTAGGGCTTATCATTGGTATAAATAGGATTAACAATGGTCGACTAATGATGATGTAACAATGTATGGAGTTTCCGTTATCAGGCCTTATGCGTGACCACCGAGAGAGAAGGCCTCTGCAATGAAACTGAATACATTGTTGCATCACATAGATAGTGCATTGTTATTCGTATTTCTACCAATAATAAGCCCTGAATTTGCACTATCTATGATGATGTAACAATGTATTCAGTTTTATTACGGAGGCCTTCTCACTCGGTGGTCATGCCTTATGTCTAGGTGGTGTTGCCCTGGCGCGGAAAAATCGCCTGATCATATTAGTCCGGCCAACAATCCAACCTTCATTGTTTCCAACAAACGAAAAAATATTGTTAAAATCAAAGATGGAAACAATGAAGATTACATTGTTACTCGGACTAGTATGGTCAGATTGACTTTTCCGCGCCGGGGCCTGTCTTTCTCGTTGGCTATGTGTAACAACGTAATGACCAATGACGTATATTAAAGATAGACTCCGAATCCTATTGTTAATAGCGGCAAAAAGTGAAGCAAATTGAGCCATGATAGTTCTGGGCAGGAGTGAGCCGTGGAGTAATTAGCTGTCTGGCTGATTTGTTTTTGAAGATTTTGGGCCTGAGGAATAATTAATTCAAAACCAATCCTCAATGTTAAACTGCGTACAACTGTACACACAGACAAGAAAAAGGATCAGGAATCATTTTCCACAAAAATAAATCAAAAATGCGTAACTAAAATGAAAATACGTAACTGAAAGACAATCGAAACGAAATTGAAATCATAATCGAAAAATTGTTTATAAAATATAATAAAATACTTCAAATACAAAGTAAACGAAAAGATAAACTTATCACTCCGTGATCGGTGTGTGAAAGAATTATTAATCAGCTACTCTTGTGTTTAGCCATGTGTTTTGCATAATCTTCACTCACTTTCGGCCATGACAGTTTTGGGCATGGAGCTTCCCAATTTGCTTCAAGTTACAACAATAGGATTCGGAGTCTATCTTTAATATACGTCATTGGTAATGACGTTTCAGCGCCCAGGCCTTGTCTTTAGGTGGTTGTTGGTATTATTAAGAGGAAAGCCGATGTAAAGGATGTCCCAAAATGAGCTGACAGTTTTCGTAAAAAATTTCACCATTTTTGAAGTGCATTTTTACAATTTCTACGAGTTGTTCGATTGTGTAGTTTTGCATAATTTTTAATTTCATTGTTTAATAATGACAGCATATAAAAATCTCTACTCTGGTTGTACCACGAAAAAAATGGCGGCAAATTCAAAATGTCAGTTCATTTTGGGACAGAATAAGTTATATTGGCGCTTGGAGGGTTGAAGCAGGTGCATTAAGTGGGAGGAAATAGAAGAATTATAGTCATAGCCACGGCTGAAGAAACGTCAGATCAAACTATTGTTTCGTTTTCATTCTACACGTTTTTTCTCCGCCACTAAAAAAAACTCACTCAACAATACACAGCATTCCAACAAGTGCGAAGCCGGGAAGAACTGCTAGAGGGCCATAGTTGGCCATGATATTTTTACTGTATTAATTGTAAGCTTTTTAATGTGTACATTCACATACAGATATTGCCGAGGCCGACGAGAAATACAGTCTTTCTATAATTGGCTTTCGATATTGCAAACTTTCATCAAAAAAGAGCCCGTGCAACGCCGGGTGTATCAGCTAATTATTATTAAGAGAAAGGCTCTTGATTTTTTTTTTTAATAAATTAATATCTTAAATAAAGGGAAGGTTAAATTAATATCTTAATGTTCTCCTGTTTTAATGCAAAATCCGGTAAATTAAAATACAAAAAGAAACAGGAAGTGGTTCAAAACGTTAATTTTATTACTGTCCTTTTGAACGAATTCTTCAAATTTTATTATATTGCGTTTGTGAACATTATCATCATTCTTCTATCCTACAACAAGAACTTCCTCATATTTCAAAACTACATAGGTTTTCATCAAGCTTCATGACGTCTATCTACAAGACTCTATTCAAGATTGGTGACTGTACCATTTTCTATTTCTTTTGTATTTTAATTTACCGGATTTTTACATTAAAAAAAGGAGAACCTTAAGATATTAAATAATAAAAATAAAATTCTTCATAAAAAAGGAGAACCTAAATAAAATAAAGGGAAATTACCTTTATCAAGAATGGAATGACCCCCCTTCACCCATTCCTACCTTGACGTTTTCTACTGCATTTGCAGCGTCTGCTTAAGATATAATGCAGGGTACGCAAATATTTCCATGACTTCAACTATTTATTATATAACATACAGAGTCCGCCAAATAATGTATGCAGATTTCAGCAATAGAAAAACGTGTATAAACATTTTAATACTAAACTTATTCAGACATCATGAAATGAATGAAAATTAAAAAAAAAATTTATTTATTTTAGTAAATACGTTTGGTCAAGTTGGTTTATTAGAAATTTTGGCGTCGACTACTAAGGTCATTTTGCGCCTTTTACACAAGTTATATCTGTACGTAGTCCGGGACAAACACAAACATCTATGCCCAGGGGCGAATTCGAACCCACGACCAGGCGGACTCGAGTACTTGAAAGCTTACGCCCTAGCCCTCTCGGCCACCTGGCCGGCAAATATATTTGGAATTGGCCTTTTTTGTAAGAGGAATTTATATTTTATTCATTTTTGATTTTTGTTTTACTCAATTATTTTGATTAATATTAAATTTTAAGAGATAATGTAAAGATTAATAAGATTATTATAAGGCGAGACCGCAATGTTCAGTGAATTCCTCGGAAAAACAAACTGGGACAGGTATTTCAGAGATACTTTACTGTCCTTCAAAGTAAGCCCCCATGGCCACAATACACTTTTGACATCCTTCGTACAACTGTTGCATGGCGTGTGAAAAATCCTCTTTACGTACTGCTTGAAGTTCTCTCGTCACAGCAGTTTGAATACCCGAACGAACAGACGAACGGTTATCCTTTAGAAGCTCCCGAGCACGTTCGATATTGTGCGGTGTAGTGCTGGTGGTCGGCTTTCCACATCGTGGTTCATCTTCGAGTATTTCTAGTTCTTCACGGAAACGCTTAAACCACTCATACACATATACAAAGAGAATGTGCGGGGAATTCAATTTCACTTCTTCGTCCGATCCACAGCGGCAAAGCTAGAGGTTCGGTCCCCCGCCCCCTCTTGAGTAACAAATACACACCAACTTACCAAAACAAAACTAAAATGGACAGTTCTACTTCCCGATAGAAAACACTTTTTTCCAATGCAATAGGCCAAAAAATGGCCCCCCCCCCCCTACGCCTCCGCAAATTCTCATCCAAGTAACGTCGCATGTTTTGATAGAGTGATGTGTGCCTCTTGTTGAAAAAAAATCCATCATTTCCATAAAGTCTGTATCTATTGGAACATCAGGAAAGGGTGTAGATGGTATCTGTTAAAGTGGGTATGCCTTTTTGGGACGACTCTGTACATGCTACATGCAAATATTTTTTATTTTTTTGAAAATTTTACCAGAACTCAAAACGTTTTCACTTTACTCGTGTTGAGGAACGTCAAAGACATGGAGGAAGATTCTTCTATAATCTAAGGCTTGACTCGATTTCTCCATGTGTTCTCCAACATATTTTCAATCACCGTAGATATAACATCCGTTATCCTTGTCTTTTCAATGGACTTCTCGTTCACGGGTGTATAGTGTGCAGATTCGCGATTTGACCCACCTACTCATCAGGATAGATAATTGAGGACGAATTCCATGCCATAGAAAATTCGTCCCCAGGATGTTAAACAACCTGAAATTCCGCATACAGGCTTGTCTGGAATTCGACGGAGGACATATTGAACAGATAATGTGATTTCGCCTATGGCGCGGAATTTTTCAGATGCCCTGTACATTGCGCTATAGACAAAACTTAAGCCAATGTACGGTTTAATATTGCGTCCTTGGCAAGATTCAGTATTGCACCCTCTTAGGTCTGCGCCTGTTTGCCTTATTATGGTAGCATCGCCCATGGCTCTGGTGGTACCACGTGCTATATCACGTGCTGTTGCTTCCTCAACATACATTGCAAGCAACAAAATGAGTTCCTCGCATAAAAAAAACAATGAATCTACTCAAATTATATATCTAATCAAATATATTTAATTACATGAAACCAAGGTAGTTTTCATAAATTCCTGGTGGAACAAACTATACATAATATACTTGATATTATTTTAAATGACGAATATTTTAAACAAAAAATAAGCAAATACTGTGGAATGAACACCAAAAAGTGAAATTGTGGATTTGAAGTTTTCACTTTTTGATTGTTCCATTTCACAGCATTTGCTTATTTTTTGTTCAGGATGGCTTCTCGGCCCATGTTGAATTTAAACTTTAAATTTAATTTGCAGGTTTCCTCCTTGTGGATTAGAGGCTTTCACTTTTTGGACGAATATTATGTTAATAGATGGCAGAACTTGTATAATTTAAAAGAGTGCATTTTACAACAAATGTGTTTAAATATTGAAGAGAACTAGAAAAAGAGCGACTTTCCATGTAATCTTTTTTTAAAACATCGAACTTTAATATAATTTACAAATATTAAAACGTGAGAACGGCGAACATCAAATTTAAATTAAATATTAAAATACAAAAAAAAAAAAAAGTGAAAAGAACAATTATATTAAATATTAAAATACAAAAAATAACATTGAAAAGGACATTAAACAACAGCACATTGCATGCGTTAATGATCCCACTATTAATATACAGCTGCAAAAGGAATTAGAATAAAAGAATAATTTAGAATCTCTGTGCTAGAACAAAGATATTGACGAAAACCCTTCTATTCTATTACAGCGATAAACTCCTGAATTCAAAAGTAAGATGATGATTTTCCAAGAATTCCTTTTCTTGAATAGGAGTATAACCTTAGCATATTTTGAAGAAATCTGAAAATAAGGATGACATATTAGGGGAATATTTTATTTTTAAAAAATGATTTAGCATACACCATCTTTTAAACTATAATATCGTAATGTAATTTGTATTTTATATCAAAATGGAATCTATATACAAGGGAGTCCAGTAAATTAGTATCTGGCCGAATTTTGTCCCGACAAACTGAACGCAAGTCTCTGACTAGAGTATAGTCAACGCTCCTATAACGTGGTATTCTCACAACGCGGTTTCCATAAAAAATTGCGACATTCCTCCTATAACGATACTCTTATAATATAGCTTCTATATTACTTTGTACAGCTTAATTAGATTATTTGTAAGCAGACTCCCTATAACACGATTTTTTCTATTACACTTTTATAGTCAAAATAATGGAGAGTTCCCCTGTTTTTTTTTTTGTTTTTTTTTTCATGCACGTTCAGTTTCAGTTGTCTACCGTAAATTCAGAAACCATACAACATTACAACAGACGGCACAATCCGCTCGACTGATATTATGGGCGGTCGCGTATTCGCATGACGTTTATCGAATTCTAGAAAGGGTGTAAAAAAAAAAAAAAAAAATAAAAAAAATAAAAAAAGTACGGCCAAATCTTCAGGAAACATTCCTCACATGTATAGAAGAAAATATGCTATATGGGCATGCGTCCGGAAACGCTTTATTTCCATGTTCACATGGATAGGTGACAGATGGATAAGTAGAACTGGACCAATTCCTTGGCCTGCATGCTCTCCGAACATAAACCTACTAGACTCTTATTTGTGAGGGGCATTTGAAAGCTCTCGTGTATGGAACCCCGATACAAGATGCAGAGAGTCTTCATGCCCGTATTGTGGAAGGCTGCGAAACAATAGGCAATTCTCCAGGGATACATCAGCGCGTTCCTTTTTGTTACACCCTGTATAACGCGGTTTCCATATAACGCGTTACAAATTAATTTGATTTTTCTTTACTAATACTGGAATTTTTATAAGACGGGACGAACTAACCTGCTTGTATGTACTAATTCTGAGTTTCTTAAAACGCGGTTTCCGTTTAACGCAATATGATGAGTCAGTTACAGTAGGATTGACTATATTCCAAAGTGAACCTTACAGAGTCAGTAAACTAAAGCACTAGATAATACATGTATTATCCAGTGCTTTATTAGTGAACTAGAGTTCCTCGATGTATAAAGGCCGCTCCACACTCTCGCGAGAATCTCGGCGAGAATTTCGGCGAGAGAGTGGAGCGGCCTTAAGAGTTGCGACAACTCTGGTGCCGATTCTAGGTGCCTTGTTGTTTGGTTTGGTTTGTTTGGTATTAACGTCCTTTTCAACTGCCATGGTCATTTCAGGACTGCGTTATAGGGGCCGCAAATTTTGCCTCGCAAGGGTTCTTTGAAGTGCAGCCGGCAAACGACTACACGGGACCAACAGCTTTACTTCCCTTCCGAAGGAAGTGCGTCATCTCAGGATTTTCCCCCTGAAAAAAATCCTCGTCGTCCTCGGCCGGGGTCGAACCCGCGTCCTCGGGCATCAGAGGCGATCACGCAACCACTGAGCCACCGAGGCCGATTGCCTTGTTGTAGCGAATCATTTGTAGCCAATCATTTAAGAGCTGCTTGGCTACAAAATGGCGTCCATGCAACTCGTATTGAGGAATTCTATCAGCGATGAATTCTATCAACTACATGTAAGCTTATCTGCATCTGGTGATGGAGTTGCAAATATCAGCTGTTTTCCCGCACTGTTATTCAAGATGGCGTTCGACCAGTTAAATCCAGTGCAAGAAAGCGTGTAGTCATGAAATTTCTGATGAAAGAATGTTCAAATCTACTGATATTCATCATCGACTCATGTGAACAGACTGTTTGGAGAATAGACTAACTTTCTCACCAGGGCGTTCCTGGGAATTTTTTTGGGGGGGGGGGGGTGTCCCAATCGTGCTTGTCAGTGGGGGGTCTCCCACGTAACAGATTTAGTTGACATGGTGGGCAATTTCGGCGGGGGGGGGGGAAGCTGCAGCCTCCATATTCCCCGCCTGGGTACGGCCCCGTTTCTCACTGTTTTAATGGTGTAAATGCTTTTGTGAAGGTCGGCCGAAAAGTATCATTATGAGAGAAACCATACACAGTGTCGAGCAGATGAGTTTCAGTACTGGCAAGTTAGCACTATTCAACGCTACTTTCTGGCAGTTTGGAAATCCATTTACACGTAAAGTTGTCATTCTGCAATACGACAACGCGAGATCCCATATGGGCACAAACACTTGGAGATAGACTAGTACCATACATGTCCTACTTTGTTCTGACTTCGCTCCGAGTGATTTTCACTCTTTTGGCCCCCTCATCTCGGAGGACAAAAGTTTCGCACGGAGGACGAAGTGGTTCAGGCAGGTTTAGGTACCAAGCAACAGAATTTTACGCTGCCGTAACACAGAAGCTCGTAGCCAGATTTAATGACACTTCGATTAAATAGATCAAAATAATTCGAACCCACTTACTCTACACGATCATCCGTAATGGATTTGCTTAGATCTGGTAAAGAGATATGAGCAAGTAGAACAAAAAGTGTGCTCAACTGTAAAAAATGAAAAGAAAGTAGAAACAAAACGTTATTGGAATAAGGTGGAATTTGAATTAATATTTAAAAAAAAAAATAAAAGGCTGCTGATGCTTACAAGTTTAAATAATTTCACTTGTTCTTGTAATCGGTCAACGCTGTAGTCATTTACTTTACATTTCGGTTCCTTTCTCTTGTACCAGCTTTCGAGATAATACTTTAAAAATTTCCTTTCATGATTTAGAGGAACGGATATATTTAAATCGAATGTAAGCTCTGTATGAGAAATAATTTTTTAAAATTTTATAATCAAAGCATTAAAACTTAGCAAGATAATGCTGGAGTTTAATCAAAATTGATCTAGAAACGAGAGGATTTGATCACTGATTCAGTTACGTGTAAAGGAGAGGATATTTACAATTAAATTCGAATAAAATAAATAAAATTATTATCTTCTTTAAAAAAAACCCTTATTGGGTGAATAAAGCTAAATTCAAAAGCATGTTAATAAATTTCTTAATTTTCTGGAATTTTTTGAATAGTTATTGCTTAAAAAATGGGAACTCTTTATGATGCTTACAGAAATCTGTATTCTTACCATTGATTTCTAAAACTTGAAGGAAAAAAGCAATATCTTCAGCTTGGTATCCCAGATGAGTCCACTCGAAGTCAACAAATATTACATCATCTGGAAAACAATTTATAAGAATTTTTTTTTTTTTAAATAGGACTTTACTCAAATTATCTCAAATATTATAATGGAATTATCTAAAAGTGAGTAATAAAATTCTTTTTTTCGTTCTTTCAGTTTCCTTACCATTTTTCTTGATCATATTAGCAGAATGGCAATCGCCGTGACAAAGAACAAGAGGAGTATCGAAAGTCACGGCAATGTCCTCCATAGAATCGATCTCTTTGAGAACTTTGCTCTTCGTAAAGTGCTCTAAGCCTTTGTCAGTAGGCTTTTCCGGGAAAGAAGTCTCCACAAATTTCTTTATCCTTGAAAACCACGAATCATTTAGATAATTGGCCTCTGTAATTGTGATGGAGTGAATCAAACTCAATTTGGTAGCGATTAACCTGCAAGAATAAGCAAATAAGACAATTGGAATTTCAAAAAGTGGCAAATACTGCTCTTTTTAAGTTGCAAAGACCGAAACAGTTAAATTCCAACGTTACGTTAACTTTTTGCCTGATCCATTTTATTAAATTATAAATTGTATTAAATTCACGTTAATTAGTAGAGAAGTTACATGTATTTATTATTTCCCCATTGTTTATCAGCCAAAAATCGATCAACTTTAAATTTTGCATTCTTTTAGATTATACAGCAAAATGTTTTGACCATTTCCACCTCTGTACGGTTGTTGCACAGTGGTCTCGTTTCTATATTAAACTTATTCTGCAATATTATCGATCGTGATGGACCCAAATTGGCGTTTTCTTAACCCTAAGCTAGCACTTGTCTATTTCCAGCTTGCTACTAAAAACAGGATTAAATGTTGACAATTTCTTATAACAATAGATTCCGCTTAACCGAGTTAGTATATTTTGCCACGATTTTAGTGATTGCACCAATTATATATGCATCTTGTTAAAAATGATAGCTTATATACAGGGGGCGCAAAAATGGATATACAGCTATAAGAGCTATACAGTTTATTGTTATTTAGTATAACTTTTATATAATTTTATTAATAATACAGTGGTCTCCGCTTAATATGTCCACCTCGGGACCATGCTTAAGTGGCCACATTAACCGGTGGCTGTTTTAAGCGAGGTTACCAAAAGTACTTATTTTTTTATCCAACAAGTCGAGCACGTGTTTATACTTACATACAGACAAGTTTGTTTGCTTAAATAATCATTTATACACGTACAGTATCTTGTCAAAATAGTTCTCATATATAAAATCAGCGACGGTGGACTTTGTCATAAAGAAAAAATCTAACAAAGGGTTATTTCCCGATTATACAATCGGGTGGGTTCGCTTTTAGTTTGGGGTAGAAGCCGTATGATTTCTATGTGGGGTAGGTCATCAGGAACACGAGCATGGGCGCTGCAGTTGTCAATTAGAAGACCAATTTTTTTGTCTTCGCTTCTAAGAAGCTTGTTCCATTGAGCTAGCCAATTAATCCAGATCTCTGATAACGTGCATGCATTGGTAAACGATTCAAAAAGATTTGGGAGAGTTTACATTTTTGAAGCAGCGTGAAGATTTTGACTTTCCAATGATGAGTTTTCCTCTGTCCCTCCAAGTTGCAACAAACAAGGCCATCAGCAGCTAATCTTTCTTAAAGAAGCCCATTGCGCTTTTTCCAGCAATGAAACCAGCTTTCAGTTGCCTTAAAGCCCGTGTGGCCTAACGTCTTTGCAATTTCATCAACCTTTTGACATAAGAGGACCGTTCACTGGAGCATTTCTGTTTCTAACATATTAAGACCAACTTAAAAGACCTTCAACTTGAGCATCTTTTCCATTTAGCTTACGTTTCCTGTTGTCCCTTCACTTGCAGCTTTCATGTAATTGACCAATCAGTACAATCTGTAATTTTGGGCAGCAGTGCCCATTAGCTTAGAGGGAAATGAAATGTGGATATTATAAGCGGACTGTTCATTTATCCAGAGTATGATGAGATGAAAAAGTAGAATTCGTGAACTACCTTGGAAAAAAAGTGACCATATTAAGCGGAGTGTGGCCACAAAGCAAAAATTTGTTATATAGGAAACAGAAAATTCCGGACCGAGCTGGAGTGGCCATAAAAAGCGGGTGGCTATATTAAAGGTGGCTACATTAAGCGGCGACCACTGTATTTTATTTTCAAGAAAACCATGCACTGTTGATGACGTGAGTCAATTCTTGCCAAGAAATTGATAATAAAAAATCTCTGTGCCAATGCCTGCTTAAGTGTAGAACCTATGCTCTAGCTGTACTACAGGTATGTGTAAATGCTGAAAGCCGGCAATTTGAGCACTTAGATTATACTGAATTAGAATAAGAAAAACTGTATACCTACTCTTGCGCCCCTCTTTATATATAGATAAACTACAGTTAAAATGAAATCGAAGCGTTTATTGAAACATTTTCAGAATAAATCAGAGCTAAATATGCGTTTAATAAGCTTAGATTCAGTATTTTTCACGTATCTCTATTTTCACTGATTGTCAATATCTTCCAAAATTTATTCGGCTAGTGACAATCTTTGCGTGGCACTTTGAGGATGCAAAATTTGAAAAAATTATAAGATTAATAAAATCAAGACTTATGGCACTATAAAAGCTCTAAACTTGGCGATTCACCTGCTAGATTCTACAATGTAAACGACAGAAACAGAATAAGAAAGCATAAATTATAAGAACATATCCAATGAAAATTGCGGCATGGTTACAAACGGCAAACGGAAGGCAACCTTTGAAAAGTTGGTCAATAATTTTGGCCCGACTGGCTCTGACAAATATGAAGGTAGGGGGTAGAGAGGAAAATGTCCCAATTAAGCAAAGAAAACCATTAGGTATTTTTTTGAGCTTTATCTCAAATAAACGGGTAAACCACAACTAACCGGTGACCAAAATAACCGGAATCTACTGTACTGCCATGGATGCTCTAATTTTTTTTAGAATTTTCAAGATATTTTTGTAAATAATTTTAATTCTATATTTTTTGTCTTTTCAATTTCGGGATGTCTTGGATCTGGTTCTACAAGTTGAGACCGGAAAGTTCGGTGAATGACTCGGAAAAACAAACAGGGACGGTATTTAAGAGATGATACTTTACTGTCCTTCAAAGTAATCCCCATGGCCACAATACACTTTTGGCATCGTTCGTACAACTGTAGCATGGCGTGTGAAAATTTTTCTTTCGATACTGCTTAAAGTTCTCTCGTCATAGCCGTTTGAATATCCGGAACGTCGAGAAACGTGTTTGAAACCTGGTGCGTCCAATACGATCCGGAGACGAAACGCCAAAAGCATGGAGTGGCGTAATCCCACATCTCCGAAGCAGCAAAAATTTCGCTTCCAGAAAACGAGAGTGAAGCGCAGAGGGCATAATTCATAAAGAATTCGTTCCACAGAGCCAAACATTCAATGTCGATTTCTACAAGGAGGTCCTCTGTCGTCTATGGAAGCGAATTCGAAGTTTGCTGAATCGGGGTCCTGGTGTCTTCTGCATGATAACGCGAGGCCGCACATCGCTACAAAGGTGAAGCAATTCCTCGCGCGAAAACAGATTCCAGAACTTTACCATCCTCCGTATTCTCCAGATCTGTCATCGCCGGAGTTCCTTTGAAATCAACAATGAAAGGACAGATTTATCCACGTTCCGGGTATTTAAACTGCTGTGACGAGAGAACCTCAAGCAGTACCGAAATAGGAATTTTCACACGCAATGCAACAGCTGTACGAACGATGTCAAAAATGTATTGTGGTCATGGGGGCTTACTTTGAAGGACAGTAAAGTATCATCTCTGAAATACCTATCCCTGTTTGGTTTTCCGAGGCATTCACCGATCTTTCCGGTCTCACTTTGTAAAATCTAAACAACGAATAATAAAAGTATGTTAAATTGAATTTTTAAAATGCGCTTTTTATCATACTAAAATGGGAACTTCTCATTTACTCTTTTACATTCAAAGAATTTTCCATAAAGTGCGTTTCGTAAGCAGACGAATGGGTGTTTGCTTAAATTGTATATTCTTAGACAACTCTATATATATATATTCAGGAGTTTGAAAAGAAAATCTTTCGAGGATCACGTCAACACCGCTCCTTTGATACAGGAGAAGCAGTATTTTTAAAACAGTACAATATTGGAAAGAAAAGCAATAATTTTATATGCATCAAATTATAATTTTCAAACAAGAATAGTTTATTATTTTTCTCCTCATTAAAAAAAATAAACATTAAAAAATTAATGCTTTAAATGAATAGTCTAGCCTTATCAAATTTCAACTCTTTGTATTAATAGAACTCTTTAAACGAATAAAATCATTTCTGCAAATTCATTAAAGCTAAATATAGAAGCAAAGCTACCTTTCGCTATGATAAACCCAACTTTATTCTTTTTTCTTTAAAAAAAAAAAAAAAAATGCATTCTACTGCCATACAACACCGAATTTCATTTAGAAGATCATATAAAATTTCATTTTAATCGTGGCTGGTTTTAATGAATTTATACCTTAGTGTGCGATCACTAATAGTCATGGTTGTAAAATTTTTACTGAATACCGGATCGCCTTCTACGTATTCATAAACGTAACCATTCTGGAATGTTGCATACAGTTTCGGAAATAAATTTCTAGCATAAAGATTCTGAAAAGAAAATTTTTAATTCGTTTCAAAAAATGATTCATAAAACATAAATATAATATTACATAACGTGAGCCTAAGTTACCTCTAAAACTTTAACTTCGAAATCGTGGTTACAAAGAGGTGTGCTTTCGAAAACGTTTCGAACACGAACGGCTATGGAGTGCGTTTTGTTTTCATTATTGAGATGGCATAAATACATGCGGTGAGAATAACCACCTTTAAGCTCCTAAAATTATTTAAAAACGTTAATAATATTACAAATTTAGTTTTATATGCAATTTAATGGAGAATTAGTTTTACTATGAAATATGCTATAATAAAATTTAAAAGAACACAACAAAATAACTGGAAATTATTTTCTAAATATTGGTTTTCTATATTTATGTTTAAAACATATTTCTGCAATGGTACCGTAATGACTATATCGTTTGAAGGCCATGATGGCTGTATTTGTACGACGAGAGCTTTCAAATCTTCCCTTTTATTTGGTGTAATACGGATTTCCTTAAAAGTCATGAGAGACATATTGGAAACCTATAAATTGGTCTACAGAAAAAAAATAAATAAATAAAAAGGAGTGAGACTAATCCATTAAAAAAGTAGTTTGAAAACTATATATGCAGCTGACACTTGTTTTTAATTGTGAATATTTGAAGTTTAAGAGCCTTTAGTTAATTTTCTGTGATTTTAAAAATAATCAGATGAACTGCTTATTATGATGAAAGTCCATATTAGGAGGTAAAATGAGAAAATAATTTTTTTAAGTGAGAATAAAGAAATATTATAAAACGAAGTCATTATACAATATATAATAAAATATTATATAATAGTAAAAATATTATACAATAAAGAAGCGCATCAATTTGCATAAATCTACTTTGTTTAATGCAATGTTATAATCGATGTTTGATATAGAAAATGTTACCGTAAAATGAGTGGAAATATAATTTAGTTTAAACAAAAGATATTTTTGATGTAGATTGTAATGAAACAGGAATTTAAAAATAATAGAGAAAAAAAACAACTATTATGTTGTTTATGAATTACATATTATGGTTTATACGGTTTGTTTACATTAAATGATACTGTAATCTAAAATATTCAAGATAAAAATATAAGCCGCGAATAAAACCGTATACAGAGAACGAATTGATGTTTTAAAAATGAAAGTTAAATAAAGTAAATAAACTGGAATAATGATTTTTTGCATTAAAATATATTTCTCGTCTGTCTTTTTCCCCGGAAGAATTGAAGTAAAAAAGGATACGTATATTCACACACATACAAAACTCAGCTCCGATGGGAAACTCCTTTTCACTTACCCGTATTTGACAAATCCAGTAAAGCAGATGCTAGAATGCGCAGAAAATTCAAGTTTTATTCATGTGTGTTAGTTTCGGTTTATGAAAAGGGGAAGTCCCTCTTTCCGTGAGGCTCCCCGAAGGAAGGCCGCCTGGCGTGAAAGAGACCGAGAAACACAAACATGAATCAATAGCATGCGATACTCAAAGCTGCTAGTTAATAACAGGAATCCGATTCACGTCAATTTCCAGAGTTAAATATTACATTATTGTGATTAATGTATATTTAAAAATTTTAGGAAGAAATATTAGCAAATCATTATGTCATCTCCAAGTAATTTTTAAGAAGGACCTTTTGAAATTGTGACATTCAATAAGCTTTATTATAAAAAAAAAAAAAAAAAAAAAAAGCCTGTGACATATCAAAAAATATGTTCGAAATTGAATTTTAAAATCAATAATGCAGTAATTGTCCGTCTTTGGATGGTGTCTTTAAGACATTCATAAAACATTTAATTTAAAAACAGATTTAGTAATTAAGATAAATCAAAAAAGACGAAGGCCTCTCTCTCTCTCTCTCTCTCTCTCTCTCTCTCTCTCTCTCTCTCTGTGTTTAGAATAGGGTAGCCGGCCAATTTTCATTGCATGAACTATTGCTAGCTATATAAAACGGTTCTGAAAAATAGGAGCCTATTTCTTCATAAACTTATTCTATAAAATAGCCTCCTCAGTTCCCGAGTACGAAATATCTAATTCAGATTCTTATTGCGAAGCAATGTTTTGCGGGATAATTAAAAATTTTATGGTTTATAATCTAAAATATTGTTTAAATACCCGTATTATAAACTTCATAAGAGTATGCTCCTGATCATATATACCACTAGCAAGGCTGAAGATTTGAAAAAGCAATAAAATGTCTTTTATTCTACTTTAAAAAGCACATTTATTTTACTCCAATAAAATCTTTTCCAGTTTGTTCGTAATGTCTCTGCGAAGTAAAAAGCGTCAAATTAAATTGCTTCGCTCTCATAAGATCAGCAAACTATACCATGTTGATGTAATAACTAAAATTAGTATAAATTTCACAACTACCTAGAGAATAAAAGTGAACAGGAAGCTGTTTTTTTGCCAGTAGAAAACTATTCAGAATGAATAAAAGCGTAATACAAAAGGCAAACTGAAAGTGAAAGCACAATATATCGATTTCGACAACTGCTGGTTATTTATACATGGAAAAACGATTTTACGTTAACCTCTGTTCATATAGTTAAGGCAATATTTAAGAAAATATTAGTGATCATCTGCTGTCTGCTTCCAAAACTCGTGACTGGTGGATTAACAAAGGAGATTTCGGAACACTATTCTAGACAGTGCTTGAAATTAAAATCTAATAATAATGCTATATAAACTATTGTCAACAGAACAATGTATAAAAAAGTCATTGTAAAAGCAGTTTGTTGGATTGAGGGGACAAATTATGAAAACATCTCAACTAAATTTTCTGATTTTAGTTGGCTTGCTAGTTTTATACCTAAATTTCATCCAATGTTATTTATATGTAAACACAGTGATTTAGCTTTTTTTTTATAAATAAAAATTCATTGTTTAATGTGTATTTCATTTTAATGTTCAAATTGATTATTTCTTGTGCATCTCAATGTAGTTAATTTCTGTCAACAATTCTATATTTGACAAAATTTTTAACAATATTAATTACTTTATTTAAATCTTAACTGAGACATCAACATGAGGAAACTGATTACTATATTAACTCAAGTGACTGTTTCATTTATTCTAAATCCCTGTTTTGATAGTTAAACTCTATAAATTAAAGTTACTACTAGTTTTAAGAAACATTGTTATATAATGCTTAATTACCAACATAAAGGCTTTTAACTTTCCTTTTCAAGTTTAGTAATTAATGCTTTACCACTAGAACGGTTCTTATTCGTTTATGTTCCGGGCTTTATTAATAGACTCTTCACTGTTTCTAATTTTTATTAATTTATCAGCAGGTAATGACAAATATGGTTTTTATTAAATGCCAATTTTTCGCTATTAGTTATAATGATGTGCTTATTCATTTATTTGTCATTGGAGAATCAGAATAAGAATCGGCTTGTTGAAGACCACGAAGATGAAATTAAACAGACACTGCCTCTTCTTTATTAAATAGACACATTCGCGTGTGATTTTTATTTTTACCTAAACTATATTTGTAAATTTTGTTGTTAAATGAAACCAATGGGGTCCACAGAAGAAAATTCGACATCATAATTCAATCAATTTTGTACGTATATGTTCCCTTGATAGCGAACAGGCGATGTAAAATATTTCAAGTAAAAATGAAAACAGTTGGCTTGATGATAATCAGTTTTGGGTTGTGCTATCGAATTATCCGCCATCTGGAATGATGCCGCCGTCAGAGGTAAGCGCATCCACACAACTAGGCTTGCCAACCCTCCCCGGATTACCCGTGCGGGAGTCTCCCAGAATCAGACAGTCTCTCGTCTCCCAGGCAACCTCTGCCCGGGAGGTAGAATAACAAGCGCGAGCGGAATACGCACGACTGGACCAAGTCTCCCGGAATTGCCAATCCACAACTTATAATTAGTATGATCAGTACAAGAGGAAAATTTGCAAGAAAGGATCAGCGGTTCATTAGTGAATTTCGAACGGTTTCGAGGTCATTCCTACTGCGCACTACTGAGAGACGACTGGCGTCTGCTTCTGAAATTGTGCCGCATCATTTTTAGGGACGAAACCACTTCAGCCTTTAGAAGAGAGAATCGTTGTATTTTTATATATATAAAAAAACAAAACAACGAGGACCTGGTAGCGTTCGCATTCGGACACTGTCGCGCCCTGGTACAACTACAGCAAGTATGGCTTTACGGTTGGAGAGATCTATCGCTGTTCATATTAAGAGCAGAGCGACGCATTTAAGAAGCTAGTTACCAAACGATAATTGAGAATAAGAGACGTTGCAGGAAGAATTCTAAAACCACCTCTCCATGAAAATAGCTAACGTTTCGGATAAAGATTATTCTTTGTCAAAGCAAATAATAATAATAATAATAATAATAATAATAATAATGATAATAATTTTTCAAATTAAAAATTATTGAAAATATAAAATTTAAAATGTATAAAATTACTCAGTGCATTTACCAACTACCATCAAATCCAAATAACCAAATAACCAGTACTACATATAAAACAGTAGTCACCCATGTTCCGAAGCCTCATTAGGGCTTGTATGAAATGATGGGAAAATTAATAAAGAAATATAAATCAAACTAAAATACAAAGACACTTTTAAATCGTCAAAAATTACAAAAAGTAAGATCTCTTCCTAGAACTTATTATACATTATAAATTACCAATACAAAAGAATAATGCATACATACAAGAAATTTCTATTTAGTAAAAATTAAATAATACATAAGGGCGTTGGAAGGCATCCACATACAAGGTGCTACCCAAAATATCCTAGAATTTGAATATTACGCTCAAACCAAAAACAGTACGAGGTTCTGCTGCTAGATGCCTCTTGGGGCACCTTCACGGTGTAACAGGTGATCAAGCTCTGCCAAATTCTTGTGATTTTAAAGCTCGGTTTCCCAAAATGTCCGCATGATGGCGGTGCGAACTGTGGGCTGGCTTAAGTACTTTTATGTTATTTCTTAATGACTTTAAGCGTTTATTTCCCTTAAGGGTAATTTATTTTCTTTACAATAAATGTTATTTTCATTTATTCACATTCACATGACGAATTAAAATTCTTTTTAATTTCATATAACACAAACTTACTGCCCGGGACTCTCGAGAAGACCTTGAGGTTGCACAATTCCACCACTACACGGCAGAAACGTTTGGGTGAGTTCATTTCTAAAAAGATTGGACAGGGTAGAATTTTGTAATTTTTGTCATATTTTTCTCCGGCAATTGTTGTCTCTCCTCATATTTGCGTTGTTTTTGTTGCGTGCTTGCTTTAGACAATAATTGCCGGAGAAAAATATGACAACAAGTGCAACATCTCTATCCAACCTTTTTAGAAATGAACTCACCCAAACGTTTCTGCCGTGTAGTGGTGGAATTGTGTAACGCAGAGGTCTTCTCTTGAGTACCGGACAGTAGATTAATAAATACTTTTATTACTTCTTTCTATCTTCTCTATTTCTCTTTTACCTTTTTAGTGTTGAGAATGTTAAATCATTGGATTTATTGGAAATTAACCTACAGGAGATCAGACTACTAAGGCTTTGTTTGGTCTGCCAAGTTTGTTAGTAAAGGGATAAAAACAAACTTCCATGCCCTCAGCGAGAATCGAACCCGCGATTCACTGGTTGTGAGAGATTAAATTCTGCGCCTAAGCGCTCTCGGGCACTGAACTATTAATTTTCTCAGGGCCGTCCTTAAATTTAAACTAAAATGTGACATTTAAAAACATTTGGTCATATTTAAAATTTACAGTTCACAGGATTATTTCAAACAATAACATATTTTGAATGTTTTCAAAATGTCATATGGAGTACATTTGCAAGAAACTATGTCCTTTTACGCTAATTTTACAGCCTTTGCCATTTATGTTAATTTTAGATCTTTTGCAACATAGCAAATTTTTTATTAAATTGCGCAGCATTTGCTAATAAATGGTTTGGCTGTTTGCTAAATTGCCTTCAAAGCCCACAGTCAGAAGCGCCAGCAGACGCCCAAAAGTTAAAACCGAGCTTTATCTTCACAGGATTCGTAGCACGGCAAGACAAAGAGCTTGATCACCTGTTAATCTTACACCGCGTGCACCTTTTAGCTGTTTCGTAATCGTAGGTGCATTTCTTTGTGAGTTATTGCTGTTTGTATTGCAATGTGTTCTTATGCTTCTGCAAATTTCCCAATTATTCGACCTGGTAAGACCTTGGACTAATAAGTAAGACTGTCAACAGGAAGTTTATTGCAAGGTTTTGAAGAGACTGGGGGAAAATTTCGCGCAAACAGCCCGAGTTGTGGAAGAAAAAAAAGACTGATCGCTCCACCATGACAACATGCACCTCGCTCATTGTGAAGGAATTCCAGGCAAAACACATGACAATGGTCTTGACCTAGTCCCCTGCGACTTCCATCGTCCCTAAAATGAAAGGGCGACTTTTTGACTCCAAGTGGAATCGCAATTGGTCTTGAACACCCTATAGCTTTTGGATTTCCAGGAGTGCTTCCAAAAATGAGAAAATCGCTGGGATCGTTGCATACGTGCCGGAGGTTACTACTTTGAAGGTGGCAGAGGAAATTAGGCTGTAAGGTACGTTTTCTGTTTTTTTTTTTCCTTCCTTTTCGTGGTTTATTTTGAATATCGCGATTTCTTATTTTGCAACCATCAATAGTAGCTTTAGATAAATAGTAAGCTTATATTTCAATTTGGTGTGAAAATGTGAGGTACAGGTTCGTATGGTTTCGTAGTTAGTAGATTTTTCAATATTTTGATGGGACTTTCAGATGGTACCCTAGTAGATAGGTTTTGATGAAATGAATACCTACATTTTTATAGCTGCAGATTGTTACTGATAATTGCTTTTTATAAACTTTGAAAATTTTCAACATGCCAAAAAAAAAAGGTTTGAATTTCAGAATTACTGAATGAACTAAAACGTTTCTCTATACATTTAAACTAGCAGTAGGACATCTTACACAGAAAAAATGTGAAAGAAATGTGAAAACGTAATCAGTGAGCTTTACTTTCAAAACTGCTATCTCGAAAATGATCCAATTCTCAATATTTACTGATATAACGTTTTCGCACTATTTTGGCCATAGTTCATCAAAAGATTCTTTGCTGCAGTTATCGACATTATTCCAGGAAGTAAAGGTAAACCTGACAAATCCCTTTCATATGTACAGTAATGGATTTTTTGCAGTGCCTTTGGCAGGAATATTAGATCGACATCTTATAATGGGAATGCGTCCTAGTTTTGTGTAGTTTCGCATAGTGCAATGCAAGTGATGATAAATGATATCTCAGGTTGTTTATTCTTATTGTTCTGGCCCGCGTTAATAACTTACGCTCTCCTTAATGTAATCACTGAGAATCGGACCAATGTCGATGAAACAATCTTCACTTAGAATCAATTCTCGACTTCACCGGTTAGGTCTGACCGTTCTGTGCGTTCTATTTGAAATAATATATCAAATTTTATGCAGGCTAACTCTTCCGAAACGGACTCTCATTGAGATAGAAATTGATGGAAGATGATAATGGCTTTAATTATTTACAAAATAATTAAAAATTTTTCTTCCTGCGACATCCTACATAGAACATTTTTATATCATTTGTTTTAAAGAGGCCTAAATTAAAAAATTATCACTAAATTTATAAAGTAATGAATTTTAAGTCGTTCGCTATGTTGAAATTAACAGTAAATTTCTTATATTTATTTTCACTTTGACCCCCTAATCGCAGTTATTAATTTCACTTTCCAAGTTAGGAAAATAAAAGAAAATCAAAATGTTGAAAGCATAAAAATAAAATGCAGAATGAGAATTTTTTTTTATTTTTTTTATTTTTTTAATTCATTCGAATTTTTTTTTCTTCCTTCTATTATTTCGAATGATAAGATTACAGCTTGACTGTTGTCCCATATGCCTCAATTAATTTTTTAATCATCAAAATTACCATTGCTTCATCATAGTGACACAGTAATAATCGTTTACACATTCGTAGGATCAAATATGAGTATCGAAGAGCTTTCTAACTTGAGCCTGAGCGTATCTAATTCGAACGAAGACATTCTTAGCATCTTAAAATATATCAAACCAACATGGATTAAGGAGAAGATAGTAATTGAAGTAAGGCTAATTTTCCTTTTCTAATTAGGAATTATCAATATTTAAACGGAGCCTATCAACTTAATGACCAAGTCTCATATCTTCTAGAAATTTCAAGGAAATTAAAAAGTTATATTAATTCTAAAAATTAAACAAAACTATTATAGGCTAACCTAATTTTTTTTTTTTACTTAATTCCGATTTATATAGGCATACAATAGCTACGTCGTCAATGTATACAATTTACAGAGTTATAAAATCAAAAAAAGAACTAAATTTGAAATATACTATACACAAAATTTGTTTATATGTTCATTTATAAAATAGAACGCAAAATTAAAGAAAAAAATCAATTAAATTAGGTGGGCCTTATTTAACCACAATCTTCGCAGTTCCAAACACACTTTTCAATTTTACGATTCTTATGTTAGTAATGACAAATTCTTATTAATATGGACGACATTGAGGAGCCTCAAGGAGCGCAATGCGTGAAAGACACGATTGTCGTTGCCCGTCAGCGAAGACACCACCTGAGATGACAATTGCGCCGTTGTTATTAGATGTCTGTCCTTGACTTTTTGTTAACTGTTATCGCATATGCAAACGTTTTCGGAAACTTCATCATTCAAAGTTTAACACTTCTTCACAATAAGGAGTGGATAAAATCACTTTGAAAATACAGTCAACGAATAAGTGGCAGAAATATACACAAACATTTAATAAAATTTGCTAGCAGGACCGGATTTAGGCATGGTCTTTATGGGCTGCAGCCTAGGGCCTCTTTCAATCAAAGGGCACAAAAATAAGGTTAGCCAAGGGCCCCCCAATGTTAATGGTCCGGCTTTAGGTTACAAAAAGAGGGGTTCTACACTATGTTTTATCACTTGATCGTAATGTATTTTATAATTCCGATGTACTTTATTTATTTCGTATTATTAATTAATGCAATTAATACTTACCTTTGTTAACAAGAAAATGTCGGGAGGTTACTCGAGCTTGATGTTCAAGTGCTTTCATACAGAGAATCCCGAAGAAATTGTCACCGTTAGAGCGAGGAACTTACTTAGTCAATCCATGCTAATCGATCCACCTTTTGAAGCTAAAGTTCTTCAGGTAAAAAAAAAATACTCAGGTAAATAAGGAATAATCTCCTTTGTTTTATAAATAGCAAATTCTCAACGCTTTTTTTTTTATTAAATAATAAATTAATAATTTGATAATCTTAATATAAATCTATAGCATTCTTCATTAAAGCTTATTTTTCTAAGTCGAGGAGAGAAAAGCTGAAATCGAATAACAGAATATGAATTTTATCAGTAAATACTGTTTAGATAAACAATAGCGAATGTTATCAGGAAAGGACAAACATTTGTTCTGCTTATCATGAAGTTTTTTTCCTTAATATTATCGCTTTCTGTTTTCACAAAAATTTCGCTTGGATTTCTCTCATTGTTGTAAGCAGTGGATATGAGCATTATTATAACGTGACTTTTTTGGTTGGGCATGAAGCACGAGATAAAAAAATAATGTAAACAGAAGAGAAGGATTTTGGAATTCTTCCTTATAGGGAGTGCAAGTGACTACGCCACAGCTGACGTCATTTGCGCGATGAACGGGCCGAGAGCCTAGAAATGGGATCGCTGGTTCCAAACATTGGAACCACGCAATATACGTACTAGTAACGTTGAAACGGGCGGCCAGTAAAAATGACATCTCTTAAATTATTATGTTAATTTGTGTAATTTATATTATTATTAAGACATTTAATACCGTTATATAATTTAGACATTAATATTAGAACGCTTTTTAATCATTTTTAATCACTTAACAAAAGAATGCCATCGTTCGCGGATCTTTCTTTCTTTGGGAAAACGATAGATGTCTAAATCGCTGTTTTGGCTCCTTCTTGAGCAGTGAGGAACTAAACAATTTCACATCTTAAATGTGTTATAAACACTGGGCTTATACAAAACGATTTTATTCCATCCCTACGTTGGAACCATGTTAAATCCCGAAGCGAGAAGACTTGTTTGGAACCAAATCGAGTCACGTGACTGAAGAATTCCAAGGACTGACGTCACACTTGCACTCCCTATAGAAGGAAAGGGAGAAAATCTCGCGTCTGGGATTAGTGGAACCCGATGGAACACTGTGGAAGATAACACTAAGAATGAAAAAAGGTCACTGTGGTTTCAGGGACTCATCTGTATTTTCGTGATGAATGATTGAAAATTATCGACTTTTTATTTTCTTTTCTCTCGAGCCTTCTGAAACGACGGAGACGAACTTGTCTCATGTTACGAATGGAATATGAGGACATAATGAACAAAGTTTGAAATATCAAAACTAAGGGTATTTATATTTCAGTATGAGGGTTATTCGTAAAGTAAGGCCCGTTTTGCAATAAAAACAAAACTACTATATATATTTTAAAAAATTTTTCTTTACCAGATTCTATATACCTTTAACTATTTTTCCACAATATTCCAAGTTTATTTAAGCACTTGTCATAGCGCTCAATGTACTTCCACATGATCACTTCATAGAAGCTGCCACCGGCGAAGAAAATCACGCAGTTTTCACTTGTTCATCGTCGCTGAAATGCAGGCTGCCGATAATCTCCTTTAGCTCCCGGAACAAGTGATCCGGACTGTAAAGCGAGTGGTCAAGTTGTTCCCAACTAATCAGATCTTTTAATCGCTAATCAGCCCATAAGTCGACATATTTGATCGACTATCCGGGTTGTCCTCACAAGGCGTGGTAAATTGTTTTAATTAAAACTTAATAATCAAATTAAAAGATTAAAAATTATTATAGATAGTTTTTATAATTATTTCAATTGCACTGTGGCAAAATTAAGAAACCTATTTACCTCTCATTATAGATGCGGAAAAGCCATGACGGTAAGAAGGTGGCTACGACCGTGATAAAGTTCCTGCATTTGAAGGGGAACAACGCATTCGTCCATAGTGACAAGCGATCGAAAAATCGCCCGGGTCGCCTGACACAGGTTCAAAAGCTCGGAAGCTGCAGGAACTTTATCACGGCTTGCACCTCCAATTTTTCGACGAGCTGGGCCATGTTGCTTTTGACGCTCTGGCAGCGTTTAGCGGTACTGCACCAAACAGGGGCGCATTGTATAATGGGGCGCCAACAAAGATTGAAAGGGCGCACATTTTAGAAGTTTGCATAAGTTTGCATGGGGGCGCCAATAAAGCTAGCGCCGCCCCTGGCAGCAAAAGCCGCTTTGTATCCTCCAGCACTCGAGGGATGGCACCACACATTTTCAAAAGAGATAGTTCTTTCATGTTGATTGTAATGACTTTGACCACCCCTCGTATTGAATACGATAGTCCAATTCTTCCCAAACACGTTGGAGAGGGTTCCAGTCAATATTACAACAACTGATGTAGTTTTTCCTATTTATATTTATAGTAAGTGAAGGCAAGAAAGCATATCTCAGCAGCTCTAGACTTCTAGGTGGCCAACGTGTGACTGCTATATACTCATCTGTTGAGCGATTAGTGGGAGATTTTCATCCACATAATTTCGAACCTCTCCATGCTAGTGAGGCAGAAGTCCATGTTGTATGAGAATGAAGTTTTAACTGTCTTCTTTAAGTTTAGGAAAACAGGCAGATGGACCACTAAGCATGGTGAAATAAGTTCTTGAAAAAAGTGGCCCATACACATTTTAAGGGATATAAAGTTCAGTTGTACAAACTTTAATCTTTACGGCGCTCGATATTGCGCATAGAGAATTAAGATATCAGATGTCTAGATTTCTGACAGGGAATTAGGTTTTATGAGAGTAAATGCAATCAAAGCTTTAATGTGACGTAAAATAAATGCACTTTGATGCTCTTTCTTGATTCATTCCAGTAGTTTGTTGTAAAATTCCGATAGATTATTTATATTAATGTTCTAATCTTCACGGCATCTTTTAT
The DNA here is from genome assembly GCA_023313115.1 of Rhysida immarginata. NCBI lineage: Eukaryota > Metazoa > Arthropoda > Chilopoda > Scolopendromorpha > Scolopendridae > Rhysida > Rhysida immarginata. The sequence goes on from JAHWFO010031644.1 coordinate 2,032,450, forward strand.
GTGACATAGGTGATGAATAAACTGGGATATTTTCCGAAATTACAAGGATTTTTCAAAAATGGTTATTGCTATGATTACGTAAAGGGATCACCGATATATATACGAAGCAACCCTTTCTACCAAACGATAACTGAGCAGCAAATTCGGTAAATAAAGAAAATTATTTTATATTGGGTGAATCAAAAATCACTGAACATAGCTGTATTTTGGAAATGGCGTGTAAAATGAACGATGTGACCATGCAAGTAAGGAATAGGATAGGTGCTCTATCTTTTGGGATAGTTTGAGTTTGGCCGCTATCCTGAAATCCATCATTTTGGGTCAAGGTTCATTTTCTGAAATGGCATGATAGTTAACACCAGTTTTTTCTTAGTTCATTTCTGCAATCGGATTTCAGTTATCTGTTGTAGTCCACAAGTTATTAACACAAACATTGATACTGGACCATTGTCTGTTGCAGGTAGCTGGAGATGGCACTAATAAAGGAGAAGGAGATTGAACTGATCTTGATGTCCAGGGCACCATTGCTGATTTCAATGCCTGGCACCCCCGAAAGAGAATCAATCAGTACCGTCGCATATGTGATAATCAGTATCGTCGAAATACTGGGACTGTTGAACAAAAAGTTCGTACAGGCAGGCCAAAAACATCAACCGATGAGGCAACCTCAACAACGGTGTTGGCAGCATTTGCAAAGAGTCCACAACGCAGCACAAGACAGTTTGCAGATGAGTGTGGACTCAGCCAATCATCAGTAGCACGGATTCTGCATACTAACAAGTGGCATCCATTCAAAGTTCAGTTGCAGCTAAAACTATCCAAAGATAATCCGGACAAACGTGAGGATATCTGTACTTGGGGGCTCTGGACAACTATCGCCTGGATCCTTTATTTTCACATAACATTGTGTTTAGTTATGAGGCATATTTTTATGTTCATTGTGAGGTGAACCGTCAGAACATGAGATATTGGAGCGATACGAATCCTAATTGGACAGATCCATCTAAAGTCGTTGGTGAATTCAAAAGTTCTTGTGTGATGTGGGATATGGGGCACCCGTTTAATTGGACCTATTTTCATATTTGGTTCCCTAAATGCTGATGAATACCTGCGATTGTTATAGAACACTGTTCTCTCACTGTTGACTGAAGATGGCAGTATCCCAAGTTTTTTCCAGCAGGATGGTGCACCATCACACTACGGACGTAATGTCCGTCAATAGCTGGATGGGGAATTGCCTGATCATTGGATTGGCCGGTGGGATCTTGCGGAGTGGACACCACATTCCCCAGACCTCACACCGCTAGATTTTTACTTGTGGGGCCACTTGAAACAACTTGTGTATGCTGTGAAAATCCAAAGCAAACGTCACCTTCAGTAACGCATCCTGCAAGCTTGTGACAGCATTACCCCTGACGTTCTTGCGCGAGTGTATAATGAATGGATAAAGCGCCTTGAGCTCTGTGTCCAGCAACAGAGACAACACATTGAACACATCCTTTGGCTGTTGCAGATTTCGGTATGTTTTGTTAATAACTTGTGAACCACAACAGATAACTGAAATCCGATTGCAAGAATGAACTCTTCAGAAAAAAACTGATGTTAACTAATATGGCATATGATCTACATCTCATTTAAGAAAATGAAGCTTGACCCAAAATAGCGTATTTCATGATAGTGGGTAAACTCCAAAAGTGTCTCAAAAAAGAGAGCACCTATCATATTCCCTGCTAGCATGGTCACATCGTTCATTTAATACACAATTTATGAAATATAGCTATGTCCTGTGATTTATGACTCGCCTTGTACTTAGAAGCAGAGGTTTAAACTTAAAAATTTTCATTTTAATCTTTTTAATTGGTGAATAATTAGATGCATAGCAAATCAACTGGCCAACATCCACAGTGTTAAAATAGACGACGTAGAGTATTCTGGTGAAAATTGGATGAAAACTCTATGGAAATTATTAGATGAGGAATTTCCTAGAAATGTGGAAGGTTTCCCCAGATACGAAGTTCTTAAAAACGAACTGTCACTTCTAGAAGAAAAGATCTCGAAAAACAAACACAATAGGATTGGAATATGTCACGGGGACAGTCATCCCGGAAACGTTGTTTGGAATAGTGATGAAGGTTTAAATGTCCATTTTCTTTTTTTATATTTCGAATAGCGTTAAGCTACTGTATTTGCCCTGTTGTAAAAGCAAACTTTTCAAAAATTTCCAAAAATTGAGAATCTTTTTTTATATTATGGTTTTTGATTTTTTTTTACAAATTAATTTTTTCTTTGAATTATATCAAAATGAAGGATCAAGACATAATGGAGCAAATATGGTAAAAATGTAATTTTTCTAAAGTTATCATATAATTTTAATTTCTAATTAAAAAAAAAAAAACATTTAGGAACCGCGACCTTCGTTGACTGGGAACTAACGCACATTGGATATCAAATTCACGATTTAGGATATTTCTTCTTTTTCATGGATTTCCAAGGTAAACCAAACCAATAGCATTTAACGTGAACAATGTTTTGGAATTATGAGCTTATTTCAAAAATGCGTATAGATAACGATTGCCTACAATTTGAATTGGCGACTCAGCCTCCAGATATTACAAGAATTTTGCTGGTGGAATGATTAGAATGAACTTATTTTCATCATTTCTGATAAAAAAAATCGATATAACGTATATTCATTAACCCAATCATGAAACTACATTTTATTCGTTTACACATTTCGAATAAACGTTTCACTGTTCGCGATTGCACTGACTGGCCAGATTATTATGACCACCCCATCTGTATTTCGTTGGGACACCTTTTGACTTCAATACTGCGGCGATTTTTCTTGACATTGACTCCACGAGATTTTGAAAGGTGATGCGAGGTATCTGACACCATGCCTGATGAATAGCGCTGTCCACTTGTGAGATTTGATGGTTGTGGAACAACCTGCCTGGTGGCTCTTTCAACTTCGTCCCACAAATGCTCAATTGGTTGAGATCTGGAGATTGTGAGGGTCACCTAAGCAAGGTAAAGTCTCCCTCGTGTTCTTGAAACCATTCCTGCACAATCCGAACACCGAATTGTGGACTGTCCAATCCACAATGGAGACGTTTTATCTTGTTAACTGCAGACAGCAAAGGTGTTCGAACAGGCTTTCGGCTTCCATATCCCATACGATGCAGTGTACAGCGAACAGTGGTTTCAGAGATCATTTGAGAGGATCCCTGATTAAGATCTGCAGTAATTTGATGCACGGCTGCCCTTCTGTTGTCTTGTACCAGCCTTGCCACGCTCCACTCTGCCCGAACATTGACGGCCACAACAGCTGCTCTTGAACATTTAACGAATGCAGTTTTGCTGATACTCGCTCCATGGCTCCGAGCGCCAACATTCATCCCACGTTCAAGGCTGTTAAATCGCGTCGTTTACCCATATCTTCAGAAATAAATTATTTCTACTGTCGTGGTGAACAACCTGCTTCTCCGTTTACAAGGGTCTGGTCCTCTAGCAACATCAGCTACAAACGTCAGGTCGTTCATAATAATCTGGCGAGCCAGTGTATAATACCTTGATAGCATAAATCTTTTATTTTATTTATGTCCTGAATCCATATAATAACTGAACATTTGATTTAATAGGAACTTTGAGTATTTTCTCTTGCACAAGCGATGTTTAATGCGTTATTAATAACCATCATTGAACAGTTTATTACATACACCAAAAAAAGCTTTGCATTAAAAATTTGCGGGACTACTGAGGATGCCAGTAACGAGCAACAGGAAAAATGCTTATTTGCATTTAATCAAAGAACGAAGACGCATTGGGCAGCACTAAATAACATCCATTGCTTGTGAAACGCTGAGCATCTAGCACGGTTTTGAGCCGTATCCTAGAATAGGTTTTCGACGGGTCTATTCCAAAGGATGACTTGTTAAACTCTTGCTTCCATCATAAGAATAGATTGGCTGCCCACCCATATAATAACTAACCATCACTGCATGTACAGTATTGGAGGTGTTTCGTTATAGCGATTGTCAAATATTGACAATTGTTGGAAAAGCTGCGAGTGGATTACTTGTTAAATATCATGTCGCGGGAAGTACAGACTAGTTCCAACGTAAGAGCACAAGAGCTCGCTGAGGTATAAGATTCCAGGATATTTGTTAATGTGTTCTCAAATATTTTCAATAAATATCATTCAGTGTAGTGATGCGCCGATGCCGATAGTATAGAGTATTTCTACGAGATCGGATGACAGTATCGAGTATTTTTTGAATCTGGTTGTTAAACTTGTCTTCATCGAAATAACTAATCTATTTATAACTTTTGAGTTCACTCACGAGACTGATGAAATGAATGAGAAAGATGAAGGATAAGTGGATGAGGAATGTTTCGGTATCGTTTATAATCGACAAATGGTGATAGTTGGGTTTTCGCGTGAACTGGTGAACTGGTTCGTTTTCCAGTTCGGTATATTGGCACAGGAGAAAAAAAACAAATAGAAAAGTGTGGGGGGGGGGGGGGGTGAGAGAATGGCACTATGAAAATAAAAAAATAAATTTAAACTCCAAAATAAAAACAATAATGAAAAATAATTTCAAAAAGAAAGATAAAGAAATAACTCAAATTTGTTTAAGTAGCAAAAGAATAGAGCTATTTACTGGTTTTACTAAGTTAGTCCCTTTAATATTTTCTACATTTTTTGACATAGATGGTTAAAATTTGGAATGTAGTTTACAATGGGCACGTGGGTCGAAGTTACGGGGGTGATATATATAAGGGACGATTTGGTCGATATGGTATAAACTTATTTAAAGGGGTGAATTTGGTAAGCGGGTTCTCTAGGCAATATCTGCATTAAAGAATGACTTAAGATTGGATAATGAGGGATTTTATTCTATGCCACATCTCATATGTTTAGAGTTTTAATGCAAACTAGAAAAGAAATCTTCATTACTACGAAGTTCGGACCAAATTCTTCCAGTGGGGTCGGAAACGTAGGGGTACCGGTTACCTGGTCTTTAGAACTATTAACGTTTTCAAAAGGCAACATAGTGCATGTGATATATCATTCAATCGAAAGAGATGCGAAACAAAGAAGGTAGAGTTCATTTCCATTTTCTAAATACTACATTCGAGAAAAACAATTTTTGATTTAAAACAATGGGGGTTAAAAAGTTAGGATAAAAGGGATATAAAATAGATGAACTCCGCTACTTTCCTATACCATCCGAGGAGGAATTAATTTCTTGTTAATTATTTCAAGAATCAGGAGAACGAATAAAATGCCAACAATTCCATTAAATATTTTATCTAAAACCAATTAATCTTTTCAATAAAATTTTTTCAATAAAATTTTTTTCACCAAAAGTACAAGATATTATAAATTCTTTGTCATACATTATAAAAATATAGTAACTTGTAACAAATTAAAATATTAAAAATCGTGCCATCTTGGGTGATTTCTTTTTATAATAGGAAAAATTATATTAGACGGAAAACATATTTCGGATTGTTAAATTCAGCCCATTTTCTGAGCTTAAAATATCCGAATCGGTAGATTTATGACATTAGTGTTATCCTCAAATTTATGTAATTGTGAAATTTGATAGTATAACTTAATATGAATTAAAGTAAGGAATGAGAGTCTGTATTTGGCTCTAATTCATTCTAAATTCTCTAAAATTGCAGTAAATATTGGTTACTTGGATTTTTTATTTTTTTATTTTACGGTACTGTTGGTTTACTTTTTAAAATATTTTTTGGCTTTGCAGATTGGTTAGGTTGAGTACTCATAATACTCATGAGTAAGTACTCTATACTTTTATGAAAAGCATCGATATTACCATCGAGTACTTTTTACAAATACTCGATAGTTCCAGTATCGAGTACTTGAAGGGTATCGCACATCACTAATTCAGTGCATGGCTTATATTTGTCCCTATTTCCATCTTTGTTCAGCGTTCTTGCAAATGTTGTATGTTATAACATATTTTTTGATATGTAGACTATTTTTAACGAGGTTTCGGATGTTTCTTTTTGTCAAAGAAAATATTAACAAATATACTCAGAATGTAACAGATATTTTAATAATCAAACTTTGAAAATTTTATGTCTTTTTGGGATATACGAGCATTGGATCACGAGTATTATAAGTATTGATTAATAAATCTATATTTTCAGATGAAACGCATCGTATAAAATTAGAAATACCAAAGAACTGCAAGCAGATATTTATCCGTGTTTATCTGGAAAAAATACGAGAAAAAGAAGGAAAGCCTGGTTTGGAAGTGACAGATGAAGACATCAAAGAGATAGAAGATCAAATGTATATTTTTGAAATGGTACTTAGATAGAGAATAGTAAAACATTTCATTTTTATGTACCTTATTCTTTGAGTTTAATTTTTACAAAGACAAATTTAATCGTAATATTTTATAAATGACGAATGTAGAAGAAAAGAAGGACGATACACAAAACCCTGAAGTAAAACAAAATTAGACACGGAGTGGTAGGACCCTTAAGAAAGATACAGTCGAACCCGGTTATTACGAACTCGATCAATACAAATTGCGACTTTATACGAATTTTCCATTGGTCCCCATCCCCATGAATGCTATTTCTATATAAAATCAGCCGTTTAAGAATTTTTTTTACCAAATCCCGGATAATACGAAAAAAACTAAAATTCATCCCAAGAAAGTTAACTAATTTGAGATGCTTGTTGGGTGAAAAAAATATAGAAAATTTTTTTTTAAACAAATATGCACGTCATGACGACCAGACAGAAAAATCTGCGTCATCTAACAAGTCTATGTCAGTTTTTAAGTTCATATGTCCTGTATGGTTTCAGGTCAGTTCGTCGAGCGTCAATTCGTCGAACGTCATTTCGTCGACTGTGTCAGTTGATCGGGTGGTTAGTTTGTCGGACGTCAATTGAAGTTTTCCCCGACCATTTATTTATTATCTCGACCAACTGAAACACCCGACGAATTTGTCTCCGACAAATTGACCGCCCGACCAACTGACACCTCGACGAATTGACGTTCGACTAATTGACTTCCGACGAACTAACTACCCGACCAACTGACACAGTCGACGAAATGAGTTCGACGAATTAACTTTCGACGAATTGACACGTAACCGTCCTGTATGCCATGATATTCCAGCTCATCTTTACAATTTGTATAAGTTCTGTGAACAAAGAGTGCTATTACAAAAAATTACATTCGTTCATGTAAACAAACACCGCAAATCGTCATTATTTCTAAGCATTAATTTCACATGTAATAAGGTTTAAACATGCTTCTTGAATAATCTATAAACGTCTATAAATGTTTAAGTAAAAGCTTTTCGTCTTAAATTGTGATACAACTTCCCCAGCCCTGTGTTATGTTAATTATGAACTCCTCCTTATTTTAAGGACAGTACTGTATCTAGAATGCTGTTTAGCAACCCCAGTACAGTATTGGCAAAAATATTTGGGGTAAAATATTCTAATGACTTCACCAAAATAAGTTTTTATTTAAATTTATGACAATATTTGAGACAAAAAATAAAATCCACAGTAAAGTCGATAGAAAATCTACCCCAGTAGCAAAAGGTTATTTTAGTCAGTGTACAAAAATTATTTTAGAATATTACTTTATCTTTTTATTTTTTAATTATGTTAATTTTACTTTTTTGCCAGTTAACATGTATCTACATGCCGTTGATAATTGGGAATATAGTCAAGGAGGTACCCAAAGAAGTCCCTAAGGAACAAGATCCTAGGGTGTAAGTTGGACCATTAGTAAATTAAAATTTTTTAATTTTAATATGAACTTAAAATATGAGGGTCAATCAAATGAAAACGTTTGGTAGCCTAAATCCTAATGAAGAGAGATCAAGCTTTTATTTCTTTGGTATGTCTTTTCCTTGTCCTGATTGTCTCGTCGGTTGGCTCGCTGATCGATGGAGTTAAGCAACTTCAGGCGCGGCCAGCTGCTGGCTGGGTGACAGCCAGTGGCTTGAGGACCACTGCTGGGTGGGATGGCTATTTGGGGCCCAGCTGTTGGGGGACTTTAGTCTGACCCATTTGCTGAGTGACCAGTGCTGGATGTCAAGCAGCTGGTGATAGCCACTGGTTTGTTCGTCCATCAGCAGCTCTTCCATCATGAACCCCCCGTGCTTCGGAGGGCACGTTAAGCCGTCGGTCCCGGCTGCTACTGTCATCTTGTAGCAGTCGTTAGTTACTGGGATGGCGCAAAACTCCCTCGAAGGAGTAAGTGCCACAGATTAATCTAGGGGTAATCGAGGGGTCATCTATCCTCTGTATAAGATAAGCTATCCTTTCCTTTGTCCGATCGTTTTCATTTGACCGCCCCTAGTAATAAAGGATATGTCTCTTTAAACTGCCTTAAATTTTTCTGTTAGAAATACGATTTAATATTTCCGTTACTTTTTCCTTAGGTTCATGCAAGCTATTATGTCCTTTTATTACAAATTGAAGGAACATTATTACAATTTACCAGAGAAAACGCTCGAATAACATCAGTAGTATAATAACGAGTTTGTAATATCAGTGAGTGAATAAAATATACGAATAAACCTTAAACCTCATATTTATCTCTGATATAAAAACAATGGAAAGTTCTGTGAATGAGTGTGAACGAATTTATTCAATCGTAACCAGCGCTACAGTAAAGTTTAGTTGGACATATTTATTTTATTAAGTAGTGTACATATGATTAAAATATATTACGTTGATTTGAAATTTCATTTAACAAGTGATGACCAATCAAGTTTTTGTAAATTTGATTAAAATAAGAAGCTTTGTATTTCCTAGCTTTAATAAATTCATAACAGATTTTAAAACGTGGCAGTTTTTTTAAGTGTCGTTAGATATGATAGAAACAGTTATACTTAAGAAATTTTATTACATGTACTTATTTAAAAGACATATCTGGAATTTAGAAAAACGTTTAAAAAGGACATACCCTAAAAAAAGACAACACGTCAAGCGTAAAAAAAAAAAAATCAACCGGCGCTTACTTATGTTTCCGCAAAAAGAATCTGGGAAAAGTGCCGCAATAATCAGGAGAAATACTATTGAAAACTTCGAATCCTGGGGTTCAAGGCACCAGTAATATGGGAAACCGGGGGATGGGAATTACTACAATCTTGGCGAACGACTCAACAGTCCTGAATTTGCGTTGTGTTAAGGATGGTAAAGTTATACAGTGGAATTCAGGAGGTTGAACCACTACCAAACTCGCAATGAAGGACGGGGACGAGCAGGGATACTTAAAACTAACGCTGCTTAGAAAAGAAACAAAAAAAAAAGACCTTTAACAGAAACAACAGTTTAATGGGCCGGCAGTACGATACAATTAACGAATAAGAAAAGGTACAGTTACAAAGAAAAAGATTAAAAAAAGACAATACGAATAATGATAAATGTAATAACAACAATTAAAGAAAAAGGTCCGGCGAAATACAACTGCGATAGCTAAGGTTCGACCCACTAAAAAACAAAAAATTCGTAAAACAACTCGCCCTAAAGTTCCCTAGCTTAACTGCGGACGACAATGACTTCGCTTGCTGAGGGCAAAACGCACGTAGATGGCAAAGGGAGGAGGGAGGGAGAGAGACAGGCCCAAGAGTACGCCTTTATTAAAGAACCACGGAAAAGAACGGAAGAGACGAACAGTGAGCGAGTAAAAACAGGCAGAGCACGTCCGTAAAAATAGCAATCGGCACGCACCAAATTTTCCCAAAAGAATCTCAGATCGCAACTGGCCGTAAGACAAGAGGAAGGTCAAGGAAGCTTTCTCTGTCGCGTCACAAAAGGGCGAAAAACCCTTAAATATGGAAACAACCGTCCAATCAAGAATTAAGGGTTCAATGGGTTGCCCCAATCCGTGCAGTCGCTCTCTCTCTCTCTCTCTCTCTCTCTCTCTCTCTCTCTCTCTCTCTCTCATAACGTAACTACAGTAATTCGAATAGGCCAATTAAGCATGCCTCCTTTGTCCGAGCAACGGTCGCCTCGCGGGGGCGAAGGGGCAGGAAAAGACCAAGGGGTGGCCCGACAGGGGGTCTAACGCTTCCTGAGTTTCCCGCCAAAAGTCCCAGACAAAGAAGAGAGGCTTAATTAAATATTCAGAGGGAAAAATCCATGAATATTATCCAAATACAAAAATAAGGAACCAAACATCAACTCCACGAGAAAAGGCAATCATGTGTAAATACACAGAGCGGAAAAAAGGGAGGGAAGGACTGCGCAATCACCACAACTATTATTAAATACATACAATATCGATATTTAATGAGCGATGTCATGAATCACGATATACGTTATTTTCTACCGACGACTGGTAAAAGTTTGGCGGTAGCCCCATGAAGTAATGAATCCAGTATGCCTTATCAAAACCATCCAAGGTTCTGATGATGGCGTCATGGTATGGAGCGTCTTCTGCTGGTTTGTAAGTGGATCTCTGATGTTCCTGGAAGGTCGTGTGCATTCAACGGACTGTCTGAACATTGTTGCTCAGACAATGTAGGTCCATCTTAATGTTGGAATACACTGAGTGGCCAGATTATTATGACCGCCTGAGGTTTGTAGGCAAATTAGCTATGATTTCGCGCTGAAGTTGCTAGAGGACCAGACCATTATAAATAGGGAAGCAGGTGGTTACCACGACAATAAAATGATTTGTTTCTGAAGATATGGGTAAACGACGCGATTTAACAGCCTTTGAACGGGGGATGATTGTTGGCGCTCAGAGCCATGGAGCGAGTATCAGCAAAACAGCTGCATTCGTTAAATGTTCAAGAGCAGCTGTTGTTAAAGTGGTTTAAAGACGGGACAGTCAGCCGGAAAACTGGGTCTGAACCAGGGCTGCCAATGGCTTGGGTTTCCCCCCCAGAATTGTTTTTTTTATCATTAATGTCATATAAAAACAGATCTGGGGGGAAAACCCAAGCCTTTGGCAGCCCTGATCTGAATGTGCGAGTTGTGGCCGTCAGCGACTAGACAATGTTTGGGGCAGAACGGAGAGTGTCAAGACTGGCACAAGACAACAGAAGGGTAACAGTGTATCAAATTTCTGCACATCTTAATCGGGGATCCCCTCAAATAATCTCAGAATGCACTGTTTGCCTTACACTGCATCGTATGGGATATGGTAGCGGAAGGCCTGTTCGAACATTTGCGCTGTCTGCAGTTAGCCTGCAATTCGCTCAGGGACACAAGGATTGGTCAGTCGTGTGTCATGTGGTCCGATGAATCACGTTTCCAGTTGCATTACGCAGATGGCAGAGTGATAATTCTGCGGAATTTGGCGGAAACAGCATAAAAGCAAGGACCTGACGGGCATGAGTACAACCCTTCAAGCTAGTGGGGACAGCTTTTTGGTTTGAGCATGTTTTCCTGGCATGATTTGGGTCCTTTAATTCGTGTGGAACAACGTATGAATAGCACAACATAGTTAAGTATGTGGCTGATCAAGTTCATTCTATTATGTTGATGGCGTATCCCAATGGAGATGGTTTCTTCCAACAAGACAACTCTGCTCGTATTGTGCAGAAAAGTGGTTTCAAGAACATGAGGGAGACTATACCTTGCTTAGGTGGCCCCTACAATCACCAGATCTCAATTCAATTGACATTTGAATGAGCCATCAGGAAGCTGCTTCCACAACCATCAAATCTCACCATGCATGGTGTCAGAATGCTCACACCAAGTTTCAACATCTCGTGGAGTCAATGCCCAACGAAGTACGGATGGGGTTGTCATAATATTCTGGCCAGTGAGTGTATATCTCTTGTTTGTTGGTCGTACCTCTTTACGATTTCAGCAGGAAGCCAAAGATTTCTTTCAAATACCAAACAACTGTCTTTGTCTAGCTATATATAATGATTTAACTGAAAGAACTTGAAAATACTGTGGCCTGTATCTTACCACAAATACGACTATGTTAAAACATTTAAAGCACATGCATTCCCAAATATAAATATGAAACATCATGGTGTGCAGTGTAATGAACGACTAGCTCGTGTCGCAGCACGCCAGCCCGCATTCTCAGCTATCACCAAGAATAGCCTAAACTATATCGAGAATTAATACGGAGGGTTGAGGAAATCTTTCAGTTAAGTGTTAACATTGAAAGATTTTGACCCTCTTGCATAATTCCTCGGACTACATCATGCGCGACGACTGCACGCTCTTTTAAGCATGTGCGGTGTGCAGTTAAGTGCCACGGTTATGCATAAAAATGGTGGCAAAATTGAACACTTTATGGGACGGGTACACTTGCGCCCTTTCCGACTAAGCTTTCAGTTATTCCCTAATAATTGGAAAGTGCAAGTATCTAGGTGTCTTCGCAATTGAAGATACCAACTGTATGTTATTCAGAGGAACGAACAGCTTCCACCTCAAGACAGGGGCCATCTTAAAAAACTAGCTAGGAACAAAACCCGCCTACACGTAACATAAGCAACGTGAAGAGATTTCGAGCTATGGTGTCCTTAGAAAAGCTACCAAGGCATGACCAAAGAAGCTGAAAATGTTTGAAAGAATTCTCGGTCGCATCATTCGAAAAAAACCGAATCTCCAGTGTCGGCATAACGTTCGTGGTCGTCGTCTGACAGAACGGCAAATCTGCAAACCCTTCATCAACGCCAGAAAATCTTACGGAAATTCAGAGGTATTGGTAATTTTAGAGCATAAGTTTGTTCTGCAATAATATCAAAGCAAATTTTTATCTTATCTTCTTCTATCTATGCATACAATAAAACTGTAGAAACGTCGTATCTGTACATTGAAAATATTTGGCTAAATCTGACTGCGGGTGATGTAGAGACTGTAACAGAATACAATAAGACCATTTTTTAAGAGCACATGGATAGGCTATCTGTTCTAATGTGTTAATGGTCTGTTTGTCCGTTTGAACACGCTAATCTCCAAATCTACTTGACCAATTTTCATGGGGGTTTCACAGGTAACTTGAGCGTAGCTTGGGGCAAAATATAGGCTTTATTTCATCAAAATAGGCTCAGAAAAAAAAGATCTCTTAATAATAATTGGAAAATGATTTTTGCAGGATTTTTTCATGCCATTACCTCCGATATTAGTGGTTTGAACATCGGGACGGTAACCCGAAGGTCCCTAGTTCGAGTCCAGGCCGTGGAATTTTCTTTACCATTTTTCTCTAGATATCTTAATCTTTTTGGAGTATGCTCAGCTTAGTACAGTTTGTAGAAAAATCAAAAGATGGCGCTTTATTATTTGATTTTTAAAAAGCACTCATAAACTGTCATATCAATGAATTATGACCACACCCCTTCAAGGCACACGCATTGTTCACCCCAACAACGATTACACACTGCAAAATTTGCATAACAGGATGAGAAAGCTGTAAAGCTGGTGCATCAAACGGCAGGTGCAATAGCCTCAAGATGGGTAAACTTCCGAATTTAACGGACATCCAAAAAGGGATGATAATAGGCTATCGCAGCAAGGGTGACACCATCTCCGAAACGGAACGATTTGTGAACTGTTCACGGTCCGCTGTAGTGAAGGTGTACAAAGAGTGGACAGCAGGGACCGAATTCGCGTCCCAACGCCTTCACTGTAAAGGGTCACGAGCCATCGACCAACGGGGTGAGCGGCGCTTACGACGATTCGTAAAAGGTGACAGGAGAGCCACAGTCCATCAACTGACCACCAGATTCAACAGTGGTGCCAACAGACGTGTATCCGACATTACCGTTGAACGCACCCTGCTACGGATGGGCCTGAACAGTCGACGCATGGTTGTTGCACGCACCCATGTTGACCAGGGATCATCGTCAACGACGCCTAGACTTTGCACGTGAGCACCGCCATTGGACCACAGACGAGTGGGCTAAGGTCGCCTTCTCCGACGAGTCAAGGTTTTTGCTCCATAAGATTGACGGGCGATGGAGAGTGCGTCGTGAACGCCATGAAAAGAGACTGCAGGAGGCTATTGTGGGCCGGAAACAGGCTGGTGGGGGTAGTGTGTATGTGTAGGGGATCTTCTGTTGGGAGCAGTTAGGCCCACTGATTCGTCTAGAGGGCAATTTGAATGCTTGTGACTATCTGTCAATCGTAGTGGACCAGCTGCACCCGTACATGCTCACGATGTTCCCCCAATGTGATGGTGTGTTCCAGCAGGACAATGCACCCTGCCACAAGGCACGTCTCCTTCTGGATTAGTTTGAGGAACACTCTACTGACTTTCGAGTCCTCCCTTGGCCCGCTAATTCGCCGGACATCAATCCAATCGAACATCTGTGGGAGCACCTTGACCGCCATGTACGGCAGCTGGACCTTCCACCTACGCCTCTCGAAGCTCTGTGGACAGTGGACTGGAATGGACTGCCATATCTTCGGACACATACTGCACACTATTTACGTCCATGCCAGGTCGCCTAGCAGCAGTTATAGCGGCGAAGGGTGGCTACTCCCATTACTAAGCGGGTGGTCATAATTGAGTGATATGACAGTGTATATAACAATAGCGAAGCATTGCTGGGCCTGCTACTATTTATTAAATTTTTGATTTATAGGAATTTCTATGCCTGAGTTTCCCGAGTAATCCAAAATAAAACTACGTCAGAAATTCTGAATGGATTAATTAATTGTTCATAAAGCTAATGTTTAATTTTCTATAAATAAATACATACAACAAAGATATTTAATGAGTGCTGTTTCGATATACGTTATTTTGTACCAACGATAAACAAAGGTTTGGCGAGAGCCCCTCGAAGTAATGAATCCACCACGCCTTATCAAAACCATTCATGAGTCATAGTGTGTCTTCTGCTGGTTTGACACTGGTCCTCTGATATTCCTAGAAGGTCGCGTGCATTCCAGGGAATCTCTGAACATTGTTGCCGACTAATGATTGAATATATTTCTATATTTTTGGTCGTACTTCTTTACGATTTCAATAGAAAGTCAAAGATTTCCTTCAGGTACTATAGAATTGTCTTTGTCTAGCTTGGTATAATGATTTAACTGAAAACTTGAAAAAAAACTGTGGCTTATACGTTACTACAAATTCGACAATGTTAATACATTTAAAAGCACATGCATTCCCAAATTTAAATGTGAAACATCATAAGCGTGCAGTATCATGAACGGATAGCTCCTGTTACAGCACGCCAACCGGCATTTTCCGCTATAACCAAGAATAGCTTAAATTATTGTTCCAAATGCACTGCAATTGCCATTTCTATAAACTAATTTTGTGTTTGTTTATTTGGGTTATGCCCAAAGGCTAACAACCCTTGACAGAGCTGAAAATACCTTATTCAGCTCCACCAGTATTACAAAAACTCCAGACCATTTAATGTCTACTAGAGTTAGAAAGCAAAAAAAAACAGCCTGTTACTCCCAAAAAATAAAGCTGCATGTATTCGAAGTATTTATTTTCAATCACTCTCTTCAGACCACATCTTCTCAGAGAAACTAAGCACTTTACCTGACCTTCCTCTAAATTAATGCGCATTAAAAAAACAATAAATTATTATCCAGTATTCCTGTAATACGTCGGAAACGTTTATATGGAATGTATTAATATTTTATGTGAACCTCCGAGTAACTGTAAAAAATATACCTAAACGAAGGTTATTAAAAATAAGAGACTGAGATTGTAAGAGCATTAGCGACTATGGTGGCAATAATGCTTAACTTAGGATTGAATAATCCTATTTACAGGCATTGTTAAGCTAACAAAAGAGTTAAATAAATAATACTGCAGAGTAAACGGCCTGTTATAAGCCAATGCCTCCTATAGACAAAGGCCAGCTCACTGAGACTAAATGACGGCGACTGTAGGCTGGCAGATGATATGCGATGTGATACAGCTGAAATGGAATATTTTTTAAATACTCAGCAAAAAAGAATGTAAAAATTCGCAATATGATTTTTTTTTATTCACAATATTCTTCACATTAAAATGTTACAATAATGTATTTTATATTTATTAAGCTAAACTGACTTTTTTTTTATTTTGAATTACTGGAGCTTAAATAATTAGACGATGTTTTAATAATACTAAATTTAATACTGAATCAATTAAAGAATCTTCTCAAAATTCTCTATAAAATCATCGTCTATCTAATTATTTAAACTGACTTTGTGGGATTATGAGGTGTGTTCAAATGAAACCCGGTCGAGTCAAGTACATGTTCTAAAAACAAGTCAGGGAACAGGAAACACAAGCAAATAGAATGCGTAGTATTTAATGAACATTATTGTGCATAAGTTACTCAGAAGAACTCACTTATGGCGTTTAGGCATGCATCCCACTGTTTGGGGAGATGAGAAGCAGTCCCGCGAAAAAAGATGGCTATAAAAACCAAGCGACCCGGCAAGCTCTCTTGAAAAGTGATCATTTTCCTTATGTGCTCTTGATGTTAGACTAATGTTCGAACAGTTTACGTGTACTTTTCCCGAATATTACTTGACGGCGGCAGCTTAAAATTGGTATTCATCTATGATTACTAACTCTATGCCAAATTTGGTCACTATATGACACTGACAAATCTTGCACTTCTTTTGTAAGCACAAGGAGAACTCGGATAGTTGCAGTGACTGAAATGATAAAACAGTCTGACAAGCAAAACGAGGCATACGATGGTTTCAGTGAGTTCGAAGGACGATTAGAGTGAAGACCCGCCTAAAGGTTCGTGGTCATCGTCTGACAAAACGGCACATCTGCAAACTCTTCACCAACGCCAGAAAAATTTACGAAACTGCAGATGGCAATGGGTAGACACCCTAGATTAAGGTTCGATATACCTCGATGACACCAATAAGCGCGAGCTAATCATTATAGTCACTGAGATGCCAAAGGACGGGCTACTTTCACAGCCAATGAAAGGGGAAGTTTTCTAAAAGGTATGCCTGCAGATACATATTGTTCTCGAGGTAAGCTCTAGTTGCACAAGGCAGCTGGTAACGCTAACTCATTCGGCCAACATCCAACAAAGGGAAATGGATGCCCCCCCCCCCCTCAAAAGAAAACTGAAATTGATAGCAGCAATTCTTGCCGAAATGGGCTAGGAAGTGTTTCCCCATATCACTTACAATCCAGACTTGGCTCATAGTGATTGTTAGTTTCTATTCGAGTTTGCCGAGTAATCCACTTATTAATTTCTCGATATAAAATCTATTATAGGAAACCAAAACTACATTATTGTCAAGGATATCGTAAAAGATATGACTAATGGTCTCGGCTACGCCGCACATGGAGCATCCTGCAGACCTGACCACCTTCCACTGAAACAGGCGTTGAAGAGAGTAGAACCCGTGATGCAGCAGCCGCCTGTTGTTTTCTCAAAGGCAAAGGATTTTAAAAGCTTCATGACTGCTGCCCACGGGCGATCGGGAAGAAGTGGAACGATGTCCGTCGATTCACCAAGATCAGTCTGCTGGAAGAACCATGCAAGCCGAAGCATTCCCCATTGCTGAGGTTCCATACGGCGTAGCATCGGTAAAACTAATACAAAGTCCAGGTTGAAGGCTTTGTAAATGTCTGGTGGGTGTTGATACATCACTACTGGCAACAAGGGAGATAACGGAAGCCTATTCACCTTGAAGAAAACCCTTAGATGTAAGAAAAAGAAGTTCACCCATAAAGGGGGAGGGCTAAGGAATACCCGAATCAAGGCAGCCAGCCTGGCCGCAATGAGGTACCGTTTAATATCGGGTAAACCCAACCCCCCTCTCTCCAAGGGAATAAAGAGGAACGCTGCTCTCAATGGATGACGTTGCTGAGCAGTCGTCCCCCAAACACAGTTCACCATTGCCCCACGGAGTCTGTTGTGATCTCTGGGAGCTTGGAAGGAGGTAACGATGTCTGCTCCTTCCTGGGCTCCGAAGATGTTGCTAGAGACGAAGATGGTCGAGGTGGTAGGGCCATCATCTCCTTCTGCACCACTGGAAGAGTCGAAAGAGCCGGTATAGCTTGGCTCTTCCGCGATGGGGATGACGGCGACGAAGCTCTGGTTGTCACTGGAGACTTGGCCGGTGATGACATCATGGCTTGCTGCTGGGACGAAGCTGGAACATCTGCTGGCGCTGCAAACACCCTCTCCAGACACTGATGATATTTGCTTACGATGCGGTTACATGCATCGCAATTCTTGAGGAGAGGGCAATCTTTCCTGACATGAGACGTTTTCTTGCAGTACCAGCAGCACTGCCTTTGACCCTTGTATGACACGCGGACTTTGTTGCCATGCATTACAAGGTTCTCTGGAATGTCCCTCTGAAGGTCCATGTCGATTATAATGTCACCAATCTTCTGCAGGGGAGAATCCGGATGAGTTAGGTAGGCACTTAAGTCAAGGTCAACTGTGAACGAACCTTGCACAGAAATAAGGGCAAAATCATTTTCAAAACTAACTTCGTATTTGTTTATTGGGGTTACATTCAATGAATAATAACCCCCTGACAGGGCTAAAGTCACTTTCTTCAACCCCACCAGTAATCTAAAAACTCAAAAAACTGATGAACCCTACCTATTAAGGCAATAAACCAGAAATATATACTTAAAATGCCTTTCTCCAGTCCACGTCCTGTCAGAGGCACTCAGCTTTCGAACTGACCCTTCTATAAATCAATGCCCTTTCAGAAAAAAACAAGCAGACTTAAATTCAAAGAAAACTAAATTGTAATTCATCCGAAACCTTTCATACAAACGTTTTTATAGAATTCAATAAGAATATATGTTACTCTACGAAAAATTATAAAATAATAGACAGGATATGAAACAAGAAAAGACTCAGGCTGTAAGAAGTCGCGCGCTCTGGTGGCAATAATGTTTAACTTAGGATTGAATAATCCAATTCAGAGGTATTGGTAATTTTAGAGCATAGTCCGTTTATTCTGCAATAATAGGGTGGAGGAACGGTATCTTGAAGAGAAACTGAAGTTCAAAATCGTTCAATTTTAACTGCCTCAACCCTCTATATAATTCGATTTACTTGACCATTTCTCATGATGTCTTCAGGTGCCATAGGTCTTATCCATTTGTACACGTTAAGTTAGTATCACGTGCCAGACTAACGCAGTGGAAGATTTTATGGATAAATAGGCACAAAAATAACCAAGTAACTACAGCTATACATTTGAGCAAAATACAGAATGATTTATTCAAAGAATTTGGCAAAATGCAAATGAAATACACTTAGAAATAGAAATGGCAATAGAAATCATGAATTCTAAAATGAGGAATTTGTTTAACCCCGTTAATAACAAAGAAGAAGATTGGCTATATCACTCCAACCAAAAATTAGGCTTTGAAATTAATTAATAAACATTGCTAATCTCTTTCTAGCATAAAATTTGCAAATTAACTTTCGGGAAAAGAATTAATGACAATTACAACAAATCAATCGTGATAAATAAACTGCTTAATGATTTCAGTATGTGTGCAATCACGCAACGCACAAATTACAATAATAAGAATTAGGAATGATTTAAAAGTAAAAATAAAATTTAAATCTTGCTGTAATGGAACTTAAAAATTTCGCATCAATTTTTTTTAACCGCATAAATTAAACTAACACACTCGATTTAGTTTTTAATTCAAACACTTGCCGACAAAATGCAAAATTTCTGATATGATAGTTCCGATATCAAAGTTCATAATAGGGTTCAATGTCCTTAAAGTAAACTAATAATTAGCAATTCCAGTAAAGAACGGAATTCTGTAGAAGAAATAATGTAAACACACAATTAGTATAAAATAACAATTTGTATCGGCAATGAACGTAAAACTCAATCACTTAACTAAGAAAGATTCAGTTCATCAGAAATTGCCTCAGCGCACGTTTTTACAATAGCGAACTATACGAACACCATCTTTGCTTGGAACACAGAATTTTTCCATTTAACTATTTTTCCTTGCACATTTATTTCACAAATTTGGTTTTTCTTCTTTCTTAAATAAATGTAGAAAGAGATACACACGAAACTAGATTAAAATATTTATCTCGGAGGGTCATTCCACTTTAACATCTACGAAGTAAGTAGGGAACAAGGAAGAACTAGAATTTAACTACGCCGTCAAAATATTCAATTATTCTTACTTTGTTACGAAAATAGCGCAAACACTTGTACTTATTAGGCAAAGAGTTTTATGCATGCTTTACGTCCACAGGTAAGTAACAAAAAACAAAACAAAACAAAACAAAAAACATTGCTTACAATTCTTTAGGAACTTGACTGTTCGCCTTCTTAAATCTTGCGTATGAAGCAAGCCCACGCTACCAACGATAAAAGCCGTGAGTCCATGGGGAGAAACACCGATAAAACGTTTCCTTTCCAGGTAACGAGTAGCAGCCAACTTTCGTCGTGTCAATACGCCAAGTCCAGGGGCGAGTTTTTGGACATGAGATCGCGGTTTAGTAAGCATCGCTCATACGTCAAAATTGCGTAATATCAAAGTCTTCCAATGGTAATTGCTCTGATCTTACGCAATTTTGACGTATGAGCGATGCTTATTAAACCGCAATCTCAAGTCCAAAAACTCGACCCAGGTGAGTGAGATAACTCGTCGTAGTTAAGTGAGCAAACTCGGTTCAGCTGGCTGCGAAGAGTTCAATATATCTTCACGCTGTTTGAACGAACGGATTTTCCTCTCCTTCAATGTAGAACGACCAGCACTCCGCCATTGTCTGCTTACCGTCGCAGAATTCTCCTCGTTCTCCCGCTCAACTCTGCATTCTCGTCTCGAGCTTCTATTCATCCAAGGGATTTTCATTTCTTTATCAGCCGAAAGACTATCTCCATTACCGAGCTCGTTCCGACCCAACTGTCTTTTTCCGTCTCTTCCGTTCTTCTCCTCTCCAGTCCAGAGACCGATATTCTTTAACGGTGGCATCTCATTTTGAGAGATCAATGAAAAGATCGAATAAGGTGACATGGAAGAAAGGAGAGAAGTAAAAAGAAGAGAAAGCCGACCCCCGCTAAGAGAAGTGGAAGAGGCGAAAGGGCGAGCCACGATTCGTCAAAAAAATGAAAACAGAAAAGGAAGAAAAAGCCGAGAAAAGAGTCGAGGCAGATAGGTAGAAGGTTTTGAAGGAAAAGGTTCGCAGAGGAAGGGGTCCCGGCGAATGAAATGTAGATGTTCGGATGGACGGAACGACGAGGGATTAGACGAGCAAGAGAATGGAAGCTTGAGGAACGGCAACGAGCAGGCTAGCTCTCAACGCCACGGAGCCGAGAGGAAGAAGCGGTGGACGACGGGCGAGAGAAGTGCACTACGCCCGGCCAAGCACCCGGCGAGCCGTTTTTACCGTCGTAAGGCCAAACCTGAAGCCGAGCCGGAAAGGAAGGCAGGTACTCGCTTAAGAGGGAGATCTCCTCAGCGAAATACTGAAGCCAGAAGAGGAGGAGGTCGGTATCATCCGAAAGATTGGCTTAATAAGAAGACAAGCCCCGACCCGCCAAGTAAGCCCAATAGAGTTAATTTATTTAAGTGCCCAGTGAACTTTATTGCGAACACTTGTGATATAAAGTCTGTACCCCGGAATTATAGAGAGACAGGTATTAATACATGGGCAGCAACTATAGCCATTAAAGACTCTATTGAATTCGATAAGACGAGGCCGCTTACAGCTTCGCGGATGAATACGGATTTAATAGGCAGTAACACGTAAGTGACTTTGAATATTTATTGCGCGTTAACGATAACGCCCAGTTTTATACGGACAGGATAGAATACGAAACGACTTCATCGCCAGAGTCGTCGGCCGTATTCCATGCTTTAGAAAAAAGCGCCAACGGGAGGATTTACAAGTGACGCTCAATCTGGCCCCGCCAGCGAAATGTGTAGATACTACTTCAGCCAGCTTGGTCAACGAGGATTCGTCTCCTCATCGCAGAGAAATTTCGCTCTCGTGGAAGGAGGAGGAGCAGTGTCGTAGCGGCAGCAAGCGATTAGTGTACGGTAGCGTCGACGGGGCCCTGTTCGGCCTACCCCGCTCGGTGGGCAGCGCTGCGCCATTCGGTAGTAACTCTTATTGCGTTGACTGTAGTGTGTGTTATGTGTCTTCCATACTTGGAATTCTGGCTGTCTTCTAATATTTACTTTTTACCTTTGATACAGTTCCCATCCACGAGAAGCTTCACCTTTACAGGTTGCCGTGCTCATCAGCTACGGTTGCCCCGATTTACAACTGGTCTTATTCAAGCGTACACAGCGACGTCACGTTTGGAAGGTCCAGGTCAAACTAACACGTTTGGAAAGAAATCTCAGCATCTTCAGAAGACGAGGAGAACTTCGGATTTCAACTAAGTGAGTTCAGTTCAAATTTGAATAATTTATATGCTGATAAATTCATATCGCATTTATTGATAATGTTGAACTTTATCGAATGAATTTATTTAAAAAAAAAAAAAAAAAAAAAATTATTTATAATTAATTTGTCATTAGAAGAACTGGTAATTATGTAGATACGGCCTCCACCCCAACTTGCGTTTTTTTCCTACCTTGCGTTGATATTTAACATACATCTTGGGTTGCTTAGTGTTTTTGGGAGGGTGGACGAAAAATTTAGTTTTTATTTATGGTGGGAACTCCTTTTTTTTTTTTTTTTTTTCTCTCGAAAGCGATTTCCGCTAACTTTAATGGCGACGGCTTCCGTCTTCCAAACACGCAACGCCATCTAGCGACAGCGCTTGAAGCCAGGCCTCGCTTTGATGACAGCCATGGTTCCTTCAATTAAGAAACCATGACGACAGCAATCAGTTTAGACACGGAATTTGCTTTGAAAGTAGTTCCAGTGACGAACCACCAGCCTTCTGTTTAGAGAGGTTATCTAAGGATAAAATTAACTAGCTTTAAATTTTAGCAAACTTTAACCACTCTCGGCGCTCCGCGCCTCATTCAATAGGGCTCATTGGTCGCTGTTTTCCGTTACTCGAACGCCTCCGGCGTTCTGTCTACGACGTCCCCCTCCGGGGGTAAGTTAATGATATATACCCCAACCTGTTTGGTCACAGGGGGCAGTTGGTTTCCCCCCGGCCGGTTACAGGAGGCTAATGGTTAGTATTTTTCCATTGACCATTTTCACCATCGTCTGCTTTTTCGTGCCTGACTTCAACCGCTACCACCAGATGACGTTGCGCATCTAGTATCTGGAAGAAGGAAGTCGGCGCCATTAAATCTAAAGGAGATCGCTTTCGAGTGGAAAAAAAAAAAAAAAAAGCCGTTCCCACCAAAAATAAAAACTAAATTTTTCGTCCACCCCCCCCCCCCCAAAAACACTAAGCAACCCAAGATGTATATTAAAAATCAACGCAAGGTAGGAAAAAACGCAAGTTGGGGTGGAGGCCGTTATCTACATAATTACCGAAGAACTTTTAATATGAACTTGTATCCAAGGAAATTTCAAAGATTCGTTCTATTAAAAGAAAATTATTAAAATTAAATGTCTCTTGCCCCCTTTCTCTCCTGTTCAATTAAGAATTACTCTGCTATTAAGATTTAATTGTGACAAACTGTCTCTGCTCCAGTCATTCCGAATCGAATCTCCCGCTCTTCTCCTCTCGCGCTGTCTCGATCTTCTAAAAACTTTCGATTCGTTACAGCGAGGTTTCGATTGCTGTAACAGTTAGTGACAGAATTTGCAAAAACTGTTGCCTCTATCATATCATAAATAAGAAGACTTTGTTAAAACATTTAATACACATGTTGCGTCCATCGCGAACTTCGCTTGCTCCTCGGCAGTTCGATTCGAAGAGAAAAAAAGTCAGGTACGTATACTCTTTGAAATCATAACCACCTTTCTCCTCCTCACTCCGGCGGTGTATGTTTAATTGGTTCAAAAGGGTCAATGTGGCCTCCCTAATTGAAAAGGTTCACGTGACACTTTGCTGCGTCCCGGAAAATTGTTTGTTACGTCTCGACCATTAAGCTATTGATCTTACTGAAGAACGGTTATTCTTCGCGAGGGAGCAGAATTCTACGTAAGACCTGTTAATAACTGCTTGTTCCTTGGGAGATCCCTATCCAGTTCTTATGACTCGGAAATTGGGCTTTAGTTTTAGTGAAGGGGAGGTACCACAACGGCACAGTGAAGCAAAGAGGACAATCACTTCTCAAGAATAGGGCCTTTAATGTCTGAAAGAGGTCAGTCACCCTTCTTGCCTTCGCTTTAATGCTCGAGTTTTTTTACTACAAATTTTATATTTTGTATAAATCGACTGAGGCTTGCTTTTATTTTAACGAAACGATTTTTACCGCACGTCGGACTCGTGGCGTTTACGCTATTGTTAGGGTTTTGCGAGCTAAGGTTCGTTTTTTTTTTTTTTTTTTGGTTTTGAAAAAAACCCCCCACAAAAACACAGCAGTAGACGAACTGTTTTCAGTGGAGAGCGAACGATGAAGCCAGCTAGCGTGGAAAATGATATCCTGGCTTGGTTCAGCACCTTTTTCAAATAGTCTACAATCCCACTAGCGAACCGTAAAACTTGCTATAGTTGAAATGGTCGGTTTCGATTGCTGATTTCAGTGGTGGACTATCATGGAGAATGATCACAGTGGGAAGAATGTTGGTGAGGTACAGAGAAAGCCATTCGTTTCGTTCGCTTTGGCCCAAGAGAACACAGTCCGCCTTCGCCGGCCCTTCTGAATGATGAAACTGAAGCTTGCTCGAAGAAAAACGGTGAAGCTGTATCGCCTGATTCTTTTCGGCCGTCGCCGATAGCGACCCATACCAACCACGCATCGAACGTTTTTTCACTTTGGAAATCCTAAACAGATAAGTGACTCTTAATGAAGTGACTTTATCCGATAAATTCATATGAGAATAACCAAAGATTTCAAGACTTTACGTGTGAAGACTTATTGGCGGTTTGCATGGCATTCTATTTACGATAGTTCTTCTCCACAAACCTTTAGTAACGTATCGGATGAGATGATCGTTCTTACTAGATCGGTTCCTTCATGAAGTAGATGATCCGTAAGCCTTCTCTGGAGAATTCGGCTCAGACAAGGTTCCTCTTACTTTTCTTGGAGGGCGTCGCTCCACGTTCCATTTTACCTCACGGCTTTCCTCACTGAGCGCGCCTGATAAAGCGGCGTCTTTACCCGGATAGCTGTCGACCTTATGTTGCTCTTCCCTTTCTTACCTTTGTTTTGGTCGTGGTAATGTTGGTTCGTGACCCGACATTTTTACATGTGTGCGTGTGTGTATGTTCCTAATCATTGCTTGCTTTTTCCTTTCCTAGCAGCTAGTCTCCGCCGGGGTCGCCCATCTCGTTTGCCACCTTTAGTGGGTTGTGCGCTGATTCAGCCGAGATCGTCGTCCATGCTCGGAGACTTGGAACTTCTTGATGTGCAACTACAAGACCAAAACCAGAGCTTCGACAAATGCTACCTTGAATTCGTGCTTTGAAGACAATGAATAAGAAGCTCTTCACACTGGTTAAAGAGAAGCCAGTGATACACGAAGCATGACATCTAATGTATAACGTATATAGCATAGCGCAAATCATGAGTCAGGCTTTGTCTACAAAAATTGTTTGACGCCGTGTGTTTCAAAGCAGTGTTCGATCGCCGCGCATTGTTGCTACTTCCATTGACCCTAGATCAACGACATCACAGATTGTAATGGTCCCTAAAGCTACTGAATTAGGTATACTGAATGGCCAGGTCGTGCTTATCGACGATTCGATATTCAAATAGCTGCATTGGAAGCATTCTGCAGAGACATTCGGCTCTAACAAAGTTTTATAGTTTGGGATGCCACTACATTCAATTCACGTTCTTGTCTTCGTTCGAATTGTAAGTACCATGAATAGTCAGCGATACATCTCATATTTTTGGAACTTGAAGTGATTTCCAAACTGCAGATGGTTCCTGGTGCAATCTTTCACCAGAACAGTGCGTGCGCACTTGTGGCGCAAATTGTCCAGGCCGTTTTCCATAAGCGACAGGTTAGATTTATCGTGAATCGAACATGTAGGGGACAAACTTGCACTGTGATGATCCGACAGGCCCTTCATTAATGAGAAATTGTAGGCATAGAAGCAACTGGAAGGAGTCTAAAAGCGGACTAAGGACTTCTCTACGCCGTACATTATCGTCGCTCATGATGAATTCATGAAGTGCTGAATTTTTGTGTTCTGTGATATACATTTCATTTAAATAATCCATGTCATTTTTAGTGTAGCAATTTTAACAAGCAATAGTGTATTATTACAATATAAAATGATTTTACAGATCCGCTCGCATACAGTTATCCATCCATTACATAAATTAGATTATAATTTTGGCTGCGATCTTATTTTGATAAGCTTCAATTATAATTCCTATTTTAGGAAGCTATCACTTAGCTCGATATTAATTAATATTTTTAATTCGATTGTAACGGGTATGACGCTGTTTAATTTAATAACTTTAAAGACAACTCTGCAATGAACGGAGAATGTCATACATTAAAATTAAGCAATTAAAGCGGATTTCTCGGATACTACTGCACCGGAGATATTTTGTGGAAGAGTTAAAATATAAACAGAATTTTCACTCTAAAATTAACAATGATGATAAAGTATATTCTCATTGCATGCCTAAGTATGTGTGAACAAGAAGCTTTCACATTTACTCTACACTTTTAAATAATTCTTATCCAAGTCGAACGAATTTACTTAGATTAGGATGATTCTGAAAAGTAATTGAATAGTTCAAAATTCTTCAATGTTTATGCCAATTAAAGAAAATAACTTTCGATAATATGCACTGATGAAATTAATGCTGTTGAGCTCATTTCTTAATACGTGGTGCTCTGGAAAAACTGGTTGTTTCTCTTGAAGCTTGGCAACTAGCCTCATGTCACTAAGCCAAGTGAGAGTAGGAGAGAAAAGATCCTTATCCACTGAATCAAATCGTGCAACATCAATAGCAACAAGTCTTTTTCCTCTTTGCTAAAACAGTAAAAAAAGGAGAATCAGCTTAAATTAGAGGGCTTATTTAAACCCAAACGCGCTGTTTTCATATGGTTTAGAATCATAATCTCAGATGTTTATTAAGGCTTAATTAATTAAGGCTTTTGGTTTCTAAATCAGTGTTTCCTATATGTACGTAACCACTCGTAAAAGCGCAGATTTAATAGCTCCTATCTCATTTAAAACCAAATTAAAAAATACCTCATAAGAGAAAATAAGATGGGTCTACATGAAGATTCTAAGTACATATTACACGGTTTTTGCCATTTTCATGTCTAATTTTCATGCCAATCTATCTCGTATTTGATAGTTTTTTTTTAATAATTATGGTGGATGTTAAGTAGCTTGTCCCCACCACGGACATCTTCCTGCCAGGATATTCTTTGACCTACATCAATCATAGAAGTTTCAATTTACACGCGTTTCTTGCGACATCATGCACATGGATGTTGAATCAGATCAAATAATCGAATAGGATGCCAGTTGACCTTTCGTGTGCCTTGCTAAAGAACGCCTAAGAGTTTCACCTTACAGTCAAAATGGGCTAATAGCATATCACGCCGATTTGCACCCTAAACTGTCTTTCAGCTAGTAAACAAGATCAACTTTTTTGTGGTAAACAATTCGATAGGAGTAAAATAAACCAATGAAAATCTGTAGGATAAATTTCTTCGATGGCTTTCTTGATTTTTATATTAAGTAGTTGCAAGAGACTTACTTCATTATCTGTTCTTTTCCTGATAACAAAACCATAGAAAATTATAATTGTACACGTACAATCGCTTTATTAGGATATTGCCTATTAACAATGACAACTGATAATGAATGACAATGAGTGCATGCGTTCAATATGCAATTCCGGTTAATATGCAGGGTGAGGCATTTATCTTGAGACAACTGAATATCTCGGAAACTAAAGTATTGTACGAAAATGTCCAAAATCAAAAGCGAATTATTTCGCGGGGGAAATTCATTAGTTAAAAAATTACCCCCCTCCCTTATGAGGGAAACTGGGGGTAACTTTGAAATCTTAAAATATAGGAATCCCTATTTTTAATGGTATATTCAGATTATACAAAATATTCGAGAAATGTTTTATTCTTGGTGTATTTTCAATTGATCCAACCGTTTAGGAGATAGAGGTCCCGAAAGTGTGGAACTTTTAAAGTTTTGAACCCAATTTTATCGATGAAGACGAAGAGATAGAGAGTGGGTCTTACAGACATTCCTATTCTATTTTTTAATGGTATTTAAGAATCCGAAGTCAGAATTTCAAAAATTTAAAATTTTTTAGTGCACAAGTAAACTTTTTGGGGGCAGCAGTCCTATGGAGAGAGAGTCTATTCGTGTGTATTGAAAAATATTGGATTTTTGAAATTCTGACTTCGGATTCTTAAAGACCATTAAAAAGTAGAATAGGAATGTCTGTAAGACCCACTCTCTATCTCTTTGTCTTCATCGATAAAATTGGGTTCAAAACTTTAAAAGTTCCACACTTTCAGGGCCTCTCGTCTCCTAAACGGTTGGATCAATTGAAAAAACACCAAGAATAAAACATTTCTTGAATATTGTGTACAATCTGAATATACCATTAAAAACAGGGGTTCCTATTTAAGATTTCAAAGTTACCCCCTCCCCCCAGCCCCCCCTCACAAGAGAAGGGGGTAATTTTTTAACTGATGAATTTCCCCCGCGAAATAATTCACTTTTGATTTTGGACATTTTTTCGTATAATGCTTGGTTTCCGAGATATTCAGTTGTCTCAAGATAAATGCCTCACCCTGTATATGCTCAGAGATTTTTGTGGAATGGCTTTCAGCCTGTCGTTCCCACCTTATAATTCAGACAGTAAAAATGCCATTTATTTTGCGAACTTTAATTTCTATTTTTAAATCGATATCCTTTTCTTAATATAAACTTTTTTTTTATAGAAAGTATCAACATCATTTATATAATCTCACAGTTTCTTTTCAAAGTTTTTATATAAGTTCACAATAATGAATACTACATCTAGGGTTTATCAATTTTAAGCATTTCAGTTAGAAAAAAAATTTATACAAGTTTGATAAAAATATCGTTGAGAACATGTAAAAATTTACATTCGCTGAATCCAAGCTAATTCATGAATAAAATATACATTTTTGTTTAATATCGAGACTATCATTTAGTTTCATATTTCGTTTTAAAACGTTTCTAATAATATATTATTGCTGTCTTATAACGAATATAAAATATTATGAATTTTTGTTTAAAATATCAAAAGATGATACTTTGGTAAAAATATAGTTCCTCAACCAAAGATTTCTTGCTTTAGAAGCAAATAATCTTCATAGATTTTCTTTGCCAATCTGAAAGGAAAAAGTTTTTTTTTTTTCAATTATAAAAATAAGAAATAAAATATCTTAACGTAAAACTGTATACTTACTTTATAAACTCTTCATGATCTAGGTCTTTTATTATGTCTTCTTCAGAAAACGATGACATAATGATGAATGCAAGATTTATCACCTATCAAAAGAAATTAGGATTGATATTTGTCAAGTCTATATTTTTATTATTCAATTTTCTGACATAATTATTACAATTTTTATAAAGTTCTCTCATAAAGATATTTTGATTCATTTTAAATACCAATTGCGACAGAGCTTACTGGTTTAAAGAAATTCACTTGCGACGCCAAGTCGTCGATGTCGTCCTGGTTGACCTTTTCGGGGTTCCTGTCGGTACTTTCAAACCATGACTCCAGATAGGAATGAAGAAAAATTTCTTCATAATTTTCAGGAATGGAATTTGGAAAATTCAATACATGAACTAACGAAGTGAAAAAAGAAAATTCCAAATCAAAACAATAATCTTAGCTTTACGAAGTAGGAATGTTTAGTTTATAGATTAGCTTTGTCATCTGGTACTTTTCCAAAGATTTCCTAAGAAGATTTTCTTTTTTCAGAAAGTTGTTTTTTTTTTAATAGGCGGTTATTTGTATTTCGGCTGCATCTTGTTAAATTCGGATCATTTGAAGTTTTATTTCTAATATATTACTGAGCAATCAATATACTACTTTCTTTCATTCATTCATACATGCTATCCACTCATCCGAAGCATTCCGGAATTCTACGGAATTTTCTCCTCAGAAGAATTTTAGCTATAAATAAACTACGGTAATAAATGAAATATTTGATTCCGAACAACACTTTATCTTTAACCCATCAAATAACAATGCTAAATTACAAGAACAATTTACGAATTCGTGACATAGACAAGGCAATCGCATTTTTGAGAATTTACTTATTTTGAAATTTTTTTCGATAGTTTGGAGTTTCAGATTACAAGAATACTGGATTAAAGAGTAACCAATGTAGTTCTGTCAGTATGTTCAAGTACTATCAGAAAATACAAATAGCCATTCGATAATTTAACTTCAGGAACTGTAGCAGAAATCAAACCAGTTCGAACTACATGTTTACAAATTTACAAATACTGATGTATTCAGAAATTCCATCTACCTTCAAAAGTCAATGATAATGAATAGGAGATTCGCGAGATGTATGGAAAAACTCTTCTAATTAAAATAATTAATTTGTAACTTCAAATTTATGGCTCCCATGAACTAAAAATTTTCTACTTTACACAAACTGTTTTGAAAATAATAAATTTCATCTCTTTGATGGCATCAAATAGTAGGAAATTAGTGTTTATCCATCGCCTATCCATTCGGATTTTTTGTTTAAGAGTAATCTTTGTACTATGACCGCAGTAGAACACGAAGTGGCGACAATGAACTTTGTTAGCGCACTGCATCAATGTAAGATGATGAATCTGAAATCGTTTAGTAACATCTTAATGTGTTATCACGAGCTAAATGAGTAAACGGTGTGATCTCTAGGAGATGCATAAAGGTACATTTATGTTGGCCAAGTGAACTAACAAGTCATATAGCAGGCACTTCCTATGGTCAACAGTTCATTGATATTCGTGAAGAGCGGAGGATTAATACAAAACAGCAGTGTGCGAAATAATAGACAACATGAATAAGCTCATTTTGTCTCGCAAACTATACTAAAACCTATGGTTATAATGGTAGATGGCCTACCCGTACCCATTGATACCTACAGTCAATAAAGACGTTTATAGCGGGAACAGGAACCCTAGGCAATTGGAAAGTGTTATGTGGTCTAATGAGTTTTTCTAGTTAGATCAGGCTGAGAATATGGAGAGAATGACATGAAAGCATTGATTTCAGATTGGTAGAGCCCATATAATAAGTGGGTGGGTAGCGTTTTCATGGGAGGCTGTGGTCCACTGATGGAGCTGAATCAATGCCTTCAGACACACAACTATTTAAACATCGGATCTGCATCTGAATCAAGGAGCATTCAAAGAGTATCCCTTACTTTCTTGGCCACCTCATTTGGCATATCTAAATCCCATTGAGTATTTTTACTGGATGTCAGAGTTTGGGACCGAGAATCATCAGATGTTGGTGAATTGGATGGATAAATATTCATCCCGTGTGGCTAACAATCCGCCTGAAATATAGTATACCACAACCTCATCAAATCCACCTCGGTGAATTGTTATAATTTAACAAGAAAAAGTTAAAAATTAAGCAAAAAACTGTGGAATGGAACAACCAAAATCGGAGGGAACCTCTAATCCACAAGGTCTAACCGTATTTCAAATCTCCTTGTGGATTAGAGATTCCCTCCGATTTTAGGAAAAAGTTAGTCCGACACGGTATTAGTAAAATTGCTACTTAGAGTACATTATATGCATTTTTGTTCCCATATACTTTTACACTCGTGCAACTGACGTTATTTGTAGTAGCTGTTCAAAACAGTGACTTCAATTAAGAACATCTGCAATACGATGTCAAAAAGAGAGAGTTGAAAAGCATCTGTTAGTGAAATGTAAAAATATAAACGGATGACCTCCGTGGCATCACAGTTCGAAGATCGCGTTTATCTTGTGAGTGAATCGAAATATTTTCAAAATAATAATTTTATCTTGCGCTGTACAAGCACTCTTTGAGAGGTGTAAAAAAAGCGGGTTGAAAGAAATCAGGCACCTGCACCAAAGAAAATCACGCACTTAATTTGAACTCCTCTTACCCCTCAAAATACCTGGCGCTTTTGATGAACAGAAACTATTTTTAACTATCAAGATGAGTTTGGAGTGACCCGTATAGTAACAGCTAAATTTGATTTCACGTAATACTGCTATTGATTTTAAGAAACAATTTTCTTTTTTAATTTTTACCTAGAAGATCGAGCTGGTGAAGAAAGTAAGCTATTTCGGCAGCTTGATATCCAACGTGTGTTAGGTCCCAGTCAATGAACGTAACCGATTCTAAGAATGAAATAATTACGATGGATGAATACAACAACAATTATAAAAATAACGTAATAAACAAGAATGGATCTGCAATTTTCAATAATTCTTATTTCTCATTTAAATTAAGGCGTGTCTGAAATTAGCAGTTCATTTTGTTGTTAATACAGGGCGAGTCAAAAGTCGCAGTACACCCTGTTTTTACGAAAACCTTGCAGGAATTGGGAAATCTGAATATTCCAGTAAGGTATGGGTGAGGTGATCTATCTTTTACGGTATGTACCGAATATGGCCGCCATCTTGAAATCGGTCATCTTGAATCTAAATCAATTTTTTTTAAATGGAAAGGGGGTCTTGAAAATGCTGATGTTATTTGATATATCACACGACCCCTTTCCATTTTAAAAAAAATGACTTAGATTCAAGACGGCCGATTTCAAGATGGCGGCCATGTTCGGTACATACCGTAAAAGATAGACCACATCACCCATACCTTACTGGAATATTCAGATTTCCCAATTCCTGCAAGGTTTTCGAAAAAACAGGCTGTACTGGCGACTTTTGACTCACCCTGTAGAAGCTACTTAATATGCTGCAAAACAACTTTTAAATGAATTACCTTTAGTTCAAAACAGAAATCCATATCCCACAATAATTTTTGTGTGATTATTGTGGGATGTGGATATCTGGTTTGTTCCTTTCTTCTTTCATTTTTAAGGTACGTTGAAACAAGATAGGTTCACCTAATAAAATGCAGTTAGAGTGAAAGCAATATGACAAAATGAAACAAAAATCAATGTTATTTAATTACCGGTACATACTTTGCAATACAATTTCATCAAAAAAATTTCAACAAAAATTTTTTATCTAATATTTTCTTTTGAAAAAGCTCAGTTTACTCTGTTGCAAAAAACTCTGGATCTACCAAAGGATAATGCATCCATACACACAGCTGAATCGAAAATTGAGTAGTGTCTCAATAATGGGGTTCAGTAATTAGACAGTACTACTGGCAGCCGTGATCTGAACCATATAGAAAATTTGGGCGAGTTTTATTCCGGGCTGTTTTTGCTGGTAGTAAACAGTACACCTCTTTGGATGAATTGAAGGATGCAATCATTAT
This sequence comes from Rhysida immarginata, assembly GCA_023313115.1. Taxonomy (NCBI): domain Eukaryota; kingdom Metazoa; phylum Arthropoda; class Chilopoda; order Scolopendromorpha; family Scolopendridae; genus Rhysida; species Rhysida immarginata. The sequence goes on from JAHWFO010031644.1 coordinate 2,065,872, forward strand.
TGGGAGAAATAATGATTAAAGCATCATTAAACATTAAACATCATTAAAAATAATGATGAAAACAGTACACATCATAAATTGGGAAAAAAAATCGATGTTAATTATCTTCAGAAACTGATTCAAGCAATGCCCAACTGAATATTTAAGGTGATATAAAAAATGGAGGGCAAATTGGTTATTAAAATTAAGTGGACCTAAATTTTTGCAACAGATTAAAATGAACTTTTTCTAAAAAAAATATATATATAGATAAAATTATTTTTGATGAAATTGTATTACAAAATATGAAATTAAATAACATTAATTTTTGTTTCAGTTTGTCGCACTGTTTTCACTCTAATTGCAGTGTATTAGGTGGACCTATCTTTTTGGCAACGCACCTTAAGTACCCACAGAGTTCGTTGCTCCTCTACTCACTTTTAGTTCAATGATTTTGTTACCTTTCTCCTCATTCCATATCATGTTTCCTGGGTGAGGTTTTCCGTGGCAGAGTGTCAAAGGCAAGTAGATGTTCTCCATAGCTTCTTCCATAGCCTGGACTTCCTTCCTAAGGATTTCTCGGCTGGGAAGATACTCCTTCTCCTCGTAAGATTCATCCAAGAACTGCTGCAAACGAGAGAAATACGCTGTTCTCGTATAGCTGACTCCTTCTATTTTAACCGAATGGATTCCGCACATACATCGGGCTATTTCCCTAGAATTAATAATAAATGGGGAGCAATGAACGGGATTCATTTTCTTTTTAGGCGATTTATCTCTTAAGAAGAAGATCAGGGGTCGGCAAACTTTCTTTTATAAACGGCCAAATACGAGTAGTACATACTTTTGTTTCTGTGAGCCTAGTTTTGATACTCAAGGATAATTTTGTAGATATCCTACTTAAAGAACAAGCAAAGAGAACAAGTTTTACTTATTTATTCTTAGCTCGTGGGCACAAAAAAAAATTGGCTCGCGAGCCGTAGTTTGGCGACCACTGAAACAAATCATAGATTGGTTTGGGGTAATTTACATGTATACTCTTAATGCTGGAGATTTTTCTTGTAAATCAACCACCATCAAAATAAATTTGCTCTCTATTATATTTTCAATAGTAAAAAGGGAACCAATGACCGGTTTATTAAATAAAAAGGGAGCATGAAGACGTGGAAAGAACAAATGAAATGTACAGGATATTCGTTCAGGATATATCTTGATTAAAATTGAATATCTTTGATTTTCAAGTTTAAGATATCTGGCCACCAAAAATGGCTAATGCTCTAGTCTCGAGTACAGCTCATTAATTCACAGGTAAGAATAACCTGGTATAGAATATTTATTTTTATTAACTGTGTTTAATAGGAAAAAGAGTTACCGATAACAAATAACAACTTTGTACTTTTTTACAGCAGGCCTAATAAATGATTACTCATCTTCAGGTGCGAACCCTCTTAACCATGTTGGATGCCTCCTGTACAGATAACATTGGCCAACAGCCAAAATGCTCACAGAACCAATTAAGTGTTTCTGGTAGTATTTTAATGTTGAATACAAAACTTTTTCTATCACGTACCATTTTCTATGCCTATTTCGCAAGATGTGCATATTACGTAAAACACTATCCCCTTTTAAGTAATTTCAAATATGTTTTGAAATAAAGGCAAACAGTTAAACGTTCAGCTTTCAGCATATTAGACCCGTTTTGCTGAGGACTTTCTTTTACATTTGCCATCTGGAAGGTCTCGAAGAAGGGACGGGTTCATTTTCCCTGGTACCGCCTCTCCATGGTAGAAATATCCTGTGGAATCTTTCTTCATACTCATCACTAACGTCGCCAAGATTGGCAGGAAAAAAAATCCAGGTTGGAATGCAGGAAATGAATCTTTAGTGATAGGTATATTGCATCCCAATTCATAAAATGCTTGCAGAAGCTCATCAAGTTCGGCGTAGTTGGGTTCCTTGTTTTTTCTCAAGAACCCGTGCGCTTCAAACTTCAGAGCTTTACAGGCTGTTAGTTCCATTGGTTCAATGCAGTTTCAAACCCGTTATCAGCCATTAACTCCCTGATTTGAGGGCCCTTTCATTATTTTTGCGTCGCCGATGCGGGGAAACATCTGTTTCAGATGCCTTAACAAAGTTTTTCATTAAACCCAGTTTGATATTAAGTGGAGGCAGCAGGATTTTCTCAATTTCGACTAGATGTTTATTTTCGACGTTCGTTTGCCCAGGAGTCAAATTTTGGCGATATAGTGAAAATCTTTTGCGCTGTAGTGGAAAAGTAGGATATCTTTGCCCGGGTATCCTACTTACAAGGGAAACAGTAGCTCTTGGTGTACCCACTCTGCAAAAGAAGTCCAATGACCTTCAAATCCCCAGAAATATACCATTTGTACAGGCGCCAATACCGAAAATCACTCACTTTCATTCCGTGAACAAGAAAAATCTTAAATTTGGTTGGCCAGTGCTTTCTTGTAATGCTCTGCTTCAAATCTTCTGGCAGGTCTTTTCCAACCCATGCGCTACCTATCTCTGGAGCATTCTATTGCAACAAACAAATGCACTCTTCTATCACCGAGAATGCCGAATTGCGTGATAAAATACCAGTAAATAATCTGAATTGGGTTATTATATATCGTTCTTCATAATTTCTTTGAAAATGTTCTTCGAACTTAAAATTATTTTCCTGAAGGTATATAGTACATAAATTAGCTTTTGCAAGATGACATCAGATGATATTCAAAATTACTTCTGTCCCGGACATTTCGGAATAAAAAAAAATTTAAATTTAAATTTTCATGACATCATTCAAGACATTAAGTAGACTTCGACATTTATTAAAAATTTAGATAGTTTTCAATATACTGAATATTTCCTGAAGAAATGGCCAGATTATGGTCAATTTTAATTTATTCTATTCAAGAATCTATCACTCATTTTTGAAGTTTCAACCTTTCAACGAAACGTTAAATGATTCTGCTCTAGTCTAGGAAAAGCGTTTTTACTGGAATTAGACTCGTTTGATCAATTTATCAATACCCTAAGAAATGACTTTTTATTAATTTAAAAAAAAAAACATATCGGTATAATTGGAGGTCTATTCAAGTATACTGCTAGAGCACCGTCAGAAAAAAAAATTGCAAGTAATTTCCGTTGCCACGACCTTATTTATGTTATTCAAGGCTCGTCGGTTTTTTCTTTTTTTTTAAATTGTTTTTATCAATTCACTATATTTTTACGACGTTGGCGCCACTTGGGAAGTCTTGGCTTCGTCCTTGCTCTTGGCCTTCCTGTTAATGTTCCTGGGTAAACTTATGAGCAAACCGATCCAACATCTCGTGAATGACAAATCTGTAATTGTACAGTATATAAATTCCCTTTTGCGAAACGTTTTGTTTGCGTAACGCAATAACATATTTTGAAAGCTTCTTCATTTCGTTCTTCCTATTTATTTTTTTCAATGTCAGGCAACTCAGGGTGACAATCAAAGTAATAATGCTTAAATAATAGCTTTATGAATCACGATGAAATTATCAAACGTTAGATCTAATGTTTGAATCCTCAATGACGTCCATTTAGTAAAACAAATGTTTTCAGGTTACTAATTTTAACCTTTAACAATTGAAACCTTTGTCTTATGGAATGTATCAAAGTTTTCTTTTTAATATGTCATAAACCAATTCCAGTTGCTTTTCATCTTCTAAGAAATAAATGACTAGCTTGATGGAATTTTGTTAATTGAAGCTTGATAAATTAAGTAAATATGTTAAATCAAGAAAAATCATACAAATATAAAACTTTTTTCCGAAATATTTATGAATTAAGGATGAGATTAATATTTTCATAAATCAAAGTTTTTAGTTGTAACATTTGCTATATTAACACTATAACGTTAAAATTAAAACCACAAAAAAGGAAAGACGATAATTAGAAACGCAAGTTATTTTCGTGTTAATTAGAATTTTAATATTCATGAAGTAAAACAAGTAAAAGTAAGTCTTGAAACTCAGCGAAAACAAGAAAAGCAAATAACAGCAAAAAATAAATTAAATGTAAAAATAACAGAAAGCCTAATAAAGACCCTTTAATTATGACCTTGCATCAAGTAACTTCATAATTATAGTTGTGTAAGAGCAAGGTAGCTGAAAATTACTCAGAAATGAAAATATTTCATAACATCACTAGACTGGGGGAGAATTCAACAACAACAACAAAAAAAGCAGGTGAAATGTTCTTCTATATTTATATTGTTGTTTCTTCACGATGAAATTCAATCCTAATAAAGTTGTAATTAAGGGTTATATTCACTTCAAGGGACTGAACACTCAAGGATTGGAGTAGGTAGATTCGTATGAGAGAGAGAGAGAGAAAATATATAAAACGAACTTTCAAAAAAAAAATTAAAAAAAAAACAAACAAACTGCATTCCATGTTTAAAATAACAATCGGAGCAAGGTTAGACCGTTGAATTTACCTGATCTTCAACTTAATCAGAGCAAAGAAAATTACACCGAAGGATGAAAGGGAGAAATAAAGAAAAAAAGAAGTTGAAGGCAGAACTTTAAAGGTTAAGGAAAGCTTTAAAAAGACTCACTTTAACTGTTTCTCTTTCATCTGCAGCGGTGGCTTCTGCGAAACGAATAATGGTCGACCAGGAATGAAGTCGTACGAGTATCCATTGGTAAAGACGGCGTGGATTCGAGCGAAATAACCGGATTTACTAACCCCCTAAATAGATGAAGGAGGAAGATATTAATCCATTTTGAGTCGAGAGAAAAAAAGTTTATTACTAACGCACAGTTTTTTTTTTAAAATCTGAAATGAAAGGAGGAAGGGCGAGTTTGAGTCATCGAGCGATGATAAAAGGTTTCTCACCTGTAACACTTCATTTTCAATTCTACTCTTGGTAATTGGTGTCTCTCTCTTGGAGGTGGTGACTTTTATGACGATGGCATCAGCTGGCCTTGTGGTAATGGAACACTTGTAAACACAGCACGAGCTACGTCTGGATAAATCCTGAATTGGATGAAAAAAATTTCGAAATAATAACAACCAAGACGTCAGCAGCAATGTTTTCTGGATTTTTTTTTAAAGTGATACCCATTAGATGCAGTTTGTTATCCATGCCAATAATAAAAAATGAAATTCATTCGAACCGGTCCGGGAATAAAAAATCTCGGCGTGACTAATTTGCAATACTTAATTAATATTGCAGTAATTTCGAAAGACTGAAAAATTTAAGCTGATATTTTACCACAAGCCAAGAGTGGCCAGCTGAAAGGTAATATCCGATATTTTTACTTCTAGATAGCAATGAATTGCGCTACTTTAGTCATCAATTGATAATGTTTTAGGCAAATATTTTGATACTGAATTTACAGAGTTAGTTACCTTTATGTCAACACTAATGGGTACCGACTGTGGTACAGACATCTATTCCCTGCAAAATTTGTGTCCGTGCTTTAATGGTACTGATGTTCGCTAGTTTTTGTGCGTTGATCATGATGAACAGTTTGAAATCTTTATATATAAAAATGAATGTTTGTTTGTTTGTTTGTACCGTATGCTTTCATATACCATTCATCCAATTGCGTTGAAACTTTGCATACTAGGTCTTCAAACCAAAAGGAAGGTCTGTGTCTACCTGAGATTTCTCAAAAAAATAATTTTTGGTTTTTTTTTCGACAAAATTCTAATTTCTGGTGTCAGCGCTCATGATAGTCCCTGACTCTTGCCGCCATCTTTGAAGCAAATTGGGAAGCCTCGCCTTCAAATGACGACATGGCCGGAAGTGAGTGTTGGAGATGCAAAACATGTCTAAACATGCGGAAAACTTTTTTTTTTAGTTCTTTCATACGCAGGCCATGGGGTGATAGGGTTTTTTTATTCGTGAACTTTGCTTTTTCTTTTTTTTTTTTCTAATTCGCAAGTCTTTGAACATGGTTTCACTTTCGTGTCGAACATCTTTCAGATACGTTCTTCCATTTCAGTTACGTCTTTTTGGTTTATGTTTGCTTTTCAACGCAAGAGGAAGGCCACTGAGGATAATGGTTACTTTCGTATTCGGGTTTCTGAAAACTGAATGCAATGTTTTTGGTCAATACGTAACGGAAACGAAAAAATCGCCCATTGCCTTTAAAACTCATCTTAAAAGGTGGACATTTTTTTTCACCAACAGATGACGTCATATTCAAAACGAGACAGTCTTCCTTTTGGGGTCCAGCGGAAAAACTCTGCTTGGCTGGATTCTACGAATCAGAAATCGAATCTGGGGCGAAACGAAAGACTTTACTAAATGAACTGAATGTATCATATTGACTGTGTCAAAATGATACTGGGTCGAAATGAATGTGACGAAGTGGATACCTACATATAATCGAAAATTATATATTTTTTTTATTTTGGAAATTTTTTATTATGTGAATAGAATCTTATGTATCAAAGAAATGAATTGAATCTAATGTATCAAAGTAATGAATAGAATCTAATGAATCAAAGTAAAGTCAGGAATAGATAAATGACATAAAGAATCTTTTTTTACAAACATTTTAATACAAATTAATATTTTTAATTAAAATTTTAATACTGCCTTTACAAACTGATAGCACCATATTGCATGAAACTCTTTAGAGTAAAAAATTTCAGGTTATAAAAAAATATATACATAAACTCGCATTTGCAATGACCATAAACAAAGCACAGAGACAATCGCTGTAAGTGTGTGGATTAAATTTGAAAAATCCATGGTTCTCTCATGGCCTGCTCACGCGTCGGAAAACCTTCTGATTTATTAATATTAAATACGTACTAGATGGAAAAACCAAAAATATTGTGTATCCAAAAGCACTTCAAAAAGCAGAATTAAAACGCAAACACTGTCTTTGTTTGAGCGGCATTGCAACGCATGGCGCATCTTACTAAACAAGAAGTTATTCCTCCCGAGGAAGGTATAGGAAAGTAGCGGAAGCCCTGAGATCATCTATTTTTACCCTTTTATCTCACTTTTTACCCCCTCCCCAATTTTTTTTAAATCGAAAAATTGATTTTCTCGTACGTAGTATTTAGAAAATGTAAAAGAGCTATATCTTCTTTCGTTTCTCATCATTTGCGATCGAATGATATATGACATGCCATATGTTGCCATAGTTCTAAAGACCCACTAATTGCCACCCCTATAATTCCGATCTCAATCAGACAATTTGGCTCAAACTTCATAGTTATGTTGACCTTCTTAGAGGAATCTGCATACCGCATTTCACTCCTTTATATGCATAAATAAGCGTAGACCTTTTGGTCCCCTCTAATTTCCGCCCCCGAAACTCCGACCCCAGTGAGCCAATCAAGACCAAACTAAATAGTGAAGGTGCACATGTCCATAGTAAGCTATATTCTGAATTTCAACCTTCTACCTCAAAAAATGCGGAAATTATGAAGGGGATCTTCAACCTTCTGCTCCATTCTTCCGCTACTTAATAATAATATACGAGCTAGCTGATATACGCTACCCGGCGTTGCTCGAGCTGTTTTTGACATTTTGCAATATATGAATGTGAATATACAGGAAAAAATGAACACATGAAAAAAAGCTTTAGATTTAATATAGTAAAAATTCATATTCAAGAAACGAAAATGCTCCCGATTGATGGCCTCTCCAACTACGACCCTTTAGCAGTTCTACTCGACTTCGCTCATATTGGAATGTTGCGAATAGCTGAGTAAGTTTGACGCAGTGCCGGAGAAAAACGGTGAAGAATAATGAATGTACTTATGAAAGTGGAAGGAAATAGAAAGAAAATGAAACCATACTCTGATTTGACGTATCTTCACCCTGTGTTCTTTTTTTCTGTTTATTCACATTCAGAGATTGCAAAATTTCATCAAAAAACAGCCCGAGCAATGCCGGGTATATCAGCTAGTCATTCTATAAACAAATGTTTGATTTGTGAATAAATAGTTCCTACCATTTAAGTGTTAACATAAATTTGATTAACCCTGTATTTCTATGATTTTATTATTCGAAATTCGCTAATAACGAAACTGGAATCGCTTTTTGAGAAATTTTCGATAATTTTATTTGCTCTTCAAACTATCTTTTATATTACACTGATTTTAATAAATTTAAGAATCCTTATAAAAAAATTTTATAAAGCCCTCAAGAATCAAATTTTGGTTAAGATTTTTCCACAGATCTAGCAAACCAATACGATCTGAACATGCAAGCTTTTACAACGATGAAAAAAAAAAAATCTTGAATGAATTTGCCTTATTCTTGTGATTTGTGGTTTTTAGTGTGCTAAATCCGAATCTGCTTTTAGATTTTTTCTATCACGTTACGTTTCCAAGTTATGCACATAGAGACTGCAATGTTAAAGTAATGAGTATGAAGAGAAGCGGCTTCACTGTTAAAGTATCCATATTTTTAGGCCACCAGGAAATTTATCAGGCCCCAAACTCTGAATTAATTGAAAAACAAGTAATCTGTGGGTGATAGAAAAAACCCGAAGTCAGATACGGATTCAGCATAAAAAAAACATAAGAATCAGGTCTTAACGTGAAAAAAGTTTTTAAAAAGTTATTTTTTGTTGGCCAGTGTAATTAAGATATTGTATTTACAGTCATTTTAAAAAGACGGAAAATGAATGTCATGATTGTTATGTCATTTGTTATACGTTTATTTCCCTGACATTGACATATGGATATAAATGAACATGTGTGTAAATGTTTACACTGATTTTTCTTTATACAGACGGCAATGCTTTTAAACGTACAGGAAAAGATTATTGAGAGGTATCTAATTAGCATTTAAGAATCTTATCCTTGTTTATTTTCTAGTATATTACCAAACCATCTTTTATCTGCCAGACTATTGTGTTATAAACATACGAAATAAAACCATCATTAGTGTCTTAAGAAATAAAAATAGAACTCTATACATGATGTGGTTTTAGAATAACTCTAAAAGTTTAGTCAAAAATCTCAATTAGATATTTTATATGCAATCATATAATTATGTATAGAAATTATTTTTATGATAGTGTAAACAATTTTTCGCAGAACATCTCTATCTTGACAACTTCTTCAACAATCTTCCATTTCTTTGACCTATACTTTGTCCGAAGAAAGTTTGACGGGGCGTGTCCAGTTAAATTTCAGCTTTAAATTGTTTAGACATTGTTGCAAAAGAAAATTAACACTGTCTAACAATTGAAATTGGAAATTTAATTGGACACGCCCATTCAAACTTTCGTTGGATAGAGAATAATCAAGAAAGTTATGCCCTTAAAATGACCCATGAATGATAGGCTTATAACTAAAACACTAACATAGTCTAACTTTTTATTGTTGAATTAAAAAAAAACAACTTTATATTAAGGCATCAGAACATTCCCTTATTTTTCTAACAAGTATTTAGGAAGCATAACACTGCTATAGGCGTGGGAAGACAGTGCAATGCTCTTCAATTCGATTTTTACCATATAAAAGTCATTATAAAGAGTCAAGCTTAAAGGGAGTAGAAACGTTGAAAACACTTGCCCTTAAATGTTGATAACTAGCTACAAGTTGAATTATTTCGAAATCAAGAACGAAGGAACAATAGAATGAGGATTTTAAGATTCCATTCGATAGATCCCCTCATCCATTTCTCAGATCAATTTGGCATTTGAAAAAACACATTCAACATGCTAGTAATCGATTTTTAATTCAAACATTTGAGAAATTAATCGCAATCAAAATCGAACTGGTTTCTATGGGGATTTAATTTTACAGAACTATTTTAATTTTAAATAAGAAGCGATGATTAAATTCACTTCTAAAAAGAAATTAGGGTCAGACCTTGGATCACTTCGGTCCTCTAAAGGATACCACTTTTTAATAATAAAATATTGATGACTAATGTCGAGCATAAAATTTTTGTTTCATAGTAATCCGATTGAAACATGAACAAAATTTCAAATATTAAAGAAACTTATGATGTCCTTCTGTTCCTGCGGCATTTAAAATTTTCACACTGTCATAGCTTATTTTGCTTTCCTGTCTGCATATATAGGAATAAACAGACAAAAAAGAAAAAAAAAAAAAAAAGAGTGGGTAAATTTTAAAAATTTCTTATTCTAAATTGCTCATGTATGATTCTAATTTCAGTAACTGAAGTTTTATTATAAACGCAGCTTCAACATTTTATCATTTTAAAGGAAAAAAGAAAATGTTTAAAAATGACAATACAAATTTCAACAGAGAATTTACTCTTAATGTTCTTGGTTGTTAAATTAACTTGTGCTTTCATCACGGGGAAAACCAAGTTCATTTAGAATAACAATATGTAAACAATTTGTTGATAATTTCAGCATAAAGAATCTTAAAAAATTACGTTTAAAACATGAGAATTTAATTGTATTTAATTGAAAAAAAAAAAAGTTGTTTCTTGATTTTTCTTTCACGAATTCTTTTGACGTCAAATTGACGGCTTCATATTAGTTTTTGAAAGAGATTAGCTCATCATAAGGAAGGGAAAAAAAAAAAAGAATTTTTTTTTGTTTCCGCTATTTTCTTTTTATTGGCTGAAATAATTGTTGAAACATATTCTAATTAAAAGTAAATGAATGGCAGGTAGTATTCAATTGATACGATTTTTTTTTAATTACAGTATAAGTGAAAGAGCCGGAAAATTTCTCTTATTTCGGATTTATGATAAGGATTAGGTAGTTTAGATTCTGTCCATCAAAAGTTCTCATTACAGACTAAATCTGTTTTCTCACGTTTTAAAGGGGTGCTTTAAAAAAAAAATCATGAAATTTAGGAAATTGAAATATTTAGCATATAGTAAATTATAAACGATTTTTTAAAAAAATAAAATTCATTCATAATACAAAGAGAAAATGCTGCGACATAGCTTTTTTAGAAAAAAAATAGACGAAATATTAGCAATCACTTCATTTTGTGTAAAAATAATAAGAATTTTGATTTACTGGAAAAATTTTGTTTTTTCAAGACTTCAGCCTTATCTTTCAATAAAGTATCTTCGAACAGTTTACTGTGTTTATTTTCAGAGTATTATTAACTATGCTCTTCCTTTTGGGGAAACTGCTCAGTTTCCTTGCAACAACGTATTTTTCGTTTGCAGGAATGAGCTATTAGACGA
>JAHWFO010031644.1:2077836-2101803 GCA_023313115.1 Rhysida immarginata
TAAGTTATAAAATTTTGCAAAGACAATGAGGCATAAAATACTAATGTAATGACAAACATTATGCTATGCAAATATTATTCCTAATCTTAGAAGAAGTTTACATGTTATACTAGCTTTTCTCTCCATGTACTGGCTTTACGGCTTGCAGTTTTTTAAAAACAAATTGACAATATGCCTTTTGAAATTTAATAAGAATTCAATTGATTATATTATGCATCATGTTTATTTTGCTTTTTCAGCAGACATAGCTTTTTAAAGAGAATCGTCAAACGTAAACCGCTTTCCTAAAATCTCTGAAGCGTTCGAAACTTAGTAAACAATAAAACCTAATACAGAACGAGTGAAATAAATTTAACTTTTAACCCCCCCCCCCCTCTCAGTTGTTTATGCTCCTTCAAAAAAATTCCTCATCGAATCCAACTTTTTTTTAAGCAGTGTTATATTTAAAACGCTTCACAACGCAACATTTACGAGATTTGGAGGAACCTGTCTCTGCTCTCCGAATGAATTCCATTTACGGTTTAATTGGCGTTTAATAATTTCAATAAATAATCGAAAGAGTAGAAGAAGAAAATAAACAAAAAGAAAACAAAACAAAAAAAAAACATACAAATAACTTGTTAATGTTTTCATATTATAGATACACATTACCGTGAGTTGAATCTCATCTTTGGGCCACTCTGGTTTGATGATTGAAAGGAGTTTGACGAGATCCTCTTCCGTCGAACTCGTATTCACTCTGAATCGAGGCAGGTGAATCGTGACCATCCCTTCCGATATCGTTTACATTGAACGATTCACTACCACTGCTACCGATGATAAGAGGATACACAACGATCCACTAGCGCGAAGAAGCCAGTTATGAAGAGAGAGGTGGGCGGCGGTTCGGCTTCGTTTTCCTCGATTCACAAATGGGACTCTCCGCCTTCAAGCCGATGACAGGCAGTGTGAATGGAGATGTATCGATGTGTTATTATGGGTCTTACAACTCTTTACTGACTCGAGGTTTGGAAGAGTCCACTAGAGATGTCGCGCTAGGAAGCGGAATGAAAAGGAAGGTGGGGAGGGGGGAGACTGAGCAAGCGAACTTTTGTCATTCTCTTACGACGGCCTTGGGTTGATAATAGAAGCTGCGCTATCGCCCTATGCCTTAAAGATATCATCACGGGTGGTGGTGATGATGATCGCAATTACTTGATAAAAATTCATTTTCCAATGCAAATAGTCTTTCCGTCTCCCTGGCCCTTATACGCGCGTCCAATGGAAATTTAAATCATGTAGGCCGCAAGGTTTCGCGAGTTTTATTATTCGGAGCGGATGGATTTGCATCATAAAAATATAATGCCCCCCCCCCCTTATAGTAAAAGTATCTACATGTATATCATTTAGTATTTTTTTAGTATTATTTATAACATGAGTAAAAACATGCACGAATATTTCTGGAAAAAATCAAACCAAATCAAAGTTTGAGTCATTTTTGTTTGCTTCTGTAAGTTTTACTCAAACACCTGACCAGAAGAAAAAAAAAAAAAAAAGAAAAGAAAAAAGCTAATGACAAACTGAATGAGACCTTTGAGCTCAACGGTGTGTAAAATCTGGTTAAGATTTTAAAGTGTACTGACAAGGTCTATTAAAGAGCCTGATACAAATAGTAATTTTAGCCAATTACTGAAATTATTGGCAGTACACGTGGAAAAAAAAAATTAAATGCTTAATTTTAATCGAAAAAAAAAATTTACTTCACCTAAATTTTCATATACAAAGATTTGCAGATTTGTAAAAAAAAATTAAATACTTATTTTTATAATTTTTAAAATAATTCTGTAGAAAAAAATGGGTAGAAAAAAAATTTTTTTTTCATATAAACTTTTGAACTCAAACTTTTAATTTCAATGAATTAATTATAATAAAAATCTGAGTTGAAATAAAATAGGTTAATGCAAATTTTAAACACATCATGTCCTTTATTTTGTTTTTACCTTGGGAAAAAAGACAAGAACACAGGCAGTTAATCGCCTGTAAGTGTTTTAAACAAATTCAACACATTTTGAATAGTAAGGCTTTGGATATTATGAGTGAGAGAAAAGAATAGCTGTGTACTTTATAATTTTTATTCAGATGTAAAATATAAACAACTTAAATTAATGATGTTTAATATACTGGGACTCATTCCACATTAGCATCATAATATCTGTATTTATTAGAGGTTAATAAGGAGAAGCTCCTCAGCATCGCCGGAAACAAGAACTTGAAATTTTATTCATAAATTCATATTCTGAAAATATGTAACGAAAATATGCAATTTTAATATTTTAACTCAATCCCTTACGTCATGTAAGAGTGTGAAGACAAAGTTAAATAAAAATTATACCCTACAAAATAACCAGAATAATTTTTAAATAAATAAATCGTCAAGGATATAAAATAAACAAGATTCTGAATTTCAAGTAACTTGACAATGTTATATTTAAATTTCTTTTGAAATCTTCTATACTGATTATTCAAATTTTGCTTATAAATGTGACAAAAGAGTTAATCGGAACGAATGGGATTGTTACCAATTCTTGCGATTGATCGAATGATTGTGTAATAGCCTCTTGATAGGAAGTAAGTAAGACGTGATGACACTCATTGCTTCATAGCCTAAAACAGATTCTTTTGTGAATCACTGATGGAAACGGGTTCAAGAAAAAAAAATAAATCTTTTTTTCCCTTTTCTATTCTAACAAATGTTCTTGACAACCGATGACAATTAATGACGAACGATGCCACGATGGCGAAGTGTGGTGACGTACAGGCAGCAAGTCCTATATCCACTACTGTATGTGCAGGGGAAATTAAAAAAAATTAAAGGAAGAAAGATTTCCACACCCATCACCCCTTCCTCGTTTTTGAGCTATAAGGAAAAAAGATGATAATAAAGTTTTTCTTATGGTTGATTGCATTCAAATTTAAATTTATTAGCCATATTCGAACTATTATCGATTGAGATCCTCACGGCTTATTAGCGTTTCTATTGTTATGTCTCTTTTGTTCTTTCTTTTTCCTACAAGTTTTAAACTCATATACATATATCTCATCATAATTAGTTTTACGTAAGTTACAGCATTGCTACAAATCTGTTAAAGATCGAATGCTACTTTGTTTACCAAGTAAATTCTAAAATCAAATGGACCAAAGTATTAAAATTAATAATATTCGACTTACTTTATTCTGATGTAATAAATATAGTTTTTTATATATTAAAAATTTATATATATATTTTTTTTAAAAATCCACAACGAACATGACTCCAGACCAATGTTATTACTTGAATTAAAACCGTAACCTGCATTGTTTTGTTGTTGTTGTTGTTGTTTGTTGGTTTTTTTTAAAGAAAGCTAATAACAGACAATAATATTAAAATTAAATGAATGATAATAATTAATACATAAAATAATAAGCATAAGAAAATATCATTTCTGAATGGTGAAGTGAATTGAAGAGGGTTTCATTTTAATAACATGCTTTGTCCTCCGATAAATTGACTCCTTATAAACAGAAGTTTAATTTTTTCGACAGGTATTCAAAATTAATTGAAATGCTATAGAAGCATTAAATAATGATTAGCAATTATTATTATTATATTTTTAAGATATTTAAATATTAAAATCAGTTGAGAATGCGTGGTACTGCATTACCATAAAGCATCGTTACAGTATTCACGAACTTGGGCGTTCTGCCAATTTTTTTTTTTTTTTTTAGAATTTTTTGATTTTGACTTCAGATTCGGATAGAGCATCAAAAAGTAAGTAAAAGTCATCATAGGTGCACATGCCCAAAATGGTGGTTAAAGTTAAAATTTTGGTCTTTCGTTCCGGGTCATAGCACCAGAATTTAAACATGTTAACTTTAATCAAAATCAATAAACTCGCAATACTCATTCCCCTGAATTCAGATATATTTTCAATTTATATCGGATCCTTATCTTAGTTTTTCGATTATTTTCTTTCTGTCTTAGTTATTCTAATTTTACAGTGGTTTCGTTTTTAACTTTTTCGGCTTTTACCCAACAGCAGTGGCGGCTCGTCCATAGGCACTGCGGCACCCCCAGTTTCACTTTCGATATCGATAAAATTCAATATAACATGTCTTTTTTTCTTTAATACTATTCTTATACATGTATATTGCATGATCCTTAAGCTTAATGTCACTAGCTACTCCCCACTTCGTGAAAAAATTACAATTTTCTGACGCAGCACCCCCAAAAATTTTAGCTACGAGCCGCCACTGCCCAACAGTTCCACTGTATCCATCTTCATCTTTCTAAAGTAAATCCGAAATGCTGTCAATTTTTAAACACAACTCGGTACAAAGTTATTTGTGTGGAATAAAAACTCAAAATAGAATTGCACAGATATGCCATTCTACGTGTATTTTAGTAATGAAATAAATCATAACGATGCGGAAAAAAAACTGAATCATATTCAGCTGAATATATATTCGATTGTGAATATTTAATTATTAAGATAAACTTTTTTCACAGAATGCCGGCTTTCAGAAGACTATGAAGCAGCTTCTATTAGACAATGCAATTAGTCTAGAGAGTTCTTTAAAAATTTTTTATAACCTTAATTAAATTTAGAAAATAAATTCCGAGATTAAAAATCAAACTTTTTCACTATTTTATGAGGTGGTAGAATGTGATTTTTGGTATATCCGCTGTGAATTTGAAAAAAAAATAGTTTTTTGATCTCCAAAATTAAGAAGTAATATCTTATACTCTACTAAAATAGTACACTTACACCTAAAATGGTACAACAAGATCAAATCATTCTCCTTTAGGAAGCTGGAAGATGGAATATCAAAGACATGGTTTCTAACTTCCACGTTAGTAAAATGTCTTCGATATCCCGTTATAGAAGATGTCTTTATATCGGAAAAGAGTTTGTCTGCTGGAAAAGTTCCAACATTGTTCTTAAGTATTAAGTGCCATAAAATGTTCCAACCACCCTTAGATAAAGTATTTTATGAAATTATTGTCATTAAAATAAGCAATAAAATCTCTATTCAATAAAGTAGGCTTACATAGAAAGGGGGGGGGAAATAGACTCATTTGAGAGTTAATGGAAAAAATCCTCTGTTTCTATCTAAGCAAAAAGAAAAGCTCCAGTTTCTTTTCTTTGATATAGACTGATTCTTTTTACCAAAAATGCTTGTTGGAGAATTGCCAATTACGAAGAGTAAGCATACGAATAATAAATTCCATACCTTTTTTTTTCAATCTTACTCAACAGGAAGGTTGTATGCAACTCGTTCGTTGATCGCAAACTCTTTACTATATAAAGAAATGTGAATAGATTTGTTGACCTTATGGATGAAGCGGTGGACTGCAGGCATACTGTTGGATATTGTGTTGAAACGAATGAGTTTCTTCATTTTTGGGAATAAGCTGAAGTCGCAAGGGCTGAGATCTGAAGAGTAATACAAAAATCCCTATCGTCTTGCCAGCACATCGTAGATAGTATCAGCACATCGTTTTCATTGAAGATAATGGGTGGACTGATCAGAAAGTGAGCAGTTTCTTCCACAGGGTTTCACGCAGGTTGTCTTACATAATAGGTCACATCTACAATTTGTAATAATACAGGGCGTCTCACCGAAAGTGAATTAATAGCTAAGTTTAACTTCTAAAATACAAATTTGAAGGTATTCAGGGTTTTTACTTTGAAGTGACCCATCCAAATATCTACAAATCTATTAAAATTGTCAACAATCTGTAAATACAATGCTATAGGAACCTGAGGGTGCGCAATCTGATGCTCACGTCAAATTTGACCTTTGACCTCTTTCTTTAAGGGGTCAAATCAAAACGTAACTATTTTACCGTGTAAGATACAATAAAAGCGGCAATGGAAAATTTGTAGAACACACCCCTAAATCACCATTTTTACATAACTTATTTCTCAGGTCTTTCAGTTTTTGGAACATTTCTAAAGAGCTTCAACAGATGTTCATAGAAAAGCTCCAAATTGACTTCTAACTGACCATCATCAGCTTATTATCGATGAACATCTGCGAACATCGCTATGGTAGCTTGAGAGCATCTTCTTGAATGCTTCTAGAATTTCAGCTTTTGGGATCATCACTGTATGTTATAAATACAAAGGAAGAAAAGAAACCACTATTTCACATAAATGTGGAATAGCTGTCTCTTATCTTCCTTTGTTGTTATCCTAGTGTCCACAGTTTTGGCTGCCTTATACAGTATTTATATTTCTATTACAGTATGTTATGTTTTCACAGCCACCACAATAGAAATATCAGGATGACAAGAGAAAAAACCTAGTTCCATAAAAACTGTGATCACCGTTCTTGTGTCAATTGTTACATCACCCTCCATTATCTTATCTTTATCCATTATCTCAAAGATGTCAGTCAGCTTCCTGATATCTTCTATCTACCTCTCATAAGAATCAGCATAACATCAGAGTTTTGGAGAATCCCACCAAGAGCACGGAGGATTCATCCCAAAATTCAAACTTCTTGCAGATGGTTTCAAGAAGTTCCTGATGTAGTGGAGAACAGACAACAAACAACATTATGGAGCGCCCGTCATAGTAGTATCCATGGTTAAATTTTTTATTTTAGCATTTTTTTTATTTTCCGCACGTTTGTCTTCAGGAATTTTAACATTTTCAAGAAGACGATTCAACTCGGCCATAATAACTAGTAAATTGCGCATCTTGTAAATATCTGTAATCAGCAACATTGTTAAGGTGCTCAGTGATGCAAACATTTCCCAAGAAAGACATCCAGTGACCATGCTCTTAGGAGATGGGTGTCGGCTGTTTCCCCTTTCATAACTGCACCAAGAAGGGATGTGACTTTATTACCAATCGCGTGTACTTCTGTTCTCTTTTTACCTGTCAGTAATACCCAGGTTAGAACTCATGATGAGCATTTAGATATTAAAACAAGTCTTTCAAACCTATTACTGGCTTTTCTTTCTGATATGCCCTTTGTCACATCAAATTCCACACTTTCGTTTAGCTCGTTAATCTTTGTTGAAGAATTAGCTAAACTATGAAATGGTACCTATAGAGGAGCCATGTTTCAATAGAGTCAAGATTTTTCGTCTTCTCATCAGATGTTTTCCTTTCACCGTCTTAACAAGGACTCTTCAGCGTCTAAACAAGGACATTTCGTGCAGATATAAGTTAGTAGTTGGTGTTATTTTAATACTTCTTTCTCCTGCTGCTATTCCTGGGGAGGTGGGGATTAAGCTAGTGGAATCTTCGTCTGTAGAATGCCTTATGTCAACGAGAATGTCTTCCTTTATGGTAGATAGAAGTAAGGAACCATTCTGTATCGCCTATACCCAAAGAATAAGTGAAAAAATTTATATACAAGTGTGTTCTAGTTACGTTACAACACTATTTGTACATAATCTGAAGGGAACTCGGTGAAAATGGTATGATAAGGCACTCGTAGATTCAAATCACCGCCAATTTTTTTCCTGATGATTTTGGAATAACCTCAAAGAAATAAAAACTTTGATCCACATGTCATTTCACAGGGATTCTCGCCAATAAAATGTGTCACTTAAATCTCTTTAACTGCTGCTTGATGTTGTTAAATGCGTGCATGAGACTTTTTTTTCTTCCTTGAAATAAAAGCAAATTATATAAACAACCTCCCTTCGATTCAAAGAAAAACATTTTTTTCACTTTACCTTCATCATTCATGCTTTACAATTTATAAATATATTTTCAGCTATAAATCAGACAGAATTTCAATAATTAAAAAAGCACCATAATTAACTTAAAATTGTTTACAAGAAAATGAACATGCAAAAACAATTTTTTTGTGAGTTTATCTTTCATAGTCAATTCAAAGCTGCTTTCTACGACAATTTCGATTGTTTATTATTAGAAAATTTCGTCTTAGGAATTCGACTTCGGAAGAAACACTGTTCCCCATTGATAAGTACCCATTGAGAATGTATGAATAACAATAAAAGTGCTCCATGAGACTATTATCCTAGATTATGCTGTTTTGTTGTTATTGTTATCGTTTTTTTTTGTTTTTTTTTACTATATAGGAGCATTGCCTTTCTTATTTCAAGATTTTAATTTATTTCTCATTTATTAGCAATTAATAGTGACATTTCAAGGACAGTAGATGATTTTCATAATCAATATTCTACACTGATATTTTTAAAGTGGTATAAATTTAGTAGCTGCTGAGTCCGTTTACACTTGAGTGACAGTTTTATGCAATTTTAAGAAGGGAAATATAACCATAGAATTTATAGAGTACCTCAATCGTCATAGTTTTCAAACTCCCCAAAACAGACATCAAATTTTTCCGCATGAAGTCACATCAACATGCATAACTTCTTTTCACAATTGGCTCATTGCTGGTAGCCAATCTTCGCAATTTGTTCATTATAGTAGAAAAGCGAACATTTAAAATATCATTAGTGTTAATGATGCTGTTTAAAAGGATATCAAGCTAATGGACTCACATTAAAAAAAAAAAAAGGTTTTCTGTATAGGGCCATGTTGTAGTAAATAGCAGATTGGTTTTATTTTCTTTTTAAACAACATTTACTTCATTATGGATATACAGTAGTAGCAGATCGGTTTTGCTTATAGACCCTTCTTCAATGTCGAGTATGGTTGATTTACTAATCGCAATGGCCTTGCGTTAGCAATACGTAATTATAAAACCAATGGTGGATGGATTGATCCTGTTGGAAGATGACTCATAAATGTAATTCGTATTGTTTTCTACTGACGTATATGTCAAAATTGACATAATACCAACGCATATATCAACGTTGACAATTGCAGTTGTCATTTATGTGGCTCTTAAATTAAATGTTAAGAAAAAATAGTTAGGTTAGACATTTATATATTTCATGGTTAAATATTGCCAGCCAATTACATCATTGATGTCTTGACAAATAAACGAAGACGACAAATCTTATTGAGGACACAGGGCCAACGGCCCAGCTAGATATCAGTCCTCCCGTTTTCCTTTTTCCCTTCTCTTTCTCTCAAGACCATAGTTGGCAGGATGTTTAGCTGACCATTTGGCTGGAACCAAGTGCAAATTCTTGCATTTGTTAGTGAATACTTCTTGATTCAACCCCCGAAATATATCGGTGTCATCTTTTATCAACAATTAAATCAAATGGAAATTGTATAAATTACGAATGCTATAAACTGCTGATTCTCATTTTTTGGATAAAATATTGCAAATCTGACTTTCGTTTATTAATTTCAAGCGCTTCAAAGGCATCTAGGAAAGAGTTATTACGGACATGACGTATAATTTAAAATCTTCTTTAGAAATTTGGTGGCCACTTTTTGGTGGTGAAGTGCTTTGCCACTGCCGATTTCTCCGGTCGATGATACTTGATATGCGCTATGTGTTCCTTCCATCTCACCTCCACGAAAAATTTTGACTGGCCTTTGTAAACAGTCCCACTAGTTCCACAAGGCAATTCATAAATTCCAATTTCTTGATGGAGTCAGTTTTGTCCTGTGGCTTGGCAATTAAGGATTTCAAACTATTTGGGTTTTTGTATGAAATGACAAGGCGTGGTTGATCCGTGGTTCTTGACGAGTCTTCTTAAACCTCTGGTTAAAAGTTGATTAAATGACAAGGCGACGAATCGCTAGTTTTCCTTAATAGGAGACAGTCGGGAAGCGTTGGCTATAAAAAGTCTATAGCCATTCTTCAGGGCAATGCTTTCGATTTCTTGCAGCTCTATGTTTAGTTTATCTGTTTATCTTCGTCTGTCTATGAGGAAAGTACTCATAAAAATCTTTAATCGTTTTAACCGTAAAAGAGGTGGACATATTTCTCCTCAATCTCATATTAGGATTACTACTGTTGCTCTACATGTTCACACTCTAAACTGGAACTCTCAACCACAGAATAATACAGAATGGGCAACTCAGCATTTCGATGATAGTGACTAGAGTCCCTGTAAGTAAGTTTTACTTACAGGAACTCTAGTAGTGACCTTGAAGCAGCGCTCCTAGCGGATGGGTGGACTCTTGGGTTCGCTTAGTACATATGATGGGAAATAGGCACTATTCGGATACATTTGATTATCAAATTTATTTTTCGTTCTTCATTTTAATTTCAATAAATAAAAAACTTTAAATGTGAATATGAATTTGTTTCATGCATACAATGAAAATAAAAACACTGAAGGTAATATTATTAATTAAAAAATTAACCTTTGATTTAACATATAGTTTGTATGTTTATAAAGAAAATAAAAGCTTTTTAGCATGTTGTTTGCTTAATTGTATAACTAAAAATAAAATTGTCCGTTTCTTGCGTTAATTTCATTAAATGAAAAATGAAAAGTTATCCTTTAAGCCCTTCACGTTATTATTTTCAAAATTGAAATAAGGCCATTTTCTTCGATTAATTAAGCAAAGTTCTTAATAAAAATTAAAAACTTTAACGTTTATCTGCTGGATTAATAAAATCTGGAAAACGCTTTTTATTAGGTTGATGCAGAAATAATTGCGTTTTTTTTTTTTTGTTTTTTTTTTTTACGTTTATCCTGTATGCTGGTTTTATAGATTTAACCAGATTCTTTAACTAGATTTTTAACATCCATTTCAATTCTTACTGACAGTCGCTATTATTTGCATCAACCCGCAGAATTGCGCCTTCAAAAATTCTGTAAATAAGAGATTTCAGTAAAGGAATTTAATCTATTTTGTGCCCAGATAGGAAATTATTAAAATGAATTTTAATTTAAAAGAAAATTTATTCGGCTTGCAAATTGTAAAAAAATAAAAAAATAAAAAAAAATAAAAAAATTGATTCCTTGAAAATTTTAATGTTTGGTCTTTTATGAATTCAAAATAAATGGTAATTCGTTTCCCAACGAGTTCAAAATCAAGTGTAAATTAATTATAATCAACTATCATTCTTTTGTGAATTTTGTTATATTATTTTGTTGAAGTGTTAATTTTTGTCAAATATCATTTACTGAATGTATACAGGGTGAGGCATTTGTCTTGAGACAACTGAATATCTCTGAAACTAAGCATTATACGAAAAATTGTCCAAAATCAAAAGTGAATTATTTCGCGGGGGAAATTCATTATTAAAAAATTACCCCCCCCCCCTAGTGAGGGGGGCTGGGGGTAACTTTGAAATCTTAAATAGAATCCCTATTTTTAATGGTATATTCAGATTGTACACAATATTCGAGAAGTTACCCTCTCCCCAACTTCAATCCTCTCCCCAACCCCCCTCACAAGGGGGGGGAGGGGTAATTTTTTAATTAATGAATTTCCCCCGCGAAATAGTTCACTTTTGATTTTGAACATTTTTTCGTATAATGCTTAGTTTCCGAGATATTCAGTTGTCTCAAGATGAAGCCCTCACCCTCTATAATATATTTAAATATTGCATTCTGACGGTTTTTTGCCACCTATTATTTTGCTTATCACTTTCTCAATAAAAACAAATTAAGGTAGGTCAAATTAATCCTGTTGTTGAAATTAGATTAATTTGTGAGTGAAATTACTATATTTCGGAAAAATATTAAATACGAGGGGCGATTTATAAATAAGGTCTCCAAGGCTGTAACTTTTTTTATTTGTTAACCGATTTTCAAAATTCTTTTTGTATCTTATACTCACATTTGTCCTCTATGTAATGCACTATTCACTTTTCGACATAGTCCCCATCCCTTTCCACGCATTGCGCCAACGCGTGACTAGTTGGGTGAACCCGTCGGAGAGGTATTCCGGAGTTGTTGTCGACACCAGGATTGAATGGCAGCGTTTACCTCGCCGTCAGAACCAACTCATGTCCCTTAAGGGGCTCTTTCTTCTTTGGGAAGTGGTTAAAGTCGCAATGTGCAAAGTCTTTGAACTGCAATTTTTCATCTTTGAACTGTAGGCGCTGCAACGCCTCTTGTGTGTGGTGACTCGTGTGCGGGCGGACGTTATCGTACTCCAGAAGAGGGTCCAAAGCTGTCATTCAATCCTGGTGTCGACAACAACTCCGGAATTCCTCTCCAACGGGTTCACCCACCTAGTCACGCGTTGGCGCAATGCGTGGAAAGGGATGGGGACTATGTCGAAAAATGAATATTGCATTACATAGAGGACAAATGTGAGTATAAGATACAAAAAGAATTTTGAAAATCGGTTAACAAATAAAAAAGTTACAGCCATGGAGACCTTATTTATCAATCGCCCCTCGTACATTTGTAGAGTCTAAATGAATTAAATGTATATTGCAAACTTAACAACCAGTCAGCTGATTGCCAAGCAAGTTACTC
Organism: Rhysida immarginata; assembly: GCA_023313115.1. NCBI lineage: Eukaryota > Metazoa > Arthropoda > Chilopoda > Scolopendromorpha > Scolopendridae > Rhysida > Rhysida immarginata. The sequence goes on from JAHWFO010031644.1 coordinate 2,090,150, forward strand.
AAGCATTTAATTAAGCGAATATCTATTTTTCCTCCGTGGAAAATATTTTTTTCTTGACGTTGAAAGATTACATCTCATTCATTTCAAGCTTCTGTGTGATCAGGACAGTTTCAGTTAATTACACGCCGAGAAATAATTAAAAATCTAGAAAACGTCGTAGCAAGCTTCATTGAAACGCAGGTTAGACAGCCGGCAAATTTCACCCATTCTTCGGAGGGCGCCACCATCTGCTCACTACAATCGCTTAGCATGGGAAATGCGAATCTGTCCATTGTATGTTATGCTGTGCCTCAACTATTATCTTTTTGACACTATAAAGGGGGTATACTACAATAAAGCGTTTGTCCATTTATTCTTATCTCCCGGGGTTGCCAATGTAAGCACAATCATAAAAACGATCTACTCTGCGTTTTTGTTTGACAATCCATCGCGCTAATTCTTTTTATGCCTTTAACAACTCAAGGTTCTTGTTGTGTTATCATATGTATGGGGCTTCCTCTGCAGGCATGGAACTCGGGAATCCATGGAAGATCGGGTGCGTTCCACGACCTACCTGAACATTGTTATGACCAAGTCCATCCTGCACTGCTGCATTTTTATCCTGCATGTGACGGCTTCTTCATAAATGACAACGCTGTTGTTCATCGCGCACAGTTGGTTCAGCCGTGTTCAGCGAGATGAAAATGAGCCCATATCTCAACCCCATGGAGAATATTTGGAGCATGTTTGAACGACATATCCGACAGCAAGTTCCTCTTCCAGCAAATCTAGGAGAATTAATGGAATGTCTGGTGAACGCATTGACTTTCAAGTGCTTCAACATCTTATTGAGTTTATGTCAATCCGCATACATGCTGTATTCGGACCAAAGAAGATCCGATAAAATATTAAACAGACGTTTCTAATAAATTGGCTAATACACAATATTTCAAAAGAACCCGCATATCAATGAGCTCTACTCCGCATTGGCTTTAAACTTGCCAGGCCAAAAAGCGAAGGGCCTATACTGACATCAATATTTCAACTGCCACATGGCTATGATAATTTGAACTGTTGTGCAGGTTACATTGATGTGGCGCCATCTATCTTTTACATATGATATTACCTATATTAAGTGGTAAATGGAAAATGAATTACAAATTTGAATTACAATTAAATTGAAACAAAAATTACAGCAAAACGGCATCCGCGGAAGATTCTCTGTGATTCTGACAGATATTGGCAGTTCCAATTTTGACCACAAAATACAGTTTCGGATAAAGAGTATTATTAAGTGTGCTTAATGGATTTTTATTACCGGTATTACTGAAATAATTTTTTGTAAGAAAACTGGTATTATCGGTAATAACATCCTCAGTTACATGGTATTTTACGCTTCGTTTCTGGTGCAATTTATCAATTTTCATCATCTCCCTTTCTGGCCAGGCTCAGTAAAATTGACTCGGTCCCGCAGAAGTCGTCTCCCTGACAGAAGGACTGGTTATAGTTTTGAAGATAATTACAAAAAATGAGAAAGAAAACTAACATTGTACTGTAATGTCATTTCTTTTATTATACCGAAGATTCCTGAATCGTCCGAGTTAGTTATCTGCTTAATCCCGTTATTCAGACTTCTACTAGTTATCGAAAACGCTTACGATGTACAAGTAATAAACGTATAAAAACGGAAAAATGGTAGACCTGTATTTAACAACTTTAAACTAAGTTTAATAAATGACGTCATTACAGAGAAAAATTAATGAATTTCACAATAGATGGCAATACGTGACAGAAATAAATATTTTACAACTCCTTTACTATTGAATCTTTATTAATATTTCATTTATTAAATCTGTTGATTTAGCACGTGATGAGGAGTTTTCAAAGACAGAAATTTATTTCAATTGACCGTAATGAAAATATCTCAATCAGTCGAAGCAGTGTTGCCAATTTAGCGGATTTTTCACCAAACTAATCCAATAATCTTCTAAAATCTGCTAAAAATTACTTTAGAACAGTAAAAAAAATCTAGCGGATTTTGAGTTCGGGTTTAGCGGGAAACTTTTTTTTTGAGTTGGCAACACTTATTGTGAGTCGAAAGCTCATCTGATTGAACCACACTTCAACAATATCGCATGAGCAGGCATGACTAGAATAACATGAAATATGCCCAATAGTTGGGTCAATTTTTGATATTGCCGAAACCCTGGAGTCCCCCGAACATTTCTGACCATCTGATGGAACCCTTTTGATAAAAGTTTAACACTATCAGATAATTGTACATACTTTGCAACTTAATGCTTTTTCAAATTTTCTGTTCAAGACGCGGATGCCTATGGATATCTAGTTTGAGTAAGATTGTTCATGTTCCGTAGCTCGCAGTTTCCGCATTCTTCTATTCGATGGGTCGGCCTCCAGCAAGCGATTGAGGTTTCGTCATGGAGGTCGGTTATTGCCTTATGAGATACCAAATCTCTGTGATAATGATCTACGATCTTTTTTTGGCAATAACACGACCATTTACTAGTCACGCTAATTAAACTATATAATAATTCAGAAGCAATCACGAGTAAAACAATTCTTATGGTATTGACGTCATAATATCACACTAAAACGATGTTGATGTGCTTAAGACAATGCAATTTTAATCAAATGAATCGGAAAGCAATAGCTCAGTTCTTTTTCATTACCTCTATCAATATATTACTTCATCTAATATTATCGAGTGGAATGTTTTGATCAAAGTTCACATATCTTGCACATGAAAATAAAAAGTACATCATGAAGAAATACACTTTCCCAACTTTCAATTTTTTACCTGATTTATTTAATCATCGCAAGAAGAGATCAAACTGTGAGCACTTATCCGATTAATTTGCTTTGTTATTTTGTTTTTTCTCCTTTCACTTCCTTCGTTTCAGTAATAACGGATGTCTTCTCTAATTGCAGTATTGTCTTCTCAGAAGCGTGACGAGCTCAATAAAATTAAAGAATTAAGGAAAGTTTTCTAAATGATCTTACGCAATTCGTATTGAAGGTCTCGTTTGAATAAAAATAACTTTTAACAGGAAAGGCATTAAAACAACAGATGACATCGAAGTTTAAAACTATGAGCAGATCTTGTCTACAGCGATCAAAATGAAAATGAAATGTAAAATTATCTTTTTGATTTATTCCACTTTGATTCTTATTGTGGAAGGGCTGACGCACAAACCCATCTTATACACAACAACATTTGCACCTAATAACGGAAAAGAAAATTCCACTTCGAGCTCAGAAATTCTCGATTTTATTGATGGCATGTCGAAAAATCGTTCACAAAAAGGATTTGTCGATGACGCTTTACAAGAAGACGACTTTCTGCCCGATTTGGATTCAATAGATTACCCCGACGATATTTTGGCAACCAAAGTGAACACCACCAAAGCAGGAAGGACTTACAGGATTCAATTGATACTGGATGCCGACGCTCGAGAAACTGATGCAACGACTTTAAAAAACTGCTGGAAATGGTGTAAAGCAAGGCTAGAATATTTTAATCTGTTGAATGATGGCAATCGAATAAAAGATTCACCAAAAGTTAAGTACAAGCTTTATCAAGCTAATTATTTTTTATTTAAGGATTACAATCGCAATGTTATCAACACCATCGGTTTGAATGCCCCCGAATCCAAAGGTCTCCCTTTCGTTCAGGTCAGTAACTTGTGCGTCTGTTACTTTTCCAGAACAGACCCTAATGCAACTCGTAACTTGTTCATAAGTAACCGGGAAACGATTATAGATGTTGGAACGTGGGTGAAACCCCGATATCTCTTTGAGGAGGACGGAACTCTGAAAGTCCATTCAGGCTTTCAAAATGTTACCGATATCGAGTATCTATATGAAAAAAATATTCTTTCTGAAGAGGAATTGATATCTAATGATATTTCACAGAAAATGAAAATCTATCGTATTGGACCTACTATCTCTGTAGTTTCCCTTGCCATTTCCATTTTATTATGTGTGACTGTTGATGATATAAAGAAACAATTTAATTTAATTTTCCAATGTCATGTCGTAATGCTTTTTCTCGGTTATGTTTCTATGGCATTGAAGTATTGGATATTTTACGAGAACACTACTTTTTCGATACCGTGTTTCGTATTGAGCATCCTCGACATCTTTTTCTTTCTATCCGCTTATTTTTGGACCAACATCCAGGCGCTAGAAGTATTAATTGTGCTTCGACATAAATGTCCTCTCATGGCTGCCAGAAGAGCTTTCAGGAGATTCTTCTTCTACAGCTGCTATGCATGGGGCCTACCGACGGTCATCACCATCTCGGCTGCTGTCTCCGAGAGTCTCGATTTTAATCTTGGCTTCACGAAACATTGTTGGTTTTTCGCCGAAGTAAAGACAATGGGATTCGTTTATTTCTATGGATGGGTGGCTTTCATACTATGTTTGAATTTAATTTTATCAGCTCTGGTACTCAAGAAATTTCATGAAAAAACCCAAGAAGAGTCTTCATTAACAAAAAACTCTAATCGTCATATGTAAGTATTATTCAAATATTTTCTCTTTTAGTATAATATATAAAAAGTTAATTTTTTTTAACTTCCACATACTATAATGAATAGGACAGCAACAGAAAAACCAATTTTACTCAGATCATCATATTTTTCAATATTCATTGCTAATGTCGAAAAAATATTTTTGCATTCTAAAGGCATAAAAAAAAAATCTTAGAATAATATCACAGAAGAGATAATAATAATTGCTATCTCGTGACATTATATAATATTTAGTATCTAAAAATCTTCTATTTATTCATTTTGTTTCTTATTTATTCATTTAGATTGCGAATTTTCATTCAGCTTGTGATCGTCATGGGTTTCTCCTGGATTTTTAAAGTCATAGCTTGGGGTCTCAAAGATAAAAACAGTGTGAGTTACCTCAATACCATCGCCGACTATCAAGGTTTCCTGGTCCTATTAGTGTATACCTTTAAGCCGGACTTGCTGAAGAAATTATTCTGGAAAATCCACGAACAAATTACCAAGATGTCTACGAGAAAACAATCTTAAGAGCATTCACGGATTCAAAAAGTGTTTTCTTGCTGCAGTTAAAACGAAAAACTCATTTTCTTTTACTCTGCTAACTACTAAAGTGAACGCATAAAGACAAGGAAAATGAGAAATAAGTTTTTAATACAACTTTTTATTGTTTCTTTTTTACTTTCTTATATTTATAGGCTTGCGATTTTTTTTTATTATAGACATGAGACATTCAAGCTTATAGATAGAGAATACTGTGTGTGGTAGTTAAATATTTCGTCATTTCGAAAAGACAAAACAGGAAATTGTTTGTGTATTATTATTATTATTATTATTATTATTATTATTATTCAGTAGCGCACCCGGGTTTGATTAATGAAAGTATTTTTAGTGTAAATTCAATAAAAACAGTACATGATCATAAATATTTCCGACTCATTCATAAGTTAACAGTGACTCTCTCTGATGTATTATATTTATTATAATTGCTTTTCTTTTCTTATCTTGGAAGGTGCCAAGGCTCCCTAGGCCTCCTGTGTGCTCCCACTGTTTTTATTTCTTTAAGAACAGTATCATTTAAAGAAATTTTGATGTTTTTTATTGTCACTTTTGTTTTTTTTTCTTTAAAATATATAGAGCTAGATATATGCAATGAAATCCTTTTATAAATGGTTCTACATTGTATAAACTAGTAAAATTATTTTAAGCAATGATGAATTTTAATTTAGAATATAAAACATATATTTGTACGATATTTTATAATATATTGACTTCAATGAATTATTGGCTAGCTGATAAAAGTCATGTTTAATAAAATATTCTGAAATGTAGATCATGTGAATTTTATTCTAATTTATTGACTAATCGATCTTTAATATCCGTTAAATCATCTTATTAAATGGGTTGTCGTCTTTATTTGCTGAGGATATCAGTCAATTATTAGTTTTTAATTATTAAAAATCAAAATACATACTGGTATATTAATGATTTCTTAAATTGCTTATTTTCAAATCATTGATCTTTATTATTCTTTTTTATTAAATTGCTTTCACGATTTAGCACTAAAATCAAGCGAATTTATATTTCATTTTTTAAAAATGGAAATGAAATTATAGATGTGTCTTATTATACGATTTAATATTTTTATGTAAAAGATTTAACGAAGTGGATAACCGCTCGGTTGCTCTTTTGTGACAAAGACAGTCCTGTAAGTTGAAGAATAGCGAGAAAAAAAAAAATGGCAAGATCTCTTTAGAATCCAAATTATAGCCATTAAATTTCGATGACATACATACAACCTTCTTACTTCAAGTAAATGTACTGCTAAGTTTAAAACTGCTTCATTTAAGTTGCTTTTATATTATTATAACGAATAGTTACTGCATTCGCTGAATTTATAAATAAAGAGAAGTTTCTATGAGAAATTTTTAATTTTTGTAATGTAATAATTTGTAATGAGGATTCTACCCGAAAGTTTTCCTCAAGATGTTTTCAGTTATACATTGATACAGAAAGAGCAGAGGAATATTAAAATTAGTGAAAAAAACTAAAAATGTATTTAAACTCATAAATTAAAAGTAATTAAAAAATTATTAGATGAACTCACAACGGGTATTACCAATTTTATTATAGTTTTTGTGAACCATAGTAAACCTTATAAAAAAAAACTGACCATGTGAGTAACCAATCTAACAAGGAGACTCCAGGTATTCGGACTCACCGATTTTGATAAAAAATATTCTACGAGTAACTTTCACCAAATTAAACACCCATGCAAAGCCATTCGACGCACTTCTCAAAATTTTCCGAGGAAAAGAAATCATAAAGTTTTCAAGAACTCAAAACCGCTAGAGTTTTATTTTGCAGGTACGGTTTCAAATCCCGTCTTCGATAATTATTTTTCTTTTCGTAAATTTTTTAACATGTATGGGAATGTATAATTCATTCACTAAATATATTTCCGATTTTCCAACATGCTACCATCATTTTTTTTTATAAAATGCATATAAGAATTATTATAATTAAACATAATCTAACATTTAAGATTTGCTAAAATTGTTTTGTTTTTTTTTGTTGTTTTTTTTTTTTTTACATAAATTGAAAGATTGTTACAAGTTATATTTATTTCTTTAAAAAAACAAACAAACCACAGAAGAAGTTCTAACTGACGTGTAGGTAAAGATAGAGATAATAGTTAACTTCTGCTCCTGGAAATAAGAAATTGTAATTTGGTAGCTAATGTGCTAGTTAAAAACGTTAATGAAGGGTGATTGATAAAATAGAGATACCAATATGATGCAATTTATTTAGGATATGTACATGGTGAAATAATTATTTAATCTTTGTGTGAGTTAAATGTCATCTCAAAAGTTGTAAAATTTATAAAAATAATTAAATGTGGATAAATAAAGTTTTTCTTTTAAATGCTCATTTATCACTGTAGATCATTAATTGTAATAATTCGTATATGCATTTTATTAAAAAAAAATGATGGTAGCAAATTGGAAAATTGGAAATATATTTAGTAAATGACTTAAACATTCCCATACATGTTTAAAAAAATTTACGAAGAGAAAAAAAAAATATCGAAGACGAGATTTGAATTCGTACCTGCAAAATAGAACAGATGTGTTTTACCACTAAACCACCTGAACACGATAAAAAGCTATGCTACAATTCGAGCATTTATAAAGTGTAGGCTATAATAACAAACTTTATGAAATTTTATTCGGAAAATTTTTGAGAAGTGCGTCGAATGGCTTTGCATGGGTTTTTAATTTGGTGAAAGCTACGTGGAGTGGTGAAATATTTTTTATCAAAATCGGTGAGTCTAGAGTACGTGGAGTCTCTTTGTAAGTAAAAAGTCTAGGGGCAAGCACTCTCAAAAGTTTTTAATGTAAGGAATTATTTTTTCCCTGTACTCAAGAGATAGTTTATCAGTCTAAAAATGTTTATATGTGAAAAATAAATTTTATCAAAAGGGCTATCCCAATATTATATAATTGATGTGTACACAAACTATAACGCATATGTTCAATAGACGAACACCAAAATTATCCTACAATGAAACAAGGCAATCTTATCCATATCCTGATTTATATAATTTATATACAAGTAAAGACTTCAGAAAAGACAATTATTAAAAAATAATGAAAAATACCACTGCAGAAATAGTTATTAATAAGCAAATATGAATTGGACAGATCTAGAAAAGAGAAAGACAAAAGATTTCTTAAAAAGATATTTAAGTTTAATAAATAAATCAACAAATATCGCATCCATTTTAAGCTAGTGAGCAAATAAAAAATATACAATTATAAGGATTTCGTTATTTTTAAATTAAGATAAACGGGAATAAATATATAACAACAACTTAATAAATTTGTCATTTGACATCATCGATGAGAATATCGGCACTGATTTAGAGTTTACCATGGAACCGCTGAAAGTATCGGTAGGAGTAATAATTACACGTCAAATAAATAAATGTAAATTAGATACAGTCAACCCTCCTTAACGCGACTTATTCGCACCGCGTTATATGAAAACCGCGTCATATAGGCAGTTTTGCGACGTCATTGGATAAACGAAGTCATGCGAGCACGCGACCGCCTATAATATCGTCGACTGATTGTGCCATCTGTTGTAATGCTGCATGGTTTCTGAATTTAAGAAGAATTCCTTGATAACTGAAACTGAAAAATTGCGATGTACATGCATGAAAAAAACAGGGGAATTCTCCATTATTTCGACCTTAAAAGCGTAATAGAAAAATTCATGCTATAGGGAAACTACTTATAACTAATCTAATTAAGCTGTACGTACATAGTAATATCAAGAACGGATGAAGCTGTATCTACCTTCATCCGTTCTTGGTAATATAGAAACCATGTTATAAGAATATCGTTGTGTCGCAATTTCTCTTCCGCGTTATATGAAAACCGCGTTATAAGAGGATCTGACTGTGTAAAGATTCTTCTCCGTTATATTAGATCCTATGTGTCTAAAACTCAGATTCTCTGTCTAATCTAAAATTACAAATGGGTTTAACCAAATCATGATTATGGCATTAACCATTTTAATGTAACAAAGGCAGGAAAACTTTGGAAATATTATATTCTTCATGGCAAAAAAATTAAAAAAATAAAACTTCTGACAATTTATTTCAGTATCAAACTGATAAAAGGTAGATGAATCAATATGTATAATTGAATGCATTAATTATACATCACAAAATTTTAAATGAAAAATATTCAAACGCATCGAAAATACTGGCTCAAAATGTTTCCGTAATTTGCTTGTTTTTCAAAATAAAAAGCTAAGCTGCATGAAAAACACGATTAAAAACGAGATTACGTATATAACCTGAATTAACATCAAGTGCAATTACCGCTTGATTTCGCATTTAATGTTTGTCTGAACAAGAACCCGCCCATGCAAAACATAAGATGCGAAGTGAAGACGTTTAAACATAAATTTTGTGTTTGATTAATCATGCGGTAAATGTATTCGATAAAATTTCGCTTCAAAACAATATTGCGACTTAAGTAAATATTAGTCCTATATCAGATACTTCTCGTCCTAACTCTTCTAAGTGAAAATCAAAATTCGATTTTAGACAAACTACATGACAAGCAGACCTATCTGCATTTGTATTATAAGGGAAATCCTTTTCCTTTTCTCAACTAAGACAGACAATGCCCAAGGTCGGAAAAAGTTGCGTCAACACGGAAAGTAGAATCAAAAATTGCCTCCACTCTTGCATCAAAGCAATTATCGAAGCCGTCAGTCTATTGGATAGTCGCTGAGTAAAAATATCGATTGTAAAAGAGCAAATAATGCTTATTAAAAAAAAAACGAGGAGGAAACGTCACAAAAGAAGAAAATAATGTGCTTTTCATTGAAATTTCTTTCATTAAGTCTCTACTTCTTTTAGAGATGCATTTGCTTTTCTTTTATAGCGAAATGGTGCGTTAATACATTCTTTACAACAACAATGTTATTCTTGAAGGCGAAGAGTTCATAATATTGCTACCTATAAGTGAAGTCTGAGTTATAATTGACCTAAATGTCATCATCGTTTACGCATTTATTTATACAGAATGGCACGCTTTATCACACTAATATCGCTAATCTTGTCGATGTTGATAAGAAACACCGAATGCGATGTCGATGAACATGGAATCCTTTTAATGGATTACCCGGTAACCGACGATGCAACTGAAGATCCTAATGGCATGGAGATTGTGGATGAAGCCAACATTACTGCCGAAGAGAGGAACGAGATCTTTCAGTCCTTTATAGGGAGAGATGCTTCAAAGCTTTCGTATACGAGGATGGAAACAAGTAAAATTAACTTTTGGAACGAATGTTATGATGAAGATACATTTGCATCGCATGAGGAGTGCGTGAGCCAGTGCATCAATCGCACAAGCAATGCAACCTTAACGAGTAACTCATCTTTAGTTTTGTATAAATTACTCTCAATAAGCCAAAACCAATTGATTGAAAATGGTTCAATGAATCACGTGTTACAAGCGGAAGCTTTCGATCTGAAAGAAAACTCCACCAATGCGACTATTTTGATTTGTTTCCCATTGTCCTTAACGTTTGATCTTTGTCAAAAGACTTTTCTCGACCTTGCCGAAGTTGGCTTACTCCCAAAAGACCGGAAGCTTTGGTCATTCAAACTCCGCCGTTATTATGAAATCGAAGATTATTACGTGGACAAAAAAAGAGAAAAGGTTGTCATTTGTAACACGGAAAAAGAAACGGTTTACCAAAGCGTCGGATTTTTTCACTGGGTTGGACTCTTAATATCTATTGTGACGTTATTTGTGTCGATCATAGAATCGTTTTCTTCGACTTCTCCACTTAAAGATAAAGCCTATGTACTTATCCGAAGTCACATTTTGGTTTTATTTGTTGGTTTTATCGCCCTCCTTCTGAAGTTGTATTTATTTCAGTATACAGAACGTCTATGTGTACTCTTCTCGATGGTTCAACAATATTCCTTCCTGTCGGCCTTCTTTTGGATCAATGCTCAGGCAATTGAACTCTATGTCATCAAAGGAACAGGCTACGCACAATTCGAGAACGGCAAATACCCTCGTCGTTACACATACTATATTCTGTTTGCTGTCTTGGTCCCTGCATTTGTGGGCATAATAACTTACATTGCCGAGTTCTTCCAGATTCCTGGAATGTATCCGATGTTTGGAAAGTATTGTTGGTTCATTAGTGACAGCTATGAAATCCTTTTTTTCTATCATGGCTGGATGGGGACTAGTTTAGTCATCAATATCGTCTTAATGGTATTAACATTGAAAAAATTTTCGCCAGGTACAACTCCGACAGACGCAATTATGAAATTTCAAAAACTGTAAGTATACTTATAGTGATTTTACATTAAAATATAACAGTAACCTTAAAATAAAACTTCTATTTTTCGAATTATATTAATATACAGGGTGAGGCATTTATCGTGAGACAACTGAATATCTCGAAAACTAAGCATTGTACGAAAAAATGTCCAAAATAAAAGTGAATTATTTCGCGGGGGAAATTCATTAGTTAAAAAATTACCCCCCACCTTGTGAAGGGGGCTGGGGGGAGTGGGTAACTTTGAAATCTTAAATA
>JAHWFO010031644.1:2121804-2166813 GCA_023313115.1 Rhysida immarginata
CCCCCCCCCCCCCCCAAGATAACGTCCTGGCTACGGCCCTGCTTGCTTCTTTCTGGTTTCCTCTCCTTGACTTCCATCCGTCTTCCCTTTTACGCGTTTCTAACCGCTGGTTCGATGACGTTCCCGCCTTTTCATTTGCGAGCAGGCTCGCCTATTCCGCCTTCGGGGAGAGCGGTGTTGGTGGGGAACTTGGTAAACAAAAGGCTATTATGATCGTTTACATGTTACACCATAGGCAAATTTGCTATGATTTCGGGCCAGACCATTATAAATCGGGAAGCAGGTTGTTTACCACGACACTAGAAGTGATTTGTTTCTGAAGATATGGGTAAACGATGCGATTTAACAGCCTTTGAACGTGGGATGATTTAACAGCCTTTGATACTCGGAGCCATGCAGCGAGTATCAGCAAAACAGCTGCATTCGTTAAATGTTCAAGAGCAGATGTTTTTAAAGTGTTTAAAGACTGGAGTGTCAGCCGGAAAAATGGGTCTGAACGTGCGAGTTGTGGCCGTCAGCGACTAGTCAATGTTTGGGCAGAACGGAGAGTGGCAAGCCTGGCACAAGACAACAGAAGGGCAACAGTGCATCAAATTAACGCAAATCAGGGATCCTCTCAAATGATCTCTGAACGCACTGTTCGCCTTACACTACATCTTATGGGATATGGAAGTAGAAGGATTGTTCGAACACCTTTGCTGTCTGCAGGTAACAAGATAAAACGTCTCCAATTCGCACCAGTGGCGTAGCTAGGGGGGGAGCAAGGGGGGCGCCAGGCTTGTTACCATTGCCAGGGGAGCACCGCGAGGACAAAACTGCTGGACGGGGCCCCCCGGCGTCATTTCTACACTATGCCCTCAGGCGCCACTTATACTCGCTACGCCACTGCGCACAGGAACAAGCGAATAGAAAAGAACACTGATTGTTAAAATCCAAAATGGAGACAATGAAAGTTGGATTGTTGCTCAGACTTTTGTTCTTAAAATAATTAAGCCCCGCTCTTTATAATTTCGTGCCATATAAACAAACCTTTTTAAATACATTGTTGCGATCTACAAGGTGGTTGCTAGAATTGCGTGGTTTTGCGAGCAATTATCAAGATGATAATAGCCACAAGACCACGATGCAATTGTTGGGGTGATGAGGAAGTCACGGCAGCTTAAAGGAAAGGAACATTAATTGCATTGGATTATTTCAAGTTATTGGCTGATTAGGATACAAATAAAAGAAAACGCGGCGAAGAAATCCATTTTATTCAGAAAACTATCTGCCCTCGGCATTGGTAGCATGTGCCCAACGAGATTTCAGTGCAAAAAAGTGAATCACAGTAATAGCTCTCAGTATAGGAAAACACTTTTAGCTACTTCACTTATGACTGCCACCAAAGGTGAACGACGGAGCATCGAGGTCCAGTGGTAGACGATTCCAAGGAACTGCGTGGAAGCACTGTTTTTTTAGATCTAGAAACAAAGACGGCGGTGGTAATGTATATGTAATGATAAGCAAGTCCTTTACTAACAATACCCCTCGTCATCTAGTCCAAATACCAGTTTTGTTCCCTTTGGGCCTATTTGTTTCCTAATTACGCTTTTAAATTCTAGACCCTAGTCTCAAATGACCATTTAAGTCCCCACTTCCACTGAACTACACACTCAACAACAAAATTTAGAAGATATATTTCAAAATGAATATGAAACCATAAAATAAAAAGCATTAAACAAGAACATGAAAAAAGCAAATGAAAAGTCAAAGAACATTGTACGATTATGCAAATGACATGCAAACCATGTAATTGAGTCGCAAGCATGTCAAATGGACGAACGTCCCATACATTGACTGTTCATAAAGTTTATGGTCACCCTGGACTGCCAAAACACACTGACAGCGATGGGGCAGAGGATCAGATTGCCCAGAAGTTCTCGTGGGATCCTTTGCCACTCTTGCTCCACTCAACTTCCAAGCATTTTCAATGGGATTCAAGTCTGGAGAACATGAAGGCCAGTCCATACGTTCGATTCCTGCATCCTGAAGCATGGTGCTGACGAGATGCCATGGTGGGGCCTTGCCTTTTCGTCCATGAAAAGAAAGTTATTTCCAAATGCTTCAGCATAGGGTAACACTACAGGCTGCAGCCCCCCTCCCCGAAATTGGCCACCATGTCAATTGAATCTGTTACATCGGGGGACCCCGCCACAAGCAGGATTGGGCCAGCCCCCCGACCCCTGAAAAAAAAAAAACACTTCAATTTTCAAGACTTCTTTTTGAGTTCAAATCTCCCAATTAATAATACCCAAAATTTGAGTTGGGTTAGATTTCTAGTTGGGGGGGGGGGGGGTAAGATCTGGTGGGTGTAGCTTCCCTGTTATGAAGAAATTAAGATTTTACTGCCCTATACCAATTCTACAAAACTTTTATGCCACTCGTAAAACTGCTTAAGAGTGATTGTTGCCGAACCACTAGCGGAAGTAAAGTTGCAATTGAACAAGGGTTGACACTTCACAAACTGCAGGACACACAAAATGACTTATCCTGTGGCATCGCTGTTTTATAGGGAAACTTTCTGTATACACTGACTTTATTATAAACAAGAAAAAGCTCCACTGTTTGGCATTGTATGGAATTTCTTGGTTGACTTTTAAAAATTTGAACTTTCCTCTATCCAGTGATGGGCAGAATGCGTTTGAAAATCTGTAACTTCACAAAAAACTGCATAAAACAGGAAGGAAAAAAAATAAATTAAACTTCAAAAATTCAGAAAACAACACAAAGCCCCTGTGCATGGACCCTTAAAAAGAAACAATTTTACTCCAGTTTCAGACATTAAAAAAAAACATTTTCAGAAAATAGTACGTCACATTTTTTATTTAAATTAATAATAATTTATGCTTATTTACATAATTTCTGAATTAAAAAAATTAAAATCTTTCGTGTTTTTCTTTAACCAACAATAGACTGTACATTTGTATTCTTTTATAAGCTATGTATATAATTTTTGATATTCTTCCTTTAAAATCACTGTGTAAAAATAAAACTACATTTAAACAGTTTTTCATCCAAAAGAGTCCACTAACAACTTCACCAATTTTATACAAATACTATTAAAAATCACACTGCATCGACTTCTTTCTTCATTTGAACATTCAGTCTTAGGATCTGGATTCAGAGATTTGGCAATATCTGGACTGCGTAATCTGTTCCTATAAGGCCGCGGCACATAAGAGTGAATTCTTTGACAGTTTCCTGGAGTTTACGTTTATTAGCTTTTTCCCTGAAATAATAAAAATATTGTACATAAACAACTTGAGAGATGATAAAAAATCAATAACGTTAATATATCTAATTGAAACCATTTTATATTATCAGAAAAATTCTAAAGTAGATTCTCAGCAAGTTTTATACCAAAAATTCCACTTTATCTAACAAATAACAGAAGGACGAGTCAAGAGGACACTGGAATAAAACAACAAAAGAACACAGTGGTAAGAGCCTGAAAACAGCTGACGTTTCGGATAGAGATGTTAAAGCAAACAGTAAAAGTGATAAGGATAGCTTGACAAAGGATCTTCTATCCGAAATGTCAGATTTTCTTTCAGGCTCTTACCATCCTGTATTCACTTCATCCAGAGTTGGTTGCATTTTCAGCTTGTCCCAAGTCATAGACAATTTAGATACAACACTAAATAAATAATTGATAAATAGGTTCTAAATCTCCTTTGAATTATAAAATGCATAAAACAATCTTATTAACTGTTCCAAATGACATCCTTTTTCGCGAATACAAAAGCGTATTAGTTTTACCAGATTTCGTGAGACTCTGCAAACCATGACAGTATTGATGTTAGAAATGGCTGTTGTGATGTTTGTTTTCAGCTCAGCAATCATGTGTGGGCTCTTCACAAAAACCACATTTTTCAGATAACCCCATAGGAAGAAATCGGGGGTGATTAATCTGGCGAGCGAGGGGCCACAATCCCTAATTCGAAAGAGGATGTCATTTCAAACATTTATTTTAACACCTAAAGTTTGCCTGCTAAAAATAAAAGCCAACATTTCAACTAATCTCGGTGATACTTTACTTTCATTTAAATTCTCAAACTGGTACTTTTACGATCAGTTAAACTTTAAGGTGCACGACTTTAAACTTACCCTGTAAATTAAATATTACAGTTTTTTTGCGTAAAGCACGACCCCCCAATTTCAGAGCCAAGAAAACCAGTAAAAATTTTATATTTGTGTATAATGTGATCCCAATTTTTGTTCCTTTGCCAACTTAATAGAAGTAAAATATGCATGAATATAAAGAAAGCCTCTTTATTTTTTACATTTTACAAAAATGCATAACCTGAATGAATTAAAAACTTTCAAAATCCAATTCAGAAGCTTGTACAATACTGTAGCCGGTAGTTTATTAAAAAACAATAAAAGGTTATTTAATTTTAAGCAAGGACAAGAACAATACAGTTACAGTTTACTGCACATAGTTTGATGAATAATCATTTGAACTGACTTTCTTTATTAAACATTCTTGGAAATTTCAGGAGATGAATGCATTGACTGTTTAAAAATCGAACAGACTTAAATGAAGCTAACACGAATTACGGCAACGTAATTAATTATGGACAGAATTACCGTATGTATCTTCACGAAGTTTTTATACACGAATTATGGTAGTTTTGCTTTAAGACCTTTACGATTGTACTTGCAGCGCACGAGTAAAATTTTATATTCGTGTAATAAAATTCAGATGAGTTTTGATGTCAACATTTTTCACATTATACACGAATAAATATTGCATATATACAAGGTGTCCCACAAAGGAGTAAATAATATCTCTGAAACAGAGATAGATAAAAGAAAGAAACAAGTGATACATTTATTTCAAAAGCCATAAAAATCTGTTCAGAAATTTCAAAATTAGTTACAAATGTTGCTGACAGGTGGCGCTGCACGCTGTAGTCACAGAGCACTAGATGTAGAGAGTAGCGACATCCTTTGATATCGCCAATCCTCGTCTTTCATTGGTTCAATGCAGTCACGAGGCCCATGGCAGCCACTGTTGTGGCAACAGCAATTACGCTTGCCATTCGTTTAGCTTATTTTGCCATGCAATCGGTGCTGTACTTTAGTAGAATTGTGCCCCCTTACTGTATTCTGTACAGCACCGGTGCCCCTCTCCCCCTCACTACAGCTCTGAATGCAATATACATGTATTCATAATGATGTGAATAAAAGATGTTTTTAGCAGGCTCAATAATAAGAGTAGCTCAGGTAAATAAAAGATACATGAATCTGAGAACTGTGATTCATCGGCTGGAATTGAATCTTTAAAAAAATTTACGGAATTGAATTTGTATATTAATTTTGAAACAAAAGGTAAAATTGCCTATTTGTTATTGTTTCTGAAATTGCCTTCAAATTAATTTACGAACTTGAAAAATAAGAGTGGATATCTGGTGAAAGAAGTATACAAGACACTGCAAACAATATTTCTTAATCATCTCATGGCTCCGTTTACCCGAATTGTCATAACGTTTATATGAGAAAATTATAAATGTTTATTTTATGAAAGATTTTTCTTCTTAATCCGGAAAAAAAATTTCATAAAGATACTGGCATGAGAACCGCTGTCCATAAATTATGATTTTTAATAAAAATTTTAAGCAAGCAAGTTATTATTCTGTTAAATTTATAGATCACTTTACATCTGTTAAAAAAAATCTACAAACGAGATTTTATTATTATATAATTCAGTATTAATTGAATTAATTCATATTTAAAAAAAAAGGATAATTGAATTAATTTAAGGGAAAAATTAGCAACTAAATAGATGGAATGTATTGTTTTTTTAGATGTGATGTGTCTAGCGTTAATAGCAATAATATCTAATTTTATTCTACTATAACGCTAGGCATATCAGTTTACAAAACAATACAGTCTATCTCTCTAGTTTTAATTTTTAGTTGCTAATTTTTCCCTTATGGAAATCATTAAATATCATAATTAGACATAACTCTATTTTCAATTCTATAACCAATGTATTAAGTTAATAAATTTATCTGGCACTGATGTGCTTTCTGTATTTAATTCTTATACAGACAGTAATTCGAGTCGGTATATCATGGATTTCCTATAG
This sequence comes from Rhysida immarginata, assembly GCA_023313115.1. Taxonomy (NCBI): domain Eukaryota; kingdom Metazoa; phylum Arthropoda; class Chilopoda; order Scolopendromorpha; family Scolopendridae; genus Rhysida; species Rhysida immarginata. The sequence goes on from JAHWFO010031644.1 coordinate 2,127,938, forward strand.
CACAGCATTAGGAAGATTGCTTTTTGCCACAACAATGGCGCCAAGGCAGGAGTTGTTGCTACTCTCTACATCTAGTGCTCTATAGTCACAGAGTGTCTTTATAACCCGTCATAGATTATATATACAGGGTGTCCCGTAAGTCACGGTCGTAAATTTAATGGTATGCATATTCAATAGTAAGGAACAATAAAGAAAAACTCCCTATGAACATAGGTCGAACGCACAGTTTCCGAGAAATGATGATGATACGTAAAGAAACTAAACCTCGTCCCCTTGCCATGTAAATGAAGACCTGGCTGATTCATTGCCTGGACTGTGTTTGAGTGAGACTACATGGCAGCAGCAGATTACAGCAATGCCGAGTTGGCAGATATGCATTTCAAGTACGGTCAGGCAAATGGGAATGCAGCAGATGCGGCACGTCTTTACAGAGACACTTAAACAAATGCAGTCACTGAATCGTGGACCATGGAAGCTTGATCTTGGGGGGACTGTGGTGGGGTTCGATCTAACGTGGTCGCTGAATCGTGACTCCCGCGTTCGTGTGGCTCTTTTTGCATTAAGTACTGAGCATTTGAACATCCAAAATTCCTATTTTAACACACACGCATAGACCGAAACATTTTATTTTTACTTTCCGAGCCTCACAAAGGCAACTGTAGTTCGAAGGTTTCCACTTTTCTCTTTTCGGCTTCGCGGACCAAGTTGAATGTCTTTCTGGATCGCGAGGAGAACGTTTCACTATAAAACAAACTTCAGAATGATTCGAACACCCTAATGCCACGCAGTGTAGCATTTGTGGTCATTAAAATCATTTAACCTAACAAAATAACACATGAAAACCATCTTACTTCCACACAACTCTATGCTAAATATTCGCAAATTGGACTCATGGCGGAAATAACATATTACAATGAACAACCAATAGAAAACTGGCCCACGTATGGTCCCACACTGGTTATAAGGCACTCTATAGTCGCAAGACGATGTCCGAGAAATAAGCTATAAACTGTACTTTGCAAGCAGCCATTGTAATCACATCGCACCTTTCGAGCACAGATGATGCAAACAAAGAATGAAATAATCAGTACACTGCGTACAGCACCATCTGTCGGCAACATTTGTACTAATTTGAAACTTCCGTATCAGATTTTTACAGCTTTCGAAATAAACATACCACTGGTTTCATTCTTCTATCAATCTCAGTTTCACAGATATTAACTCTTAAAATCAGAGAATCCTTTGCAAAAAAAGTTGCATTTACTTGACAACATTTACTGCCTCTGTAACTTATGATATAATCACATTGTATTTAAATGATATAATCAACAGTACAAGAGATCAAATAGAAATTTATTGTGAATTTTAGACCACTATGGAAAATACAGAAAGTACAGAAAAGATAATGGATGAATGTTTTAAATTTGATTTCATTTGCAAGCAATTAACATTAAATAAATTACTAAATATGTATTTATTATTTTTTATATACACACAAAAATATATTTTATCAGGTCACATAAACATTTGTTTATGCTTTATATAAAACTCACTTCAAAACGGAACGAATGAAATGCTCTTTCTGGTCAGTGGTAATTCTAGAAGAAGGGAAATTCTCTCGAGTCAAACAGGTATTCATCCAATGGCACATGTTGTCAAAGTATTTTTTGTTGAGCGTTAGCAGGATATCAGCCATAGAATCCATCACACCTCGAGGAGATTCTCCTCCAATGCACTAACAAAAATAAAGTTTTACTTTTAATACTTTATATGTATTCATGTAATCCACAAATGTTATGGTTTTGCTATATTGTCAATTTTTAAAAAAGTTTATATAGTACGCTAATAAATTGTACATTCATGATTTTACACATGTTGTGTTGTATAGTGTATATAGTTATAATTCCATAATGTCCATTTTACAATACAAGGTTTATTAATATATTTATATACAATCGATTTTTATCCTTTCGTACATCATCAGTATATGCATTTGAAATGTTTAAATTTCTTACAATAGGATTCTTTTTAAATTTTGAACAATACCTTTTTCAATTTATTGTTTTTTAGTTACATTGTTGTAATTCTTTGGTTATAGTATTATTAGTATTTATCCTATTTTTTTTTCTTTTTTTACATTGTAATTTTATTAATATAAAATATAGTATTATCTTATAAATACATTTTTAATTACATACTTCTTGTATTCTTTTGTTTTTGCTTAATAGTTCTTTTATTTTCTCTTCTTTTAGTATTTGTTTGAATAATAAATTACTATCTATTAATTCGGCATTATTTAAAATCTCTTGTGGATAAAATTTATTTAGCATAAAAAATTAGTCAACCAAATACTAAAAGAAGAGAAAATAAAAGAACTATTAAGCAAAAACAAAAGAATACAAGAACTATGTAATTAAAAATGTATTTATAAGATAAGATAAATTAAATAAACCATTAAGGAATGACATAACCAAGTACCAAAAGGTTAAACTAAACCATTCGCGGAAATATATTTTTAAACAGCCCTATGTTAACATGGTTAGTTTCTAATGGGCCATGACGTTACCATTACACCATGTACCTTTGAACCAATGTCGACTATCATTAATTTTACGTTATATTCATTCATGACACTCATTCCAAGTCGTTTGATATATTACATGCCATATTTTAGCATTGAAATTCCAATGAACCACCATGGTTTCACTAAACCAGATTCCTTGAAACCAATTTGGACTATCATTAATTTTACGTTATATTCATTCATTGCACCTCATTCCAAGTCGTTTGATATATTACATGCCATATTTTGGTATTGAAAGTTCCAATGAACCATAATGGTTCCACTAAACCAGTTTCCTTGAAACCAATTTGGACTATCATTAATTTTACGTCTTATTCATTCATGGCACATCATTCCAAGTCGTTTGATTTATTACATGCCAAATTTTAGCAATGAAAATTCCAATGAGCCATAATGGTTCCACTAAACCAGGTTCCTTGAAACCAATTTCGACTACCATTAATTTTACGTTATATTCATTCATGGTACCTCACTCCAAGTCGTTTGATATATTACATGCTATATTTTAGCTTTGAAAGTTCCAATGAACCATAATGGTTCCATAAAACCAGAATGGTTCCACTAAACCAGGTTCCTTGAAACCAATTTGGACTAGCATTAATTTTACGTTATATTCATTCATGATTCATCATCCCAATTTGTTTGATATATTACATGCCATATCTTATCATTGAAAATTTTTGAGAGTGTCATAAGGGTACCATTAGAGCACGTGCCAATGTTTCGATTACAACCATTTTCAAAATGGTTCATTCCTGGAACCATATTTATTAATTGGCGAAAATAGTAATTTATGTCTGCTTCAATTTCGTCATTACGATTTGCTTGATATATTACTTAATATACATGTATCTCTCCATAGAAAATTGCTTGGTGGGGTCGTGAAGGTACCCTTTGTGCACGTGCTATTAAACGGATTTAGATAATTTTTGTGATAGGTTCGCGCCATTTCCCATATTTATCGACTGACGAAAATAGTAACGAATAACCCCTTCTATCTCGTCATTACGATTTGTTTGATATATTACTTAATATATCTTCCCATTGAAAATTGCTTGGCGGCAAAATAGAGGTACCATTTGTGCACGTGCCAATGAACCGATTTAGATAATATTTGTAACTTGTTCGTGCCATGAACCAAATTCATCGACTGACGAAAACAGATTTTGAAAATCTTTCATAGCCTCGGAGGAGTTTGAGTTACAGACAGACAGACACGTTTCCCCACACTGATAGCATAAAGCACCTTTCGGTACTTAATAAATAATAAATTAAATTACAATGTATTAAAAAAAAAAAAAAAGGATAAATACTAATAATACTATAACCAAAGAATTACAACAATGTAACCAAAAAACAATAAATTGAAAAAGGTATTGTTCAAAATTTAAAAAGAATCCTATTGTAAGAAATTTAAACATTTCAAATGAACATACTGATGATGTCCGAAAGGATGAAAATCGATTGTATATAAATATATTAATAAACCTTGTATTGTAAAATGGACGTTATGGAATTATAACTAAATTGTACATTATTTAATATTAACTTTAAAATAAATTATGTTAATATCCCTTTTTTCTTTCTAGAATATTTAAAATAATATCAGCCTCAATTTTTAGTTTTACTTTAAAACATTAACAAATTTCATAATAAATCATAACAAAGTAAGAGGTAAATTTAAATGGCTCCTTCTTCCAAACTTGCAAGCTTTATATACAACTCCTTTTTAAGACAGTTAAGAGAGACCATACCACTTCATCATGAATGAAGATACAAGTACAAACATATCTTATGTTAGAAATTGAAGGGTACAAAAAATTGGCTTTTTCTCTTCCATGGTTTAAATTTAAGTTTTTATCCAACTTTTAATTTAACATCCTACAGCAGCTTGTAACGCATCTCATCATTTTTCCATTAGTCCAAATCAAATTTTCAATGTAATATACAGAATATCATAACTGCAACAATAATTGGTTAGATGTAATGGGAAAACAACAACCAGAATGACCGCACCAGTCATCTAACAACTTTTTAACAGTGTGCTGATTACACAGTTGCAGTTGAAATGTGTATGGACTACAAGTTAATTTCATTGGCCACAGAAATTTATTTGCAACTTTGGTAGAGAAGAATTTTTTTTTTTTTTTTCAAAAGTGAGCATACCCTACAATAATGGAAAAGTGATATCTTGCTTGATCTTTGTCTGCTGAAATTGCATCAGCCACCTTCTTGGACATACTTTCTACAAAGTTATGATAAACAGAATCTGCTATTTGATTAGGTTCTATTCTTGGTGCAAGAAACTATCAATGTCAGCAGCAGATTTCAGATGTAGTTTCCAGGCCCTCACTCAACACTCCAACTCATCCCATAAATGTTCGATTGGAATCTCTTGCTTTCAGGTTGATAATGCACCATAATGTCACGTTTTGGCTTCTGTCAGACAATCTTTGTTACCAAAAAAATTCTCACAATGTCCGAAATGTGCAGAGTTCAAAGAGCCTTCAAACATAAAAGGTCCCTAGCCATGCCACAAAAAACACCTCCAAACCACCATGATGTTTATAATTGGCATTTAAGGCTTGTCTAGCTTTTTGCGATATCTCAAAGCTTTTCGATATTAATCCAAATTATTGCTCACAAATTTCATGGTTGAAACAATATACTCTGGTAAAAGCGCTCCCAAGCATTTGCCATATCCAACACATCCATTTGAAAGGAACAGAGTATAGCGCGATTCATCCAGAGAATGTTTTTCCACTCTTCAACAGTCTAATGTCGGTGATTCCATACATCACTAGAGTCTGGCAGCCTTGTGTACAGCTACACATCCATTAATGCAGAGTGCAGTTCCATCTGCAAACTACTGAAATGTAGACTGAATCATGTTGCCTGCTGAAACTTGTTGACGACCTGGAGTAGTTTTTTTTTTTTTTTTTTTTTTTTTTTTTTTTTTTTTTTTGCGGTTTTTATGAACTTAAGTTATATAAGAGATTTTTGGGGATCGTGGGGCGTGCATGTTCCGATGCCTGTAGTGTTCCATTTCTTCATATCAGAAATAGCTGAACATGGCTGTGATAATTTTTCTGAAATATTGATGTGCAAGCATGGATTCCAACACACAAGTTGAATTTCGTGTAATTTAGAAGGTATCCGGTTCTATTATTGTAGGGTAATGTACAATGAGGTTGATTTATAATATTTCTTTAATGATCTACAGTACAATGGCAAGCATTCAAAATTATAAATAAAGAATTGACAAACTGAAGATGATACTTCAAATAATATACCAAAATTATTATATTATTGAAGTGTCATCTTCAGTTTCTCAATTTCTTTATTTATTACAAAGTTTCATCTACATATTTCATGGTTTCAGGGAAAAGAGGATTCCAGAGTTTTGAATCGGGGCCTGCTTTGCCATTTGAGCTATCAGTGACGTCAATGAAGTCCATAAAGACATTTCGTAACTCTTCAGTGTCTGTGGTAGATCAATTGGTTAGGTTAGGTTATGTTATGTCAACTCAACGTCGTGGTCCCTGGTTTTTGTCCAAGTCACAGAATTCTTCCTTCCCTTTTTTAACACCAAAATCCAAATTATATTTAGTCAAAAGAAATATTCTTGAGATGTTAACCCTTGCACTGCGTAATAAAATTTCAATTTCATTCCTGATAAGATGGAAATTGTCCACTTTTCGCAGCATAATGAAAAGTTTTTAAAGTCTGTGAGATGAATCCAATTTCCGCAGGTAAGGATAATAAAAGTTTTTGTGGATATATCTGCTTTACGCAGCAAAAGGGTTAAAATTATCTATGTGCAAGTATGTGCTCATCAGTCCACTAAAGATATTTGGCTAAGCCAGAATATTACAATTTAAAATTTTTATAACATACCCTTAATGTCTGATTTAAGAGAGCTTCCCCATTGCTGTTGACAACGCTAGTCATCAGTGGCACTTCTCGACTGTAATTAATGAAATTTACCTAGAAAATAAAGACGGGGGAGGGGGTGGGGGAACAAACTATCTTAATCAGAATAGTATGATGAATCAATTTGAAAGGAACTTAAAGACTTGATCTTAATTTGTTTATATAAAGCATTATTCATGTTCAGAGGGAGATATTTGTACAATTTAAATTATCTAGATTGCTGTCACAATCACTGGCAAATATATATAATAATCCAAATATAGGTCGATTCAAAATGTCGTCCGGCATTTCAAAATTTTATGATGCATTTATTTTATAACAAACTAACAAGACCTGGTTTAAAATGCAGGAAAAGTATTTATTGATTCTAGCATTACAAACATTCTATGCGACTCCCTCGAGTCACCCGGACAATGTCAAGACGATAGTCAATCTCATCCCAAACTCCCTTCAGCATGTCTGCTGTTACTAGTCTGAGAGCAGAAATGTTTACAAAGATATCGAGTTTCCAGAAATTGATTATACCACTTACGGATGCTTTTGTCAGCAGGGCAATCTTTATGAAATTGCCTACGAAATGCCTACTAGACTAAAATTATCGTTTGTTTTGCGCAATATGCCTTTTCATTCACAGTCGCCATCTTTACTTTTATCATGACACTAGTGCCACCACAGCCTCCAATTGCAGGAAGGTTAAAAATATTTGAATTTTCCTGCATTTTAAACCTGGTCTGGTTAGTTTATGTTATAAAATAAATGCATAGTAAAATTTTGAAATGCCAGACATCATTTTGAATCTTCCTGTATTTGATTAAAAATGGTTAATTTCAATTGGACCGATTCATGTCCCTTTGTGTGTTGCTAGCAAACCGACAAAAAAAAAAAAAATATTTAGGCATTTTAAACAATGGAATGCTCTAAAACGGTAGTTCCCAATCTATTTCGAATCGCGACCCCCACCTCTCCAACTCACATTTGAATAAAATGAAAGACATTTTAACAGGGTTATACATGGCAAAATAATAAAAAACCTCAAAATATCCTATAAAAATAAGCTTGGTGATCCCCCCCCGCCCCCCGGGCCGAAATAATTTTACTCCAAAGTTAATCATAAATGTTCTCAATATGATGACCATGCCTTTTATTTGCTTTTCCTCATGAAAGTGAATGTTATGGTAATTTCTTGATTTGCATGTTGAACAATCAAATAACTTGATAAAGTGCACAGGGAGGTAACTAATAAATTCAACACGAGATTGTTGGTGATCCGTTCACATCAGATTTTGGAAATTTTTGATTTGTTTTGTTCGGAATTCCATGCTGAACAAGTCTTCAATTGGAATTTTTTGTGTATCTGTTACGGTTTTTAAGATAGGATTTGAATGTGTCCTAATTTGCATATTTAGGATGATGAAAAGTGCACCATGGGATAGGCCATCCACCACTTCCTATTCATTAGATTCATGAAAATTGACATATCTGCTTCAGTTACGAAAATAAAAGGGGGGGGGGGGTCATTTTTGTATCCACCCTGTATATAAAGCATATCTAATACTTTATATATTACTCATGATCCCTAAAATGTTTTCATTAATTCTTGCTAAATAACATCTACTATTTCACAATCTCCCAAGGGTCATTTTGCTGTTGAATTATCACTAATTGGCATTGCAATTTATACAGTAGGTCCCCTTACTTACAAATTTTCAACTTAAGAACTTTCATAGATACGAACATTTATAAACAGATTTAAAATTTTGTTAATTTCAAAGAACTGAAAATTGAATTGGATTTAGATGGTTTCATTGAGTTGTTAAGTGAGAATACGCCAGAATTAAGCAATTTGGGCTTGATGGAATTAGAATCGCAGATGCATACTTAAGATGTTTCTGAAGACCAACCAGAAGAAGCTAAAGAATTTAAACTCAAGGTAATGGCAGAGGGCTTTAGTCTAATTGATTGGCTCCCAGGATCCCGACCTAGAAAGGATTTCTAAACTGTTCACAGCTGTAAATGATCCATTGTCATATAAACTTGTATATGATGAACAGAAATCGGCCATAATGCAAACAACATTTTTTAAGACAGCTGAAGAAGAGGAAGAACCTATGCCATCAACTTCGAGCAGTAATATGACTATGATTTCACCCGTTTTCAATGAGCCAGCTTCACCATCTTCCACATCATCTGATAGTCTAAATTATCTTAGTAAACATTGGCTGTTCTTTTAATATCTATATTGTTGGAACAAGAACTCTAAAGTTATTTTTTTTTGAGTGTGTTCACAAAAATCAAAATTTTGAAATTGTTCAGCCTTAGTAAATTTTTATATTATTTAAAATTTTTTTAATCTTTACAATATTTAATCTTTTTATAATCTTATATTGTATAAAAAATAAGTTTCAAAACACTTTAAATATTGCATAGCGTTTTTCTTTCTAACCTCGGACGATAACCAGGATTCAGATCCAATTAAACAGTATTCTTTGGACTTACGAACAAACTTATGGAGCCTAACCTGTTTGTAAGTAGGGGACCTACTGTAGTTTTAAATTAAATGATAAACAAAATTCATAAAATTTATGTTCTAATTTACCAAAAAGACAGAAGCTGCTTTTACTGTTGGTGCTTCTTGTACAGCTAATGCTGCAATGGCTGCAAAATCAAAACAAGAAAAATAAAATATTAAATTAACCATGATACTTATTTAACTTAAAAGCGCATGATTTCTAAATGATTTCTTTAATGAAAAGATACTAAATTAAATTCAGATTATTAATGCTATAATAATGGCAATAGTAAACGTGAAAATTTTTATGAGCATATCAAATTAACTGTATGAATTAGAAAAATTTATAATGAAGAGAAAATTTATTTCTTACCACAGTGAAATAATGCTGTCAGATTGAAATTATGATTGATCAGGAATTCTGGTTGCTTTTTGATCAACTAAACATCAAAGAAAACATCATTCAAAAAGTGTTTGAAAGCAATTTAAAAATTAAATGCAAATTATGCACATTTTTCAAACCTGTCCTAGAAGTTGGAAAAAGACTTCAGCTATGTCTGAATGTTCTGAAATACCTAAAAATAAATAAATAAAAAATAAAAAAAATTACTAGAATGAGGGAAAAATTATAAAATTTACAAAATGGAATGTTAAATGGGAAAAAAAGAAGAAAAAAAAAACTGAAGGAAAGGAAATTGAAGCTAGGAAACCTTTTTGGCATAATTCCAATATCATGTTCATCACACTCAGAAAAACGTCATTCAGCAATGATCTCTTTGATTCCTCTTTTCCAAACAGCAAAATGAACTATAGTGTAAAGAAAAAAAATATTTATTTTCCCCCTTCACCAATTAAAATATACAGGTGTCTGGAAAGTTTCTTTAAACTTTTAGAAAATCATTAAAAAGAAATAAGCAAAGATATGCACTTAAGGTTCTTTGTATTTCATAAAAAAAAAAAAAAGTATATAGGTAATTTTTAAATGAATTGAATGTTAGATATCATCAATGATATCCTTTTCGTATTGTGCATGTATTCTCATAAGCAGAGGATTGCAGCCCAATATCATTTTCCAGCAGGATGGGGCACCATGGCAGATTGCAATCCAATATTTTCCACATGGGAGTTTGGATGTGGGCAATGTTCTGGATCAGCGTTCGGCAACCTTTAAAGACAAACCGCCAACCTATCCCAAACAAGGTTTTGAAATTTTTTTGAGAGCCATAAAAATGTTTTTACAGATATGGTGACTGACAATTTTTGAATTTTGGAGAGCCTCATGCTGATACCCAAAGAGCTGCAGGTTGAGGTGAAAAGATCCTCGAGACTTTAGATTGGAAGAGGAGGTCAAATTCCATGGCCACCACATCATTGGACTTTTTTTTTTATGGGGCTATATGAAAAACCTCGTTTACCAATCCCCAATTCTTGAAAACTGCCTAACAGAAAGATTCAAATTATAGCAGTCATAGAGATCGTCGATTCTCCTGGATAAATCCTGATAAGAAACCTCTTATCAAATCAATGTGTTGTTCGCGACTAATGGTGCCCAAATTGAAACGTTCTGAACATTGTGAAAAATTTTTTTTGAATAATTTATTTATTCAATACAAAAACCATTAAGTGCTCTTAACCTTGTATCGTTTTAGTGAATTTCTAAAAGTATAAAGATACTTTTCGGACACTCTGTAAGATTAATCATCTCTAAAAACACCTTTCTAAATAAGAATTAGGAGAAACATAACTTTAAAATGACAATTATAACTTTAAAATAATAACAAAATTGTCTTTCAGCTAACCTGGATCTGAATCGACTATCTTTTTTCATAAACCTGTAGGTTTTTCCTAAATATTTAGAAAGGTGTTTTTAGAAAATTTTAACAATTTGGCTGGCTCAGTGGCTGAGAGTGCTGAGGCACAGGTCTTATCACTCTTGAGACCAGCGAGTCATGGGTTCCAATTCTGGTGAGGGCATGGATGCTAGTGCTTGTCCCTTAATTAACAGCTTAAGAAACCAAGCGAGGCCACAGTAAGCTGATCCCCTACTAGGCTGAATTTCATAGATTCAAAGAATATTTAATATCCTCGACACCGGAATAAAGGTAAAAGAGGAAAAAAGAGATTTTAACAATTTTGTCTTCTCCCATTTCATCCAACATAAGCAAATCATACTGAAGTGCTTGATTGATATTACGATAGCAAGATATTAATCCTGTATGGCAAGGATCATAAATTGACAACATCATTTCTCAGTACAAAAACAAAGGTTCGGATAATTGATGCTCAAGTAATGTTTTCCCTAATCTTTCAAAGAAAATCAAATATACTCTATAAATGTAGAAATCAGAACCAGAATGACAATTAAGAAGAAGCCTACAATTCTGAAAAGAAGTTACACTTGATGACAGCCTCTTTGAAGAAATGAAGACATCTATAGCAGCCGCCACGTAAGTTGAACGACAGGATGACGTAATTTCTAACGCCAGCCAATAGACGTTAATGGGAAGTAAATTGCTTAGTTATTCCATGAAAGCATCCGCTTTCGTTTTCGAAACATTGTTTTCGTATTTATATTTAGTTTCCATTTTCGTTTTTTATTAAAATAGATAAATGAAATTAATAAATTAAAAAATGACGCAGAATAGTTGATTCGAAGGCAATTTGTTTTATATTATGACTTTTAATAGGCTTTCCACGTTTCAACGATATCTCCGCCTTTACTATAGTAGAACAAGTGCATCATGGGCAAAACCCAGACAAAGCAAATTGATGAGAAGACATGTCAAAAAGATCGTTCAACTTACGTGGCAGCAGCTATAGAATTACATATAACAAGAAACTTCCAAAATGTGCTCCTGGTATAATCTTATTATATCAAAACTTAAAGTGATTTGTACTTGCCTGTTTCAAAAGTTCCACTGCAGCCACATTAGGATTCATTTGAAACAGAAAAAGCAACAGCGACAGCATTTCAGAAACAATTGGCGAAGCGTCATCTAACAAATTCAATACAGCCCTCTTCATCAGCTCACAAATTGCCTAAAGTAAAGGAGGAAAAAAAAAAATTTCAGAAAAGAAATCAATCAACAAATTACAATTCACAAATAATTTTCTTTAACATTTTCGTCACATTAATTAAGTAGCTATTACTAAACTCACTTCAGTGACAGTACAACTACTTTTCCATTGTGCTCCCAATTGCCTCAGCAAAGGCAAAATCTGTTGTGTGATTAGCATAACAGGATGTGGAGCTGTAGGCAATGCCACTTTTAGCGTTTTGCATCCTTCCTGGCCTTCAATTTCATCATCTGCACAGCCTTTGAGCTTCGGATCAAGCGTACACAGGAGGTGGGAAAACATATTCAAAAGAAGCAAAACTCTGGAGTGAAGACTTTGGGAAATTTCCTTTCATTACAAAACAAAGACTGCCATTAGAGAGTTTTCATTTAAGATTTTCAAAAAACATTTTTTCTACAAGTACCTACCTGTACTTGACCTAACATTTCCAACTCTTGAAGGTAGGGCATCAAAAGTTCATTGAGGTAAGTCATTGACAAGGGCATAGGAACTATGGATGCAACATATCCTACTGTAGACATGAGTCTTATTTGCTCGTGGGAATTTAAATTCCCTTTCCTTAAGACTTGCTAAAAGAGAATAAAGTTTTTTTAGGATATCTTTTTCAGGAACAATTCTAACTGCATTATATCAAATTAAATACATTATAGCTCACGTAACAAAAGAAGGGGCCAATCAAAATCATGCTTACTGACTGCAATTTTTGTCCCTCTTATGAAACTATTTTTGTAAATGTTCCACACTACCAAAGCGCAATTTTTGAGATTTAAAACTTTAAAATAATCTATTATCAATCGACCAATTGTACGTGTTTTGTTGAAGGCATCATTTTTTTTTATTTTAGCGTACCAACATGCTTAGACAAAAATCAAAACTAAGTGAACACCTGAGATGTTGCAGGACTTCTGTCTAACGAGTACATCACAGAATAAAAAATTGGATAAAATTGTACATGACACATGACATGTCCGATGGTAATACATCTCATTTCTGCTTAAACCAGGTGGGTTAAAATTATGTTAAAAATAAATTATTTTACTCCTGCAGATAGACATATGGAGTTGGTGACAGATTAACAGTGAGCAAAGAAGAGTGTTTACAGGCTTGATTTTGTATTGAGACTGTCCTGCAAATCATCTTGCACATATACAAGGGTTGTACCAAAAGTAAGGTTCCCATATTTTTTACAAGTAGAAAACATTGTTTATTGTTATTAATTTATACATCGTTGAAAAGCTTACACTGTTGTCTATTTTTCAACATAGTCTCCATTTTTTTCGACACACTTTTGAAGACGGTGCTCCAGCTTTTGTATTCCTAAGTCGAAGAAGTCTCCCGCCAATCCGTTCTTTCAATTGTGCCGTGGGAAGCTTCAGGAATGCGTTCAACAAGTTCACGGACAGTGACCCTCCGATCTTTCAGCAGCTCACTGTTGATTTTCTGGGCAATCGAATCCGAAACCGGCGGTCTTCCACTCCGTTCTTCATCGTGAACTTCCGTGCGACCCTCAGCAAAAGCCCTGCACCATTTTCGGACGTGCTGAACGGACATGCACTTTTCACCATAAACCTCAGTCAGTTGCCGATGAATCTCCACGGGCGGTAACTTCCTTGCGTGGAGAAACCGGATTACTGCTCGAACCTCGCACTTGGCGGGATCGGCGATCAACACTTCCATCTCTGACGGCTGCCAAGCGAACACTGAGCGCCGTAGGAATCGCTCGAGAGTGGGGTTTGAGAGTGCGGGAACCACTGCGCACGGCACCGTTGTCGGATTTAGCCTAGCACCTTCCCTCGAGGCTGCAGCTCATTGGGAACCTTACTTTTGGTACAACCCTCGTATGTTTTGCAAATAAATGGTTGATGGTAGAGTGCATTATAGCTCAAACAAAGCCTTCCATGAAAACTGTATGCAATATCTGATACAGACTAGATGGGATGACACAAGGTTTTGGGGCATTTAACTAAGATGAATTGGAGCTGTTTTGTGTTGGTCGTCAGCCCTCATCATGTGTGAAACTCAATTTTTTTTTCCTTTTTTATTTTGTCAGACAGGTTGATGGCCAGATGTCGAGAGGCACAAATTCCCAACACAACCCCTTCAAACACTGTTTAGGTGACCGAGCTGGCACAAGTATTGCCTTTTGTTCGATACCAGAATATTCTGGATATCTCCAGTGCACAGGGCTAAAACCATCTGCAAATTCAATGAGCCTCACATACCTTGACTAATGAAGTTCCCAAACTTGATTATTTTTGAAATCTGTGAAACTACTTACAAAAGAGTTCAAATGCCAACAGACATCCTGTACATCTCACTGAAATTCAAAAGCAGCTGATGACCAAAGACTGTTGATGTTATTCAGTCAACAGGAAAGGGAGCCCTCAGGTGGGATATGTCAATAATGTTTTTGTTATGATAGTTTTCATAAAGTGTTTTAAATTTTTAGCAGCAATGTCTGGTTTCATATATGCGTTTTTGCTATGCTGATGTGTTATATTCAAATTTTATTGCTCACATACGACTCATTTTTTTGTCTGGTTAACAAACCAAAGATACTTTTTGGAAAAGAAAAAAAGAAAATCCAAAGTGCAATTACTATAAAGTTTGAAAGCAGCTGCAAGTGAGTAAAATTTGTTAAATCGTGTGCTTCCAGTATCAATTCCATTCCAGAATTCAGTTCACCTATTTGATTTTACTCTTTATTGGCAGTATGTTATTTTTAGCATCTAATATGATTACAAGCAAGAAGTTGGTGCTTCTTCTAAAAAATCAATTTTTATTAAATCTATTATTAATTACTACACTTATATCTTTTTGTTAAAAGTAATGGCATTTTAAAATACATAATGGTAAAACCAAATGTCAATCAATCAAAATAAAAATGATCAAAATCAATTGCTTGCAATTAATTGAGAAATTAAATTAGCTCTCACAGACATGTTGGTACAGTTGTTGTTGTAAAGCTGTCGTAGTTTTTCTACTTGGTTTATATCTGCGATTTTTCACTAATTGCTTATTTTCACAGTTGGTACAATTGAAAATTTAAAGTTTACAGGCAAGTTGAGTGAAAGCAAAAATAGTTGGTGTATTAGACAGAATGAAGATTGCCACATTGGTACAACTTTTGGCAGTCAAGAAGTGCAAATTCAGATGTGGTAGAAGCAATAGAGGCAGAAATGGTACACTTAACCCAAACACAACAAAAAAACTCAACAGGTAGTGTGAAAAATAAAAGACAATCTGGAAAACCCTCAACATCCAAATCAGAAGAGAAGATGAATACAATTCGAGCTAAGTTTCAATAAAGCTCGTCAAAGTTAGCATGACAGGCTGCTAGCTAGGGAAAGTGGCAAGCCTAGTGGTAAAATTAAATAAGAATTTCAAAAAAGAAAATAAAAAGGTGTTCGTGTATTTATTCAAAATAAGTATTTCCAACCACCCTGTAGTTCACAGGAGACTATTTTTTCCGTACAACTTATGATTGACATTTTCTAAGCACCTCAAATTTGGAGAAAACTTATCTTTTCTAAGTTTATGTAATAATTCAATTGCTCTTTTATATAGTGTTGGTTTAGCATGGACATTTTACTTTTTTCAACCTTTAAATTTGAAAATTTGTAAACATTAAAATTTTTAAACTAAAATTCTACATCCTACCAAATAAGGCAATTACACATATCAAACTGTCGCATTCCGGAATTGGGAAAAAACAGACTTAAAAGTTTGAATCATTTGGCCTGCAACGTGATCACCAGATGCCCCAGTAAAAATTTACGTGACCCTGTTATCATAGGCTTGGATGAGTGTTGACAAAATTGCCTCTTCAACAAATTTTTTTGGCCAGTATGTAGTAAGAAAGAAAGGGGGGGAAAAAAGTGTCAAACTTAAGAAATTTCATAAGCATTTTAATCTTACTTGACTAGCTACAAGAATTTGCTCAGCAAACGGTTGCATGCTAAGCTGGCAGTCACGAGAAATATCTTTGAGAGCGATTGTTGCAGATGGAGCTACTTCTGAATTATTTAACCCCATCAGTAGTAGAGGAATGATATTACTTAGAACTTCTGGATGAACATTGATCCATTCAGCATATGCTCCTTTTATCAAAAGAAAATCCAATTTAAAAAACCCAATTTAATAGTGGCAAGATTAATACTATAAATTGACTAAAACGGACTAAAATTTAAATATAATAGTTGCAAGTATTATATAAATTGTAATATACCTATTGCATCCAGAGCTGTGGAGATTACTTGAGTATTATTCAACGGGAGTGATGGCAATTTAGCAAAAAAATTTGGAACACATACAGTATCATTCAAATCTACACTCTCTGCCACAGACTGAAATGCATATAAGCAAGCTTCTAGAACCTAATGAAAGAGAGAAACGGGACTGACTATTTTAAATGTATACAAATTACAAGGAATATATGCAATTTTATTTTAAAAACTGATTTAGATGGTCAAATTAGAAAATTTGTCTCAAAGAAAGGCTTTAAACTGCAATCAAAAATGTTACTCAATTGTCATAAAAATTAGCTTTTGTCCCCCCCCCCCCCCTTCCCAAATTGGTAGCCCTTCTCTCAGACAAAGACTTATCATTAAATTAAATAATACCTGAGTGACATTTGTCGATTTAGCATTCTGTAAAATTGAATCCAAGTGATTGTGTAGGCGAACCAGCATTCTTTCACGAAGCAAATTATAACAATACATCTAAATAAAGGCAAGCATAATTACTATAAAATGCCAAACAACATTTAAAAATCGCAACAATGTTCATAATAAAATTCAGTTACCAATGTGTCGCCTATATCTTGACGGTAACAGCGAAATTCTTCTTTTTCCTCTGGAATTTAAGGGGGGAAAAATTGTTTTCACTAGTTGGTTCAAATTAGTTTTCATAAAAATCACCAAAATTTTGTTTAAGTTTTTAAGCCATATTCTCCCTCAGTAAACTGTCACAAATCATGAAATCATGGAAACTAATTAAGCAATTTTTGGAGGTTCACAATATTGAATAGTCTCGAGTGTGGATTCATTTGGCTTAAATTATCTTAATTTTTATTTTTTTTTCCGTCTTGTCTGGAATTGCTTTCTTTTGAAGAAAAAAGAAGGAAAAAAAAAAATCTTAATTTCTGTTTTGAGATGGAGGCTGTGGCTAATTTTCAGGTTTTTAAACCAACTGCTATGGCAAGCTTCCCCCAGGTTCTTGCATAGATGACCAAAAATTTATGTTCTCTGGTGACGTCCTCCAACTTCCATTAGAGATGTTGAAGCTTCAGCTTCCTGGGCTAAAACCTTCACTTCTTTTTTATGTTGGCGAGATTAAATCTTGGAATGGGACATTCTAAATGTCCCTTTCCCAAAAACTAAACCCCCTCCCCATATTTGTATTAACATTGGTTACAATGCTGGCAGTTATGACTGTGTTTTTTTCTGAGAAGGGGCACCAACAAACATTTAAACAGACAGCCGACAAAACAAATGGAAATTAAATAATTGGGGGAAAATTTGTGCAAAAAAATGGAAAATTTCAAGAACAAAAATAAGTAGAGTTTTTGTTCTTATACTTGTTAAGTAAATCCATTGGTGCTCTCCATTAGAAGCAAATTCAACAAAATTTCCATTACTTCTTTTATCTTGTGCTACGGATACAAGCAGTCTGTATGTTTGGATCATTGGTCATGGCTGCACCCCTACTCCTCCGAAATTGACCACCTTGCCAGCTATTCTATGGGGAGACCCCCCACAAGCAGAAATTCCCCACCCCCAAAAAAATCCTGGGTACGGCCCTGTCATTGGTTAATCTTTTGACTAAAAAATTGAATTGCAAAAATTTTATTTTACTATAAATATTTACATTCCAAAACCATTTACAAATAAAATAATAATAATAATAATAATAATAATAATAATAATAATAAAAAAGTAATTTTTTAATACATGTAACAGTTATTCATATTTTAAGAAATATTTTGTAATGATCATTAGTAAAAGGCAACAAACCTTTATTTTAAATTATACATGTAATTAAGTAAAACATCAATATGCTATATTCAGTGTAACTATTTAACTCGTTCACCCCCATGCCATCATTCCATAGTAAATCAAAACTTTTTAGTCGAGGACCCCACATGAATCTTGTACATCAGAATAAAAAAAATTTCTTCAAGTTTTCAAAGAAACGGATTTTTTATTGTCACATTAAGTAATTGCTAAGTCAAGAAACGGAAAAACATTTTACCAGAATTCCACGTTTGATATTCTTCAGGAGATGGATACATCACTTTTAACATGAGAACGTCTACCAAATTTTCATAAATGGAACCAAAATACATCATATATATTTGGCACTTATCTTCATCAGCTGATACAATATCATCCTTTAATAAAATAAACAAAAAATTTAGCTTCCCAAAGTGTCAGAACAATATTGTTTTAAAATATACTTTTAACTGCACATACAGTAATTGGCCATATAAATTAGGATCATGAGGAGTTTTGGGTAGCATTTTAAAGCTATTTTTATCTAAATACAGTGGGGGACCAGAGACAAATGAAAGTAAGAGACTGGCAGTGCCCTATTCATTTTGCTGAGCGCTACTGGTGCCACCGGAAGTGCAGCGATCGCCATTAAGAGAATGGCAGAAACCTAAGGTGGCGTATGTTCTCAATGTTATTTCAGCTATTTTTGTAGAGGACTTCAAGAGGTATTAGTAAGTGTAACCTGTTTTCTGATTTTTTTTAAAAATACTTTATTGCATTAACTAACGATAACGTATACTTTTAATGACTTTCAATAGCTGATTCAATGCCTTATGAATTTTTAAAAGAGCGCGTACAACTCGCAACTCCTATCGTTATTGTAATAATGGAGGCTTAGCCAGAGACAAGTGAAAGCATAGATGAAGAAAACTGAAGAAGCAAAGTTATTTCTTCATCCATGGTGAAAGTAAAAGAATCTAGAGGAAGGATGAATTTATTTTTTAAGTCTTAACTGATTTTTATTATTAAAAAAGTTGATTCTTATAACTTAATCTTAATACCTAATAAATATTTTCATTTGTATTGCTAAATAAAAAGTAAATTTGAAGCCTCTTCATACAGTATTACCAATGGAGTTTCGAAAATAGCTTCAGTTACACAAAAAATTTAAATTGATTTATTCTTTATTGATTCTTAAATATAATAAGTCGTGATAAGACACTGCGTATATTATCTCCACTTATTTTTTCTGTCAGTCGCTTGGTTTCATGGTGATATCGAATATTACAGTATGTGATGACAATAAGTCTAATAAGTCGAAGCACATGATCGTCAGAAGGACTCATTTCAAATGAATGGTGAGTTAAATTAGTGAAAATATTAATTTTGTTTTCGGTTATAAAATGTAATGTTTTTGCTAGAATTTTGATAGGCATATTCAATTTAATTGCTCTTTGCTCTCCTAGATTATAAAATTCACTCCTAATGATTTTTTCTGAAATTTTGCACAGGTATACTACATCTTTTGATGGTGTGATAAGGCCTCCTTATTTTTTTTTCTCAATGAAATTAAGGCTGTGGTAGCTCTGATATTGCTCTTTCAACGCTTCTTTACATTGAATGCAGATTTAATTACAGACCTAGAAACGAATCCTGCCGAATCACAATATTTTGACAAGATTTTAATATCAGGGATTGGATAATATTGAGACGCGTCATCTGATATGGATTCATGATTATATTGATCAGAGTTATACATGAATTAATGTTTTGTGCCCTGCACTCAATTTTAACCTGGTAAATTTAATGCCAATCAATTTGTCATTAATTTAATGTTTAATAAAAAATGCTGTATAATTTTGTTGCCGAAATAAAAGATGTATCCACTTTTTACGAAGAATGTCATCCTTTGGAAATCTATAGCGCAAATATTTCGTTTTCTAATTTTTTTGTTTAGTTTTGAAATAGCTATTATACACGGGTGTAAGAGCTTGGTGCTTATTTCTTGCGTGACAGTTTTTTTTTAATGTATTCATCACAATAAAAACGTTTATACCTATGTTTACTGAAATATCAGATGTTTATACTACATGTATAAAAAAATTTAAAAACTGCATCAAAAAATTGTTTTAAGATAATAAAAAAAAATGTAATTTTAATTTTTGTTAATCTGATAATAATGGAATATTTGTAAAGGCAGGACATTTAAACTGGAAGGATATTTAAAAGTTTAATTGCTATCAATAAACAAACCTAACATAATTTATTAAATATTAACTAATTGATTTTAAAATTTTAAATTAAAAGAAAACCTGGTAACCTAAAATATTTTTGAAAAGGTACTTAAATTGTTTTGTTTTGTTTTTTTTAACAAAAAACGAAAAGGAAGAAATAATTCTCAGTTCAATAAAATAATCAGTTTATTAATCCAAATATTGTAATAAGCAATTAACTAATAATATAATTACTTGTGAACTGAAGTATTGGATCTTTTTTTAAAAAAACGATTTGACCAATATGTATGAGAATTTCGTCCAGTTAGTTATTAGAAGGGGGGATTATAATTTGTACATCTCGTATTAATCAACAATAATTTGGATTATAATTAGTGAACTGTACATTTTATTTTATTAACTTTCAAATTATAATTTATAAAGGAGAGTTTTCCTAGTTGATTGTTTAATATAACTCAACCTCCTTTTCCATTTAAACTTTTTTTTAAAATTTATGTTTAAGAATAACTTTATTTATCACAAAATAACTTTTTATAGGATGGGCCGATTTGGATGATTATTTTTTGTTTAATAGAGCAAGTTTTTCTGGTGGTTCCATAATAAATTCATCCAGATATCTTGGGTAGATATTATAAAAAAATAATTGTTTGCGATTGATTCACATGCATTGCCACCGGCGATCAGCGTTTCTTGCCAATCCCGTAATGGCGGCGCGAAGGCACCACTACAGGGGAGGTCACTGCCAGTCTCTTTCTTCATTTGTGTCTGTGGGGGACCACGAATCCGGAATGATCGGGACTAGAAGCCTCCTGGATTCGTGGTCTTTTTCCTTGGGAGAAATTACACAACGTGTATGTAATTAAATCGTTTCTGACAACTGTTACTTAAAATGCATTTTAAAATAAAAGTTTTAGCAATTATATAATTAAAGTCATTATTGTAATATAATCTTATTTATTAATGTAATTATATTATGATTTTTGTCCCGATCGTCTTTTTTTTAGTTTTTCTTTTTTTGTTTGTTTTTTTTTTACCAAATATTTCATAACTCCAAGTCAGAGTTTTTCACGTTTAGTTAGCCACTGTCAAAATTAATTTTCCATCCAATGTTTCTAAGAATTATCACAAATTCATTTATAAATGTGTATTATTTTTATTTCAACAGAAGAGTGTTAGAAATTGCAGGAAAATTCAATTAGGATCCGTGTTAAATCAACGTTTCAAAAGTGCAGCAAATTCGTCGGCGAATTAGGCTTATCGGAATGTACACATTGTCAGCAATCAGGCCAAACAGTCTATTCTGAAAATTCACTATATCATCAACAATACTCAAAACTGTGCATTATGAATATAATTAAAACTAAATTTCATTCAGCAAATATGAAAATAAGCAACTTCCACGAGTCTTAAACATTCTTCATCCGTCAATGTTTCAGCGCTTGACGTTTGTTTTTTTGTTTTTTTTTGTTTCATTTTTGTTCATTTAAAATAATGTTTAGCATTATTTTTGTGCACGTTGCATGTGTGAGACGGAGAATTAATTATATCAATGAATGTTGTTTTTTTCTTAATATAATTTTTTTCTCATGGTGGCTGAACACGTGGCCCTATTGCTTCTTGCAAGGTTTCTTTTTTCACCAAATTGCGACATTTTATAGATAGACATTAAAGACAGGCGATTAGCATGAAACTTTTAATAATTGCATAAAAAATATTACGCTTTAAAAGTGCAAAAAATTGAGATAAACCACGTTTGCCAGCTGGTGGTGGCTGCGTGGCAGGGTTTGTGTCCTCTTATCAAATTGGATCTACCATTGACTGGGAATAGTTATGTCCAGCTGTTTGTTGACTATTTGCAGCCCTTCATATACCTTAACAATGATGGGATGTTTCAGACAACAATCTGCTATGTCATTGGGCCAACATTAGTTGTGATTTGTTTGGGGAGCATTCGAAACAATTTCAAAGAATGAATTGGTCACCTAGATAGCCAGACATGAACCTTATCGAACAATCCATTTATGCACAAAAGCCTGCACCACAATTATGGGCAGCAATTGAGATTGCATGGGTGAACATGTCTTCAGAGGACTTTCGCTGACTTCCATAGAGTCCATGCCACATTGAGTTGCTGCACTTCACCGGGCAGGAGGAGGTCCTACATGTTATTGAATACTTATCCCAAGACTTTTAGCACTTCAGTGTATTTATATAAATCACAGTTCAAACAGCATCCTAAAAAAAAGCAGCAGTCACATTAAAGGATAGTTCATATCATTCAAATAATCTTGAAACTTAAAAGGCATGTATGCCCACACATGTGATTCTAGATGAAGTCATTTTCCCTAAAATGATATTACAAAATTACTGTATAACATTGATGGGATGGTTAAAGAAGTAGTGTTTCAGAGGTAAAAGCTATTTATCAAAACAATATTCTCAAGTTTAGCTTGTGTGTATATCAGCTTTTAACTTTTAATTATTTTTTTTTTTTTAGGGTTTGTACAGGGTGAAATCGATATAGAGGGACAAATTGAGGGGCATATGAAAACAAATAAAGTCTTAAACATATGAATGGAAGTTGACAAGTTATAGCAGGAAAATGGAGATGGTGGTTCATGAGTAAACAAATTAGTAAAGAGGAAGTAACAAACAAGTTCAATTTATCTTTGACCATCTGAAAAAAATAAAAAAATAAGCATCTGCTTGAGAAAATTAGATTGGAATCTTGATGGAGTCTTAAGTTGTTGTTCCTCTGGAAAGCATAAACTATGAACCCATTCCAGATCTAGTGATCGAATAATACTGTTCATACAATTTAGATGCAATTTGATCATATCTGAAGTTCAGAGAAAAATTTATGACGTAAAAGTTAAAATTTTATAGCACTTTCAACACCAGTTACAAGTTGTACTGGACCTTAAGCTTTTGCTGTATAAAGTGGATGTATCCATCCAAAATTTCATTATCTTTACCTCTGGAACACGGATTCTCCCAATACTCTTTAATAAACTTCTCAGAGAAGGCGAGAAGTGGATAATTTCATCATAACACCGGTGATCATGAAATTTAATTACACAGTGAAAGGGTTAATCTCAATAACGCTGTATCTTACGTGAGCGAACTTGAAGCGAAGCAGATTGCAGTGAGAACGTCAAGGATATGATTTCTGTGGGAGTGTCTTACGTGAGCAAATCCTAGCAACGGCAGAGAGGCAGGTGCGAAGACGACAAACCAGCTTTTTTTTTTTTTTCACATGAACATGAAGTGGTGCCGGCAGGCCATAATGGCCGAGGAAATGATTATTTGCACACAGGAAAGGCCAAATCTGTGGGAAATTAATCTTTTTGTCCTCAACGTAGTTATAATTACATAAAAGATAATCAGACAATTTATATATTTTTTAAATTAATGTTTCATAAAAATTAGATTTTTTTATATAAAAATTTACACAATAAAGTGATAAATTTATTATTAGAATATAATAATACTAATTTTAGACAATTAGAGCTTTATTTAATATTAGAATAAGAGTCATAAATTAGATTACGAGATACTGAGGAAAAACTGTGGATAAAGATAACTATTAATTTTTTAAGTTATCATAAAAGAGTTATACAGTAGAACCTCAATTATCCAGTCTTCAATTAACCATGCATTTCGATTATCTGTGAATTTTGATTATCCAGATGACAAGTGCTGGTCATTAACCCAGATAATTGAGATTCTACTGTACTGGTATATTCTCTTTTGTAATTTAATTGTAGATCCTATTTTATGCATTTTACTATACTATTGTATAGTTACATTACCTGTAGTTAGAATGGTTTTCAATTGTTGCATTTGGTTGGATAGTATAACAATTAGTAATACAGTACAGCCTCCATATAGCAAAACTCAATGGACCAGCAAATGCTTTACATTAAAATTTAATAAAATTCAGAAAGTGGAGTTAATCGATTTGGCAAGTGAAGCATCCATATATTAGAATGTTTAATATTAATATTATACTTTAATAATTAAAAAAAAAAACTGAATAATAAAAATATTGTACTTTTTTGTTTCAGCAATGGTTTATTAGCATTAAACTATATAAAATGTCTTACTGTTAGGCGATATTCATATATATTTCCTGAAGAGGATAGGCTGGAACCGCCATCCTTCATAAAATTCCTCTTTATGACAAATGATCTTGATGAAAGGGAGAGCTCCCCGCACCTTTCATTTTTGCTATGTAAGACACGCCATCCACTTTTCTTTCCTTCACGCATTTTTTGCCTTAATTCGTCCGCTTGCTAGCATCGCTTCAAGTTTGCTTACGTAAGACGGATAGTAACAGATGAACATGATTTCATCCTAAGAATACCGCAGTAATGTTCATTATCATTTGCCTACCATAACAGTAGAGATCAGGCCAAATTAAATTCACTTAAAGATACTACTGCATATATATAGAAATAATTTTTTAATAAATTAAATCAACCTGTGAATCTTTAGAACAAAAAATGAATTTAAAAAAAAACTGCAATAAAATTTCATAAAAAGTTCTAAATAATGTATGAACTTTCTTGATGATTAACATTCATTTACCTGTAACGTATACCAAAAGCTAAAGGGTAATCCACTACAAGTTTCATCAATTGGATATTGACCTGGAGCTCCACTGCATTGCTGAAACGAAAAAAAAATTAATGGAAGTTAAAAAATTATTACTGACCTAGAAGAAATTCATGTTGCAATCAGACAAAGTACTGTATTGTATTAAATTAGTAATGTTATTTTAGGATTTTTGAACGTTTCTTGCTACCTAAAGGCCATAGTGATTTTTATCAAAGAAGATATTTCTTCAATGAAGTTTGGGAGAAAAAAAAAATGACAACCTTATGAAAGCAAAAAAGACACTCCCAAGAGTATTTGTCATGGAGTTGGTTCATACAAAATTCCCAAATAGAACAGATCTTTATTTTGAATGCAGTATATGTTTATAATGAATAATATATTAGGCAATAATAAATTAAATTTTCTCAATATAAAATGGTGTTAAAATAGAAGGTAACTGTGCTATGTGCTCAGTACCTTAAATGCCTTAGGTGAATGAAACACTAGATATTTTATTGCAACTTAACTTTATACCAAAAAAAATTATTAAAAAAAAAAAATAGTTAAACAAAAATGAGACTGGACCTTGTCACCTACTCTGTTTTCATTTATGTAAAATGAACTTGGACAACAAATGACGATACAGAATCCTTTTTAAAAAGGTTTCAAAGGAAACTAAGCTCTCAAAAGTAGAAAAATGAGAAACCAAAAGAAAATAAAGGCAGAAAATTAGAAAACTATAAGGAAGATTTTAATATGAAAATGGAAGAAAATTTAAACATTGTAAACTCATCAAATTTCTGTAGTGGCTGCTGGTTTCCTTTTGATAAGGGCCACCCTCAAAACCGGAAATATAGCTCTCCCGTTCAATAAATATGCAAGCTCTGAATTTGAATGGTTTGAGACTGCCATGCTTTTAAATAATTTAGGAGTCTTTGTTGTCGAACAAGTCACAGAGCCCGAGCTAGTTTCAAAATTCCACGTTTTACTTTTTAGACACGCCCAAGGTACACCGATAATTTTGATTATCTGATTTGTAAATGATCAATTTGGAAACTGTTATAGACTCAATTAGGTTGCATTTTTGAGACACAGTTTAAGTAACAGTTACGGAATTCATGTTAGAATACAAAAAAACATTTTTTTAAACAAAATAAAATTACCAAAATAATGGAAACCAATTTCAATATATTATCCTTTGTTCCTTCATCACGTAACAATTCCTGTAATAGGAGGCGACTATGACTTTCTCCAATGGATACAAACATGTTGTATAAAGTAGTACATAATGTCTGAAATACAAAAGAAAACTGTATGAAAATATGTTCATATTGCCAGGCTACTAGAAGTCCCAATTTTCCCCAAGATAATCATGGATTTTTTCAAAATCTCTTCAGGACTATTTTTAATCATGTTGCACTGAGATTTGAAAAACCTATATTTATTTCTATGTTGTTTCACACATCCAATTATAAAAAGAGTAAGATATTTCTCATGCTTGTAAGATAGTTTGATTACAAAACTGAGGTGTCCTGAAATTTTTTTATCACTGAAATACATCTTGAATTTGGGACTGGGAAATCTAGTCACCTTAACATTAATAAAAATCATTACTTTGCCCATACCATATTTTTATTCTGTAGAGCACGAACTAACAATTCATCCAGGTGAATAAGATGCTGCAATAACTTCATGAAAGACTTCGGATATCTACATTCAAATTGATCATCATTAAAACCACTTTTTTAAAATGCCAATATCATTTTTTTCTATGAAGGTCGTTTTATAAGCTTGGTAAATTTCTACGAGTCATTGCAAAAATTGTTTTTTTCAGGTGATGGCTGGCAAGTGCCATTCTTCAAACCAGCTTGTACCAAATTTCAGCCAGAATGCACTTGTAGTTCATATGCTACATGCAGTTGAAGCGATCAATGTGGCATTACTACAAACAAAGATTGTTGTTCTACCAAGGCAATGCACCATCACACAGAATGGCAAAATCGCAAAGGCAAAACTGCAAGAATTAGACTTCCAGTTAATTCCTCGTCCACCATATTGTCAGAACTAGCCCCATGTGACTTAGGTACTTAGTTTCTAAAAAAATTTGGCTTAGTGGGAAAAAATTCTTATCAAATGACATTACTGTTGTTAACTAATGTTTAGCAGACTTTGACTAATGTTCCTTTTCAGAAAGGAGCATTTGGAAACTCACTGGACCAAGTATACAGCCTAAATGGAGATCATATGTGGGGAAAAAAATAAAGAATTTTTCCAAAAACACATGTTTAAGTAGCATTTTATCTTGCTTATCAAACGACCCCTGTATTTTGTTTTCTGACTAATACATTACGAACTTGCTAGTATCAGGATGGATTACTATATTGGTAATGACCTCGACGGCACTCTCGATTAATTCATTGTCGGATACGCAATTCAATACAGCTGTTACAAGAGATTCACAGTCAGGAAGTGGAATTCCAAACTGAACCCAACTGCTAAGGCAACGAAGGCCTTGCAATCTCAATCCAGGTGAATGAACCTGAGTTAAAATTTGCTGAACTACAGGAAGAACTGGTGAATAATTAAAAGAGGGGGAGGAGGAAAAAAAAAAAGGTTAAGAGTTTCATCTTAAGTAAATATTGCATCTGAAATTCATAAATTTAAAACGCCATCTAAGTTAAATGGTTAAAATGAAATTATTTTTACCAATATTTAAATTTGTCTGTAGACAATTTCGTACAATAGCTCGGAAGCTCTGTGCCAAAGTTAAGCTTTGAAACTATGAAAAAAAAAATTTTTTTAGTATAATTCCTTGCACACAAGAACAGCTTGATTTTTCATTTTTAATTACAAATTAAAAGAGACCAAATGAATGAGCTCTGTATTATATATTTACCTCTTCTGGAAGTACAGTCAACAATTCCATAAGAACACCTAAAAGTTGATCGGGCTGGAATAAAAAAAAAAAATAAAAAATAAAAGTCATGACAGCGGTAAAGAATACGTGGAAATTATTTGCTAAACGCAGTGGAAAAGGGGATTTAAGAAGACATTCTGTTCACTTTGTTATATGAATGCATCATTAACTTCTTGCTGAATAACATTAATTTGTCTATCCAATAATTCAGAAAAGAATGCTACTAGTATTACAATCATATACATGTACTATGAATGTAGGTTTATGACACTTTGTACGTAAACAAAAAATGCTAAGACAATTATATTTTTAAAACCATTTAAATGGTCTCTTTTCTGGAAGAGAGACAGCTTTTGGATAACATCTAAATCCAATCCTGTCATATTATCAATAAATTTTAGGATTAAATTAATGCTAACCAACCTGATACAGACATTCATTTTGAAAACTTCGGGGTAATTTGCTAGCTTTTGATAATGGTGTTTATTAATAACTATGATCATTTAGCCTAGAGTCACAAAAATGTCTTTAGTAACGATGTCAGTAACTTCAAGTTTACGATTTACAATACACATAGTTCAGGACGAAAATAGCAGTCTGATTTCGAGAGTACGGAAATGATGTCTTTGTTTGCTTGAAAACAGCCATAAGTGTCATGAGACTACAGCAGAAGCAACAATTTTCTTCTTTGGGAAAGAAAAAAAACAACAAAAAAACAACTTCCTGGAATATCGAATAAGTTCAATTATTGATATTTCATCAATGGCAAGTCACAATACTAGAAACATTAGATGCCATAATGACAACTCTAGATATGACACTAATAAACGACATTTTCGTTTGCAACAGGTTTTGTGAATAGCAATAAACTATGTTAGATGCCGTAATGACAAAATGCTGTCATTAAGTTGCTAACGACACTTTTGTGAATCCGGCTCTTAGTTTGGCCTTACAGGTAGGTGTGGCAAAACCGAAGGCTGAAACGTAGACAAAATATCTGATACAGCAGTTGTCCAGTGCTCAGGAAGTGTTCGAATTATAAAGCATGAGAGCTGAAAAAAAAATAAACACATCTTTCAATCTAACAATCATTCGCTATTTGTAATAAGAAAAAAATAAGAAAAACAGAAAAACCTTACTGCTATGCACAGACGGGTTAAAACAATGCGAGGGCCAGCAACAGAATAAGTTAAGACACAGTTAACCAGCTGCTTCTTTAATTCTGGATATTGCTCTACAGGCAATTCACCCCTATAAAAAGAAAAATGTTTCAAGAGATATATAACAGAAGTTGAAATCATCTTTGGAGGAGTTTTTCGACTTAAAATACCTGACATTTTCTATATTTAAGATATAATAATACTTAAATTTTTTCCTGATTTTATGATAAAGTTATGTTTTTTAATCATAAGTCAAAATATATTTAATTTTTATGCAAACGCAATTTTCAAATTCAATGTCCAGAGATTGACAGTGTGTACAGATATTCTTCATTCCAAACACAGCTTCCATTATTATTGAGTGAAAACTCTAATCCAAAAAGAAAAAATAGAAACTCCGGATACATATTTCAAAGACGATGTCTTTATCCTCAAGCTTTTTTTCTTCTTTTCACGCAACATGATGTGACCAGTGTTCAGAAATAATAATGACAAGACGAATGCCACAATATCGAAATGGCTTGATCAATCTGTGGGCAGACTTTCTCAAGATCTGACAATCCCATGAACCACCATATTCAAGGATGGCTGATTTCATGTTTTCAGCTTTTATAAAGTCATGATTGCCAGACTCATTCATCCACAGTAATGTTCCTTAAGATGGTGTTTAAAAATTTTCTTCCAATTGACATCACCTACCTGAACGAGGTGAGTACAGCCTGAAGGAATACTTTCATTTGTTTTTCCAAATGCTTAGTTTCTCCGAAATAAGACATCGAAATGCATCCCAGATATATAATCTTGAAAATGCAATTTGACCCAAATTGATTAGCAAATATTTCTTCGTTATCTACATTACCCATCTAATCTGTGGCAACGTAACAAAATTTAGTCGAGGACATGATTTTTCCAAAGCTGATATTGGTCGGCTAATTCAATAAGAATTACTTTTTATACCATTGGCTTTGGCACAGATCATGAGTGTAATGCTAATTCTTCTGATGTCCAGTAGTCATGATTGGTATCTGTTTAGAACCAATAACAGTGACAGTTGGTTCAGGTAAGCAAATCGAACAAGAATTTTAAAAAAAGCATGTTTTGGTCCTGTAATGAGTAATCATATTTACAGCAAAGGATCACTGTCACATATTTTTCTATGGAGCAAATCTTGGTGATACACTTATGGCCAAAAGTATCCGGACACCACTCCGACGAAGTAGAGCTGGCTGTTCACATGCTTTGGTACGTCATCAAATGACATAAAAGCACTGGTGGAGGAATTGAAGCTAACTATAGTTTCACCACAGTGTAAATAAAATTTAAATCTCACACATTCTTTATTTGCAGCTTTCGAACAAAATTGACAATTGGTCAACTTGGGCAAGAAGTCTGTCAGAAGGCAATATTTGACAGGTAGTAGTGTGTCAACGGAGTGTGAAATTATTCATACAATAAATAAATAAATAAATAAATAAATAAATAAATAAATAAATAAATAAAATTCTTGACAGAAATACCCTGACTAGTGAGCTGTGTTTATATTTTTAAAAGCCTTTATTTAACTTGCAATGTTTATTAGTTTGTTTAGGTCAAATCTTGTAATCAATATTAAAAACCAACTTCCCAACAAGCTAGGGAGCCGAAATGAGACACATACACAGGATCGATGACAATGTATGTTAAAGAAAAAATTTTTCAAATCAGTTCGCTGGTTCTTGTTCTAATGGTACTAATTCATTACTACGAATTGTCCAATTGCCATAACAAACAATTTGTTATGGTGAGAGTTTTATGTATCTATTGTTTATTGTTGCAAAATTAAGCTTTATTTAGCTCACTAAATAAAACGTTATAAAAACATGGTTTGCAAAAAACTTTTTTTTCCTGCTTATCTTGTTATGTGAGCTGTATCTGCACTGTTAATTAGAATAAGTATGGTATCAGTCTCTGAAATCAGAAACTGAACCTATGATCACGCAAGTACAGATTATTCTTTAAATTTCTGTCAATTTATGTAATAAATAAGAATAACGTGATAAAAATTCATACCAGCATCTTGAAATCTTGATATGTAGAGTATTAGCTCCAAAGAACTGGCTTTCTTGAGGCTAATTTCACAAAGGGGGGGGGAAAAAAAATCCCAAAATTATATTTTAGAAAAAAAAAAAAATTGAAACACATTATGCCTTGGAATAAGCAAAAAAATAACTGAAGACATTTACTTTATTAGGCTGTAGTAATTCCCAACAAAAACTCCAGGCATTTGGAGAAATTTGAGCACAGGTAAGCCATTGATGGGCTTCATTGTGTTTCGCAGTGTCATAATAAAACTGTTGAACGAACTATTAGAAGTAAAAGAAAAAAAACGTTTAATGAATATGTTAATTAACTGTTTAAAAATACATCTGTGGATATTTGCATCAGAGTAAGTCCATGGAATTAAGACTCCCCCCCCCCCCCCAAACAATGTTATCCGAAAATCCGTACCAAATTTCAAAAAGCTGTATTTATTGTTATAATAAACAGTATGGTAAAGTAAAAATATTCGTCATATCCTCAAGTTTTGAGAAGGTGTTCAACATAGCTCCCTCTAGCTGCATACCACACATCGACTCGGAAATCGGAGTTTTCATCAGAGATACGAAGCTGACCTGGCTGTTTCTGCTTACACAAACAACCCATATTTTGGAAAGTATTTTCTAATGCTCTTAGCAGTTGGGGCTTTCATTCTGAATCTTAAACAAAATTTCCGCTCCGATGGTTATCGCTGACTTTAACTTGTTGATGCACATGATGCAAAACATTTTGTTGCTGGGTCGCAATATCATAAAACAACTGAGATCAAGGAGACTTCTATCGGCAACCTCAACAAACTTGAGGATCTCCCTTATTTAATAATGGTAGGAGAGTTTATAATCAGTTATTTTATAAACAATCTCAAAAAATCTATTTATCTTCAAATAGGTAGGAGAGGTGTTCAGCTCCTGTCAACAGCTGCATAGTTATAGCACTTTGAAATTGGGTATGGACTTTTGAATCACCCTGTATAAGAAAGCTTTGTTGTTATTTTGTTCCTCCCTCCTTTCGTCTCTCTTACAAGCCTTAAATGCTATTTTTATTTATTTATTTTTATGCTATTAAAGATGGTTTAATGGGTACGAGTAAAATTAAAGATTTCCTTAAATTAAATAGCCTGCTGGAAGTTAAACACTTTTTCTAACATAATTAAAATACAGTGCTACTCAAAAGTATAAGACCAGGCATTTTTTTTTGTGCTAAAGAAGATACAGACGCATCATTTTTTCTGACAATTTTTATATCCATAATGAACACAAATGTCAAACAAACTATAACGTCGGATGAAGTAAAAATAATTCTGGAATAAGTTATGCAAAAAAAAAACAACAAACATACAAAACACATATGCAAAAGTATAAGACCACCCTGAAAAAAATGGAACTGTCCGACCACTTTTTGCAAATAAATGAATTGGCAAACTAATCGAACTTCAGAAGTGCTGCAGTACAATCAGAAAGAACATACAGCATTTTATAGACAATGCCTAAAGCCACACATCTCAACGAATCTGAAATCAGACAAATATGGACACTACATGGTAGTGGGAAATTGCAGTGCCAAATTGCTGCAGCGATTGGTCTTTCAAAATAAGTTGTTGCCAATGTATTAACCAGAGGACATGATATGTATGTGAAACCCAGGACAGGACGACCAAAACTCTGTCGTCACATCTGTGCTCTTGTTACCAGGGAGAAAATATCAGCAGCGAAAATAAAATCTACCATGGACATCTCCTGTTGCACAAGCACCATTATAAGAGTTTTGAGTACTTCACAGAACATACGATACTGTAAAGAAAAGAGAGCACCGCCCCTAACACCAAGACACAAAACAGAACGTCTGTCCTTTGCCCGTAAAACCATATCATGGGGCCATGAATGGTACTTTTAATTTTTCCTGGTGAGAAGAAGTTTAATCTCGACAGGCCTGATGACATTCACTATTACTGGCGTGATCTATGGCAAGCCACAACAGTGAAGATGAGCCACCAAATGGGAGGAGGTGCAGTCATGGTTAGATGTGGATTTTCTGCTCTCGGAAAAAGGACTGTGTTGTTATCAATGGACGCATGACGTCAGTGGAGTATCAGAAGATGATAGAACAGCAACTACAGGCCTATGGTGAAATTTCAAAAAGATAACGCACCTTGCCACATGTCCAACATGATGAAACTGTGGTTTCAAACACAAAATATTAAGCTTCTTCCATGGCCACCGGACTTGAACCCGCATTGAAAACCTTTGGAGTTTACTGGCAAGAGATGTTTATAACGATGGGTGGCAGTTTCAAACGACTGATGAACTGAAATCAGCAATTTTCGCTGCGTGGGAATCAGTTTCATGTGAAACTTTACTGAGATTGGTTGAGTCCATGCCAGAACGTATTTTTGATGTAATCCGTAACTCGGGAGAATCACAAAATACTAAACAGCATAATCTTATACTTTTGCACATGTGTTTCTTGTGGGGTTTTTTTTTCCGTAACTTATTCCAGAATTATTTTTACTTCATCCAAAGTTGTAGTTTTGTTTGACATTTGTATTCATTACGGATATAAAAATTGTCAGAAAAAAAATGATGCGTCTGATTTTAATTTAGCACAAAAAAAAACCTGGTCTTATATTTTTGAGTAGCACTGTAAGGTTTATTTAGGATGCCATTTTTATTACATATTCAATCAAGTTTTTACAATCAGATTGCATGTAAGAACTTTTGATGCCACACAATTAACGAACTCACAAGAACTTAAATATTCAGTGTTTATTAAAAATAAACTATGATGATATTAATAATCAAAAGGACATCCTTTATTTTCATGATGTCCATGTTTTCTAGTATGATGTTTTAAGATTGTAACTAAGACAAAGGATCAGCTAAGTGATACGTAAAACTATTTTATTGTGCCTAATGCATTTTGATATAACACCACCATCGAAGGCGAAAACAGCTACAATGGATAGTTGGCCATGGCTGGTTAGCCATAATACAGGTTTGGGGAGGAGGGGGGGGGGGGGAGAGCAACACAACCAGATGGACTGCAAAAATTTATTGAATAACCAGAGTACATTCGAAAGGGTTGATGTGATACAATTCCTCAATGAATTCAGAAAAAAAGTCAAGATTGGATGACGTCAACGGACCTCTGGTAGGTCTGCCTCTTCACCAAAACAATTTCCCCATCAATTCACAAGTAATTTGTTGCCCCCCCCCCCCCCCCTCTTCCTACTCCTATGTTATACCAGATGAATATAAACTCCCGGAACGATCTAATATCTCGAAAAATACAAGTCTTGTATTAAAAAAAAAAAAAAAAAAAATACTGTCAAATATATTTTGAAAGCCATTTAATGGTGCAAAAATTA
Organism: Rhysida immarginata; assembly: GCA_023313115.1. Classification (NCBI taxonomy): domain Eukaryota; kingdom Metazoa; phylum Arthropoda; class Chilopoda; order Scolopendromorpha; family Scolopendridae; genus Rhysida; species Rhysida immarginata. Next base: position 2,162,385 of record JAHWFO010031644.1, read on the forward strand.
GCTGCCTGCACCCCTCATAGGAGGTAGGATAGGGGCAACTTCGAAATTTCAAATGGGAACCCCAATTTTTTTTTTTTTTTTTGCAGATTCAGATTCTACGGAAAAAATTACATTAACTTTACCCAAAAAAAATTTTAAATCTTTTGTAGATGGCGTTATAAGTGCATAAAAGTCAAACTAGTGCAAATATATCGATAAGTCCACTTCAAATCAAAAAAGGATCCAACATTTTTTGAAAGCTACGGTATTAAATAGTACTAAATTTATCCTCACCACCTTTTCAGGGGTGGGCAGGGGCAACTTAGAAATTTTAAATGGGAACCCCTATTTTTTATTGTTGATTCAGATTCTTCAAATTTCTTATCAATGTTATTTTACGGTAGATGCTGCCATAATCACAAGAAAAAAAAAAAATTCGAATATCTCTGGAAAAACACTTTAGATCTAAGGGAAAAAACACTTGCCCAAAAAATATTGGATACTTTTTTGATTTGAAGGAGATTTCTTGAGATATTCGCACCAGTTTGACTTTTTGGCATTTACAGCGCCATCTACAAAAGATTTTTAAAAATTTTTTGGGTAAAATAAATGTAATTTTTTTCCGTAGAATCCAAATCTGCAAAAAAAAATAAAAAAAAATTGAGGATTCCCATTTGAAATTTCTGGCACTATTAAATAGCATTCAAAAAATATTTGACACGTAATTTTTTCTTTTTTTTGAACAGATGTGTATTTTTCAAGATAGGACTTTTTTATATTCCAGCCACGGCCAACTCACCTTTGTAGCCATCTTCTCCAATGATGGTATTATACCGAAACTTTTTTTAGCCACAATAAAATAGTTCACCCTATCACTGTGTCTGACCCTTGTCTTAATACAATCTTAAAATGTGATAATAGAAAACATGGAAATCATGAAAATCAAGGATGTCGTTTTGTTTTGCAACTGATGTCAGCTGCAAAAAGAGGTGTGAATAGTTCAGGATGGTGAAAAGCAATGCAACACTTGTCCTGAGGTCTATCCACAACAGGATCCTCAATCTATCTTTTTTATTCTTCTTTTACCTTTTTCAGTGTCGAAGATGTTAAATAACCATTTGATCCATTGGAAATTTAACCTAGCAGAGGATCAACCTTTTGAGAGGGACAAACACAAATTTCCATGCCCTCAGCATGATTCTAATCTGCAATGAGACCAGGACTTAAGTGCTCTCGAAAAAATTCTCAGCAGTTTAATTTGTATCATCCAGCATTATACATTCAAGAACATGCAAATGAAAAGTACTGAAAAATATCGGTTGATATATTTATATACCAGCACACTTAAAAGGCAATCTGAAGACAGATCAAGAACTGAAACTAACTCGGAGACTCCAAACATCATTGCCCAATATTTTCTCAAAGAAAACTAGAGTTCAGAGGGTCAATAGAAAGCACTTATTTCCACTTTCCAGGGGCACTTTTCCAATAATTAATAAATATATTTTGAAAATCTAAAATTTTCAATTGAAGTATTACCCTTGAATGCAAGTTAGGCACACACACACAAAAAAATAAAATTCAAAGGCATATCCTAAAATTGATTATAGATGCATAATCTATTATTCCAAGGTTATAAACAATATTATACTATTTTTCAACCTAAATTGGCAGCGTTATAAGTGCTACGCAAATACGAGGCCAACCACTCACTACAGCTACTGTTGTGTAGTATTCTGCACCCGCTCTTGACTGATGCTATCAGTGATGGTGACCGATTGAAAACACGTGTGAACTGGAAATGAAGCAGGAAGTGCACGTCGCCAACTAGCACGTGCGTGAGTCCAATTATCTTTAAAATTTCACGTTTTTCTTTAATTATGCTTTTTAAAATTTCACAAATATTTGAAATTGAAGAAAAATAATTTGATAGGTTTCAAAATAATCCTATATATTAATGTAAAGCACTTTTTTAAGAGCAAAATCGGCACTACTGTGCATGTGCATTGATCACTGTTATCATTGTTAATTGTTGTATGTAATAGTTGTTAATTTGATCATCAATGCTAGCAAAGTTCTCGATTATGACGGCTTTGTGGAGAGGATTCTTTATGAAATCACACAGTTGTTTGCCGTCAAATTTTGGCGGGTTCCATCTAGTTATTTAAGAAATCCCATTTCATCCTAGGAACTTATTCTTTTAGCGAGATAACACAATCTCAAAGAGGGGTGATTAAACCCCGTAACACTCCCAATGGTGCCAAGATAGGTTGAAAAATAGTATAATATTGTTTATAACCTTGGAATAAGGTATAAAATCATCAGTTTCCTCCAGCTGATGCGAAGATGAAAATTCAAATTTTAGATTCGGCAGTTGTGTGGCACCAGTAAATTGGAATCTGTCAAAACAAATCATATTCACTTAGGTGTAATTTGAAAGTTCAAATTTAAAATTTATGACCTACCCCCAGAATTCTGTAATCATAAAACTAGCATGAGTAGGCACTTTTTCAGCAAGCTTTAACAAGATCTTAAATTTCCATAAAGCTCTGAAATATTACTTGAACAAACAAGTGACCAAACACAAATCAAAAAAAAACAAACCCACCAGCAGTGAGTTTATTGCTTTCACTTGTATGGGGATCTTAAATTTAGAAGAATATTTTTACCATGGCAAGGCAGAAACAAGAAGCAATTTATCACTGCATACATTTTTTTGCTGGCAGATATTTGAACATTCCCATTTTTAAGTGGGGAATTTCTATTTAATTTTTTAATAAATATATGCACCATTCTACTCAATATAAATCTTCTTAATCTATGGAAAGCCTTTGAGGCAATGGGAGGAAAATTTTTTAAAGGCCTATCAAAAGTTCGGTTTAGTTGGGAGGGAGGAAGCCACATTAAGTAGAGTTAATGAAAACAATTTTTTAAGGTAATTCATGTAAAATTTTACCTTTTCAATATCTACAACGTCGATATTCATTGCTAGATTGTCTTGCTTATTTACGTTGACAACCTGAAAATAATAATAAAATGGGCGATGTAGGCACAAGGTGATTGAGTAAACAATTAAGAAGAACAAACATTCATAATGTCATTAACAAAAGAAACATAACAACATAAAGTATTGTTAGTGTTTGCTGATAGTAACTATACCAACCTATTATGATTCGCTGAAAATAATAGTAATAATAATAACGGTGTGTGTAACGTGTTAACAATCCAATGTAGATGGCGAATAATTTTGACAATTCCCTTCATTACGACGTAAGCATCTAAAGAGAAAATCTTTTAAAAAAGCTTTTCATCTAGGGTTTTTTAAAAGTTAAATTAACCGATGTCTTCTTCACGTAGAGAAAAATCGTGAAAACAAATTCCGTAACTTAAATAAGCACGAAAACGTTTAAAAAAAATTTAAAACTTCAAAAATACAAAAACGTCAGGCAGGTATCAGCCGCCATCACACTAGTGTAATAATAAAAATTGACTCGGGAAAAATCATCGCTTTGAAAATAATCTATATATTTTTTTTAATTTCTTACCCGTACGTTTATAAAATAATTATTTTTCCATCTAAAAATAATAATTTTCTTTAAATAAATAATTTTTAAAAATTCTTTAACATTATTATTTCCATAAGAAATACAAATAGCTTAGAAGCTTGAGCTGGGAATTGTGTGTAAATAAACTGTCAAATCCCATGCAAGTTTCACGATGCGCGAGCAGCCGATCTGGCAGGAAAGAAGTCGCATCGCTATGAAACGCAGCAGCTTCCAATATTAATGTTAATCAAAATTACTTGTGTTCAAAAAGATAACATTTCCGTTCATTGATTTAGCAAACAGTGCTTATTCGCACGGAAGGAACAATCTCGAGGGAAGTTATCCGCTCAGTAACCGCTCTTCCATCTATCAATTATTGTATTTTTAAGTAAACAAATTATATACGAATATAATGAAATTCAAGCGTTAAATTTCAAATATTTTAGATCATATTACAACTGTAATGAATATGTTTAATAATTTTAATTTGCTTTTGTTCTATGCGCCAGACTTTGCGCTAATTTACCATGAAACTTTTCGAACCATCCTAAACTCCACTCGTGGTTTACGATGCAACTTGATACCGTGATTTCTGAAACAAGCTCTATCAAAATACTGAAATTGAAAAAACAAAAACAAAAAAAACACATACTTTGCAGTTTATTAAAAATCAATAAATATTTCGCAAATTGTATTATTATCCCATTGAACATTTGGAAAAAAAGTCTGAATTTTTATTTTTCTTCGTCTACATCCATCGCGTACAAAACTGTATTGAAAAATCACTGAAACGAGCTATAAGGAAAAACCCACTTAATCCTATACAGGGTGTAAACGGACGACGTTTCACAAATTTAAGGATATGTAGAGGATGATGTGGTGAACATTTTTTATTAATAAACCCA
>JAHWFO010031644.1:2171813-2241781 GCA_023313115.1 Rhysida immarginata
CAAAATAATTTAAGCAATGATTGGGAGGTCTTGACTACATAATATAAAAATTGCCTTTAATCATTGTTTAATGATAACGATTAAAATTAATTATTTAATAAAGTTTAAAATGTTGAGGTGAAAATCAAATAAAGAAATCAATTAAATTAAAATTATAGGATGAATCAGAAATCTCCCCACTAAACTGTCTTTTGCGCCATCTGGAAGCAAAGAAAAAATTGGACCAAACTTTGCTATAGTGACGTCACGCGACTTTCCAACCTGTATAGAAAAAGCCTTGATGAAAGTAAATGTTGTTAATAAAGTAGAGGTTGGCGTTTCCTCCAAGAGAAATACATTGCATTTTTGGTGTATCATACTTCAAGCAAGTTAAACTCTATTGCCAGGTCGACAGTAGCGAAATCTAACGACGAATTTTGCAATGAGAGATTGCCATGAAATAGTATAGCACTGTGTGATGGTGCCCCAATTTCCTTTTGTCAACTTTTGCTGCTCCATTTCGCTCTTGGATGGAATGGGGATCCAAAATCATGAAGAGAATCAGGGAAAACTAAAAGAAATCGAAGAGGGGTTAAAATAGAAAGAAAGGATAAAGGGGACTTTATCTAAGCATGTAGATAAGAATGGTATTATCCATGAGGATTTCGCACTCTTTTCTGCGTGTTTGTGCTTTATTTATCGGATTGATTATCTTGAGTATCATTTTGAGTGACAAAGGTGAGCTTTCACTATTTATTTACCTTAATGTCAAAATGTCATTCGCATTTCCACCGGGTCTTCACAAATAATTTTCGCAAGGAAAAAATATATTATTTATGTAGTTCCTTATCAAATTTACCCGGTGGCTTTTATTTACGAAATATTTCACATCGCTTTTTAATGTAATAAAATATTAAAAAAAAAAACCAACATTATAAATGAAAATTTTCACATCTAATTTTAAAATAAAGCAAAATAACTTCTAAAAACAATATAGTGATACATTATTTCCTTGTAATTAAACGTATAATATTCCCAAAAAGAATTATTGTATCTAAATAAACACCTGCTGTTATACCAGCATTCATAATAAACACCTGTATTCATATATCCATCACAAATAACATTAATTTTTAACTTTTACCGTTTGCATTGCTTTTTTCCATAGAATTTTACTGTGATTTCATGTAGAAGATGATTGAAATCATTGTAAAGAATAATGGATAAATCACAATTAAGAACAGGTGTTCTGAAGAATGGGTTTCCGACCTTGCTTTCATTGACCTCGTTTTTTTCCCTTTCTTAAATTCCTTGTTTTCATTACGGTATAAGGAAAAGAAAGGAAAAGGGAAATTGGAGAGGCAAGGAAAAGGAAATCTTCACTTTCATTAATAGTAACTTTCCGGCGCTTTTCACTGTTGTACTTCAAACTATTTAGCATTCTGAAATTTAGACAGCGATATTGTATTTTTAAGATTGATACATGGAAATAAAAATCTTTTATAAACATACCCTGGTATTTGTTAATTAGCCAAAACCCAAACTAACAAAATGTTTACATTGAATAAAAACATGACAATTATTCCGTTTTTTAAAAATTCATTTCACTATGATGTTGTTAAATTCTGCTTACCAATTATTTTTGGATATAAAAAACAAATTATTTTTTAATTATTTTTATTTTTTTAAAATTTTTTTCTGAAAGTAGTTTGAAAAAAATTGGTTTTTCTTTTTTATTAGCATCGTATGAGCTGTTTTGTTTTTATTTTATGTTTAAATAAGATTATTCTGGTTGTGGTGGCCACATCGCCAAGAATAATCTCCCCATAAAAGAATATATTGAATTTTACAAAGTAAATAATACAAATAAACAGCTCATGAATAATCAAATCAGTCAAGAAGCAGAAATTCTTCTTAATGAAATTAAACAACTAATCTAATAATTACTGCTAACAATGCCCAAAACTTAATAATGTAACTTAATTTTACTGCAATTGTTATACTATTGACTGTTTTTCAATTGTTGGAATTTTAAATTCAAGTTTGATTTACATACCTTAAGATTGTCTAAGATACTGAAATGCGTAGCAGTTTAGTATATTGTAAAAAATCTAGGTATTCTTGCTATAGTTAATAAATCTAATTATTTAAAAACGGCAGCAAGAGTTATTATGGAAGATCTTTTGTTTTAATTTAGAAGTACTAAATGATAATTAAATTTCTTTAAAATATGTTTTTAGTTGCCATTAAAATTTGTATTGCTCGTTTAATTTATACATAAATCAGTTGGGATAAGTTAAATGATAGTGTACTCGATTAAAGCCTGGAAGATATGTTAGCACTCTGAAAGGAGAAAAGGGGTGATTAATATTTCTTAGCACACCAGCCCTTCAAATTAACAAAGATGCTGGCAAATGCATTTCCGACTCTTTATAGAGGTTAGGAAAATACTTTATTCTCAAGAGAGATTCAAAATGCTGGCATTCTAAATCACAGTCAAGAACAAAAACTAGATGTAATTTGTTAAAAATCCTTCCTCTTTAATTTATAAAAAATGAAAAACATAGTTTATAACAAATTAAAATAAATAATACTTGATATATTGAAAGTTTTTTTTTTTGTTTTTTTTTTTTCTCACCATTCTGAAGCTGTTCTCTATATGTTGATGAACGTTCCTATTGATAATTGATTGGAGTCTTGTTTTTCACTCTTTGATGTAAATCTTCCAGGTGTTGAGATGAATTCAAGTCTTTTTGCTTCCTTTGATGTTGGTATTCCTTTTAATACTTTTCAGTCTGACCTTATTACTAGATATAAAAGGAATACCAACATCGAAGGAAGCAAGAAGACTTGAATTTAGCACCATTAGAATTCATCTCAACACTGAGAATACTTTTACATCAAATACTGGTAAAAAAAAAAATGGAACAATTGTCAGCAGGAACATTTGTCAACTTATAAAGAACAGCTTCAGAATGGGGGGGAAAAAAAATTTAAAAATATCAATTTTATTTATTTTAATTTGTTATAAAATGTTTTTCATTTCTTTATATACAAAAGAGGAAGGATTTTTTAACTAATTACATATAACCAGTAATTACGTCTTTAATAACTATACTAAATACAGTCAACCCTCCTACAACCTGATTCATTTGTCCCATCACAAGTTATATAGAAACTGCGTTATAATAAAATCAGAATTAGTACATACAAGTCAGGTTAATTTGTACCATCTTATAGGAGTCTCACTATTGGTAAAGAAAAATCAAATTAATTTGTAATGTGTTGTGTAGAAATCATAGTATAGGTAGTTTTGTGAGGCAATTGGATACCCCCCCCCCCCTCATAATATTGTCGAGCTGCTTGTGCATATGTTGCATGGCTTGTGAATTTACAGGAGAATTCCTTGATAACTGAAACTGAAAAACTGTGGTATACGTGCATGGAAAAAAAACAGGGAAATTTTCCATTATTTCAACCAAAAAAGTATAATAACAAAATTGATGATACCAGGAAACTGTTTACAATTAATCTAATTAACTGTTGCAATTTTTGTTTCGCATTGTATGGAAACTGCATTGTGAGAATATTGTGTTATAGGTGGTTTGACTATAGTCTAATCAGGATGTTTTAAGCCTGTAGTTCAGTTTATCTGGATCCGTCTTTATATTTCATGTGTCTGTAAACTTCAATTTAAAATGTATTTAACTAAAGAAGCATTCTTTAAATAGTGGAATTAATCTTAGTTTTAAAATACAGGAAAACATTCTGCACTTATCCATGGAAATTTGATGGATTTTTTCCCTGAAACAAATGGGGATGGAAGTCGACTCTCTTGGAGTCATGCAGTTAATAGCAGGATTCATTTGGAAGATGCTCTGAAATGTAAGTGACTTTTTAAATTTTAATTATTTTCATTATAAGCTTTAAGGATTCCTATTATATATAGCTAATTCTTCATCTAGCAAAAGCAATGGTGCTAGAGGCAGATGTTTCCATGTCCACCATGGCAGGATCTGTTATTCCCATCATGGCTCATCCTCCATCAACTGAGAGTGACATCTCATTGGAAGAATGGCTTAGTGAAGTTGTGAAGCACAGGAAAGGCATAAAGTTAGATTTCAAAATGAAAGAAGTGCTTGAACCTGCTCTTTCTATTATCCAGAAATACGAACCACAGGTTGAAATTTTTTATATATAGCACATAAATAATAAAAATTTTATTATGGATATTAAATGAGTTTTTTTTTAATTTTTATTTATTTTATTTTTTTTATTTTTTTAATACAGTACAGTATTCAAAGTAGGCCTTTTGAATGTGTATAACAATGCCTGACTAGTTTTACTGACTGCTTGGCTAATTAAACAGAAAATTTTATAATAACATATTACGCAGAAATTTTATCTGTATGGCTTTTACTTTGTCCTACCAAGATGACTAAAGCTTCTGTAGAAAACACTGTAGTATTCAGGGTGATTCATAAGTCTCTTTGGAATTTCAGAAGTTGATAGAACAGTAACCATGATAGATATAGTGGAAATGCTCATATCAACGGATAGAGAATCTCTAAGTTTTGTACGTATATTACAGGTCTTCCATGTGCCCACCCTTGCTGACGTAGCAGACGTCAGTCCTATATTCAATTCCTGCCACACAAGTCCCAACATCTGACTTTTTGCAGCTGGGCTAATCATCTGGCAAAGGACCATATGATCTTTGATAAACCCCATACAAAAAAAAAAAAAATTGCATGGAGTTAGGTCAGGTCACCATGACCCCTCGAACGGCATGTTTTCATTATGACTGCCTTCCAACAGCTAAATCTATCAGTATGCCGTGCATTATGAATGCAAACTGGAGAGATTTTTCGGCTGCTAACATGAGCATTTCTGCTATGCCTGGAGAGATTTCTGAAACCTCGGAGGGATATTTGAATCACTCTGTATTTAGTGTATCATGAAATAGTGCGACCAACTTTTGGAATGATGTATTACCAAATGATGTATTGTGAATGATAAACTGGAGAGGTATCCTTTCTAAGCTAAAGCATGTGTTGGAAATATATTGAAGAAAAACTGAGGATTAATAGCCTCTAATTTTGAGGTCAATTTTTGCAAAATTTAGTCAGAAATATCCCATGCTTATGCTCAATCTAAGCAGCTTTATGACTCATCATGAGTAAGCATTCTCATTACTGTTAGCATATATTAATTCATTACTATAGCATGGATAGGATATGAAGTAATTAATATTAAGCATCAAACAAAGTATAATAGATTATACTATAGGTTTTCCTAGTAACTTAACATCATTGAACTTAATTTTGAATTTTTCAGTTTTATAAATGATTTAAAACCTTTTATCCACCATTATTTTCTGAATGACCTATGTTATGTTTTATATCTTATATTTTATGTTTAGATTTGATCTTTTTAGAAGAAAATCTTGTTTATCATCAGTTGTTTTATGTTTTTATATTTAGATTAAAGTGCCTCTCATTCTCAATGCTGACATTCTTCCCGGACCAGGAAATCCCCTTGCTGTTCCACTTAATCCAAAAAAATTCATCGAATTATGCAAACGATTATTCCCAAACAGCATTTTATCTCTTGGATGGACAACATACGTTGACTCTAGTGTCATTAATCCAGTGTATGATTCGAACATGATAACAGAAATGAAACGAGTAATCAACGAAGCTGGAGTTACTCAATTACTTACATTCCCAGTACGTGCTTGTGTTGCCAAGAACTCCCTTTTTCAACTGCAGTCGCTTCTTCATTCCTTCCCAGGCAGCACGCTTACTGTTTGGTCAAGTCCAGGGGATCCAGTTACCAGTAAAGAGTTGCTTAAGTTTCGATCTCATTTTGACGTGAAGTCTTTGTATTTTGATCTCCCAAGTCCACTTAAGGAAGAATTCCTCGAAGGTTTAGTAATTCCTTGATGCTCATGTTTTCATTCACTTGCCATTTTACTGAACTGACCCCTTACTCCTGGATCATACACGAAATGTCAGGAGAATAGAAAAAAAAGGCATTAATATTATCAATGTTTCAGGTCCAATCGTACAACAAACTTTTTGTTCAAAACACCCAGTCACATAACATATGATAATGGTATATTTTAGCTACCCATCCACATGCAACACTTTTGTACATTTTATATTGTAAAAAGGAAAAATATAGTGAAAAAAGCTACAGATTTTTTTAAATTAAAAAATTCAATATTGTGTCTATGAGGCCAAGTTACTACATTTTAGAAGTACTTTATAAAATAATGACTTATTTATTTACAGTAAATCATTAGATTTTTAACATGTAAGAAGCTAAAGCTAAGTGACAGTTTTATTTTTATTCTATCAAGATGTGTACTTAATATTAACACGAAACATATAGGGCAATTCAAAAGTCATGGTCCAAAGTATTATATGGTGGACAGAACAATCAAAAGAAGTGAAAAACTTCCACTAAATAAAAACAGTTGACAACTGGAATTGGTGAAATAGGGTTAAAGCTTCTCACTCCCATATGTGGGCAATATGGCACTATAGATGCTCAAAGTGATACACTATGCATTTTGCAGACTCTTTCAAAGAGTTCAAGATCCTTTCTTATTTGCTGATGGGCATTTTCAGTATACTATGTCACTATTACACAAGACTGTTGTTTATCATGAAAATGGCTGATTAATAGATAAATTGGGAGACCTTTTATTTCTTTTTAACATGCTCTATCCACCATTACAATTTGGATCATGACTTGGGAATTATCCTGTTACATAAGGGATTTCTCCTAAACTGTGTGTCTATCAAATCAGCCTAATTTTTTTAGAATTATACAGAGCTCTTATATTTATTCTTTTATATCACTGACATCAAACATGCTTTATATGCTTTGAATGACGCAAGGGTTTTGGTTTTGTCATTGGAATGAGTCATTCGTTTTAATGATTGATATTTATAATGATGGCTTTTAAGAAATCAGTACGGTATTTATAAGTGTTTTGGTGATGGTAAACTTGTTAAACTAAATTTAGTTTTTGGCTTAAGTAGGAGTGTATTTTAAATAATGATTCAAAAATAGTAATAATTTTCATATTTAACTATTGATATAATTTTGATATAATTATATTATGACTGTAGTGCTTTCAGTACACAAGCTTTTTTCCTTGTGATATGAATAAACCAAACTTGCCATAATCCATTTTTAGCTGTAATTTATTTTAACTTTTTTTTTTAAAAAAAATATAGTCAATTATTTTCATTAGTTAATTGTCTTTAACTTTAAATTTTTTAAAAATATTTAATGGGAAAAAAGATTCCGATTATTAAATCAAAATTATTAATTCTCTTGAATTCCTAAGAAGAATTGAATAAATATTTATATAGTTTATTTTATAAAAAAAGAACCTGTGAGATATTCATCTTGACATCAGCTGATATTGATGTAATTTTCACCTAAAAATAGCAACATGAAAGTATGGAGCCTAGCAATAATTACAGCAGCAATAATTGCTTGCAAATCATTGAATGTGTGATTAGCGAATCAGTAAAAATTTTTGACTGCTCCTTGTGCTTGTCTGGAATGTTTTTGTATGTGAATCATGAAGCCATGTTTATATTTCATTTTTAGACAGCTTTTTTAAAGAACGATGTCAACATTCTTGTAAAAGTGACGATGTATGAAAATCCGACAAGATTTTTATAAAATATATGTGAATCACGTTAGCTCTGAGGTTGTGGTAAAAGCTGCACTTGGGCGATTTTAATGCTTAATATTACGAAGCCATTTAACAATGCAATGTGCATGTTACTTTCTATTTCTGAAGCACACATCTCTACTTCTAACATCTTCAATTACACCATATCATTGAGCCTCTAAAGTTTAAGAAAAATCATGAGGTTGCAATACAGTAGTGAAGAAAATGAAGTCCACATTGTGCTGAAATCAAGATACATAAATCATTTTTTGTAAACGATGTAATTGAGAATAGACTTGCATACGAATTAAAGAAGAAGAAGAAATACATAGGCCTATACATCTTTTGCTGGAGCATATTAACAGTGTTTAATGCATTCATCTTAACATTAACTATTTACTGTAATTTGCCTTACAAAGTACCATTTGATGGGAACTGGTTTGATGTTGCAATTTTAGTGTTGTGTAAATTGGAAGTGGGCCAGTTTGAAGGATGCAGTCCAACTCGGTTATAATGAGCATGAAGGGACCGACGAATTTTGCTTGTTTATAGTCGTTATTCACTATATCTGTTAAATGTTGTTTAAATTGCATTTGCTTATTTGTGATTATAAGGCAACAAACTATAAGGTAAAAAAAAATAAATTGCAATGTCATTTATTTTAAAAATTTCATTTTAATGTCGTATAAATTTTCTCTTAGGATTCTCTTTGCTTAAAGAATTTCTGTATTTGCCTCAGTTCTTTAGAAATAAGAACTAATATTTGAGCTTTGGATATTGTCAGCATAGTGTTGAATTTGCAATCACGTGTAACATCATAAATTAAATTTGCTGCTCGTAATATACAAGAACTTGCTCATTATAGTGCGAAGATATACTTGGAAATATACAAAAAATTCAAAATTAAGAGAACGTGTTCATTATAGTGTGAACTCATTATGGCAGTGTTCGCTTTTCTGGGTTGGACTGTATTTGATTTTAATGAAGGCTTAAATCGTAATTTATCTTAAATGAATGCTGTTTATGTTTAAATTTTTGTTTTTAAATATCTTTTCTCCAAATCTTGGTATTTTTTTCTTTCTGTGAATTCATTTAATTTAATGAAGCCTTGTTTCCAAAATCATTTGTAAATTACTTTATAGAAATCGCAGTGCTAAAGAAAATAAGCTTTTATGAAAAGATTTTAATGGAGAAATTATGGAAAAATTTGCTCTAATTCTTCATTGTTTTAAATTTAGTTTCATGATTTTATGTAAAATGTAATAAACTTTGATTTCTTGATAGATAAACCATATGTTCATTATTACTTGCAATATTTTATCAGAATTGGAAGTTAAATTATTCAGTGGATTGGTTAAGCTGGAATTCCGAAAACCATTTGTGGTCAAGGTTGTGATCAATATGACCTCTTGAATGTACAGGCACAGAGATCTTTTTTTAAGTTCTGTCTATACATATTATGATGTCATATGGAAATTGGCAGTATTTTAAAACAAGAACATATCTCTTACAAAATTTATTAAAAAAAGGAGGTACCATCTGCAAATGCTCTCAAATGTGGTACAATAAAATTCCATTATTAAGTTATTTAGGTATAAAGTACACTTAGACCTCGTGATGCAACTGAGATACGTCCCTGGAAAGTTTGCTTCAAAGCAAAATGCTATATAACAAATCGTTTATTTGACATGACAAACAAACACATGATACAGGGAATTTCCAGACATTTTTGGCTGTATATTGAAAACATGTAGGCCATAAATTGAAACTTATCCTTATAAAAACAAGGCTCTTATAGTGAAAAGCCATATAAAAAGTACCGTATAGTGAGGTACGAGTATAGTAAATGGTTGAATTTGGTTTTCTTATTTACTATGAACAGATTAAAAATATGCAGTTGATAATACACTATAATCAACTTAATACGTAAACTGTTAATACGAAATTTCGCTTAATATGAAATTATTTCCTTCCCCTTCATATGTATTTTCAGAATAAAACTCTTCGGAGTGTATGAATTTTGGATATTAAGAAATCTTATCCCCTTGGATTTCTTATTAAGTGGATATACTGTAATATGATCAGAGAAATCTTGGAATCTACTTATATCCATGTAAAGAGCCTGTTATATTTCAAGCCCATCACATTATTTCTTAAAATTATAACTGAATTATACCAATAACTAAACTGTAAATCCCAAAGATAAATGTTGAAATTTCTGAAGTGTATTGCTGGTTCAAAAAAGCAGAGAAATGTGTTGTAAATAAATTAATCAAAATGATTGGACAAGGAGGTGCCTTTGGCCACATGATGTACGCCAGTTGTGTGATATCATACTGAAACTAGGAAAATGCAAGTCGAAAGCATGGTTAATTTGAAGGAAAACTGGTCAATATATTGATTAAAGCCTCTATTAATCAATAGGGAAACTGCCCAAATGCAGATTGGATCTAGTAAGGGTTAGAGAGGACAAATGCGCACATCTGTTCCAGTGCAGGATTTGAACCGGCGACCTGAAGAACATGAGCCAGTGGATCTGCTTGCTAACACTCTGCCACTATATATATAGAAGACCACGACAATGAAGCTATACTATAGTTCGTCTCGTCTTAGTTGACAGTGATATCACGAGTGAAGTAGTTGACATGAAGAAATAGTATAAAAAGTTCAAAATTTCTGTCTATAATCGTATTACATATTTTTCTTTTCAATATAATAAAACATTGGCAGATATTAAAGCCATTTGACGAAATTAAAAAAAAAAATTAACGGCAGAAGGATACGATGTTGTATACTATGTCCAATAAGAGACGTTATTCGTGATGTCACTCTTGACTGAAGCTGCATTCATAATTTACACGAACCAGTAGTGTTATGGATGAGTTGGCAGGCATCGTTGGACGTCTGTGGGAGGCCATGACTTTCATTATAAAGAGAAATCGTAATAAGAAAATAGAAAAAGATGTTAAAAATCATTTTTAAAAAATAGTTCATGATCAGGAAAGATTTTTTAAACTGATTGGGCCCCGCGGCGGGGGAATAGGGAAAGGAGTTGGAATCTGAAAAAAAAAGCACGTTATTATTATCAGTTAATCCATACAACACAATTGTCTCGAGAGGATATCTATTTCAGTATCCAAAATGGGTCATATATCTTTGATATATCTAAAAACTGTCCAGATATATCTAATAGATGTCCCTTGATGTCTTATTTCCTTTTTTCCAAGTTATATCTATCAGCAGATATTCAATTTATATCTATCAACAGACATCCAGTAGATATTTAGTGGATATTCATAGCATGACATTTATTGGATATCTAAAATGACCATTTTTTTAATACAGTCAATGGAGGACGTGAACTCCTTGTTGGAATTGTACTAGCAGAACCCCTTGGTAGTGAAGTGCAGGAAGTGACAAATATTTTTGAATGATCTCCCATGTTTACCTCTCTAGTTTGGTATAAAATGAATTTACCGTATAATAGAAAAATGAATTAATTTCAATAAAAAAAGAAATTTCTTTCTTTTATATTACAAAGGAATTGTTAATTGCGGTTTTCCGAGTCTCGTAGCTTATTACCCAAGGTAAAAAAAAAAAAAAAAAAAAAAAAAATCTGTGAATCTAACTGCTTTTAGAGCTAAATCTTTCTATGCTGTTACCAAATTCTGTTTGGCAGAAAAAATGGGTTACTGTTGATGTTGTATTACGTAGCCTGTGACGGATGATAGAATTGACAAAAAAGTCTCTTCTCGTAATATCCTAAAGGGGCAGCGATGAACTTATACGTTGAAGTGCCAAAAGGATCCATTCAATATCTATACCTATTCAGTATTGTGAAGGACCTCCTTTTGCCAAGCGAAGTGCAGTAACTCGACGCGGCATGAACTCTACCAGTCGGCAAAAGTCCTCTGAAGAGATGTTCAGCCATGCAGTCTTGATAGCTGCCCATAATTGCACGAGTGTTGCAGGTGCAGGCTCTTGTGCACAAATGAATTTTTCGATAGTATTCACGTCTGGCTATTTAGATGATCAATTCATTCTTTGAAATTGTTTAGAATGCTCCCCAAACCAATCGCAAGTAATGTTGGCCCAATGACATAGCACATTGTCCTCTAAAACATCCCATCGTTGTTAAGGTATATGAAGGGCTGCAAATGGTCAACAACAGCTGGACATAACTATTCCAAGTTAATGGTAGATCCAGTTTGATCAGAGGAGCCAAACCCTGCCACGCAGCCACCACCAGCTTGCACAGTGCCTTCCTGACAACTTAGGTCCATGGCCTCATGGAGCCTGTGCCACACTTGAACCCTACCATCAGCTTGCACCAACTTGAATCGTAACTCATCGGATTAAGCTATGTGTTTCCAGTAATCTAAGGTCCAATGAATATATTCATTATCCCAGGCGAGGCACATGCCCGAGGACGCGGGTTCGACTCCGGCCGAGGACGACGACGATTTTTTCAGGGGGAAAATCCTGAGATCACACACTTCCTTCGGAAGGGAAGTAAAGCCGTTGGTCCCGTGTAGTCGTTTGCCGGCTGCACGTTGAAGAACCCTTGCGAGGCAAAATTTGCGGCCCCTATAACGCCGTCCTGAAATGACCATGGCAGTTGAAAGGACGTTAATACCAAACAAACCAAACCAAACCAACCAGGCGAGGCACAGATTCCGATGGCGTGCCGTGAGTGAAGGCACTCTTAAGTCTTCTGCTGCCGTATCACATCAGTGCCAAATTTCGCTGCACTAACCTCATAGCACGTTTCTAGTATGCCCCTCATTGAATGTGGCTGTTAATAGATGTAGTGACGTCGAAGGACCATTTCGCTGGTCACAAGCATTTAGCTGCCGTGGTCGGCCACTGCGCTGTCCATGGTGAAATGTATTGTCTAAAATGAGGAACTTTCTGTACATCCTTGACACTGGATCGAGGAATGTTGAATGCCTTCACCACTTCAGAATTTGGGAATGTCCCATGCGTCTTGCTCCAACTAACATTCTGTGTTCAAACTATCATTCTCGTCGTGTAGCCATAATCACGTTTCAGACAGCTAATAGTCAAATTGACAGCACTGATACTCTCTGCCTATTTATACACCTTTTTTGGGATGCAAGCGACACCTGAAAATTTGCATACGACGCTTCCATGTCTTTTGGCACTTCAGTGTATGTACACTGCTCAAAGCAATTAAGGGAGCATGGCAAACTACATAGAACACTATGTGTGGCCGATGCTCTTGCATAAACATTATTATTGATAGATATAATAAAAGATGTTAGTCAGTAATAATTGTAGGAAAACAGCATATCAGTGCATTTTAATCAAGATTTTGACTTCTCGCACAGAATGACATTTTATTGCTGTAAAAACGACGTAAATACTTACTTTTCAAACCCGCTTATCCGTTAGGGTCGCGGGGGCAGCTTATCTGCTTATCCTATGGTGGATCTCCAACGATCGCGATCTTCTGCCATCAGGCGGATGTTCTCCCTGGTAATACCCAAGCGACTCGAAACCAGATTCTCCAAGTAGTCTAGCCACCTGGTTCTAGGCCGACCCCTTGGTTTCTTACCCACCAGCTTGGAAAATAACAACTGCCTAGGAAGACCGGTTTGCAGCATCCATATCACGTGGCCATACCAGCGCATCTGAGATCTCTCAATCCGGAGAAATAGCGGCTCAACACTTAAAGACTTCCTTATTGTGCTGCTGTGCACTCTATCTAGTAGGGTAATACCTGCCACACCTCTCAGAAATCTCATTTCGGCCGCTTGTATCCGCGATCGCACTCTTTCGGTCATTACCCAACGACATAAATGCTTCTTGAAAAATGGCTGTTGGCCTCTAAAATGGAGCATGGGCTTCTCGAACGGCTAAAACACTGAACACCTGCGTGGCATGCCCTAAATGAGGTTATCGATGAAGATCTGGGGTAGCCTTCACCACTCTTTCATGAGGGCAGCGTCCAGCTCATGAAGAGACAGTGGAAGAGCTGGCATAGCTGAAGGCGTCTGCCAAGGGCGTTCCAAATATGCTCTATCGAATTTTAATGTGGTGAACTTTCTGGCCAGTTCATGTGTTCAATATTTTCCTCTTGAAGCATGATGCCGACTAGCCGAGCTCTATGAGGTTGCGCGTTATCGTCCAGAAAAATAAACTCATCACCAGTGGCTTCAGTGTAACTATAAGCCAGAATATCTCATCCTCTGGTCTGCCAAATTGCCATTACGGACTGTGTACGTCCACCAATATCTTATGCCTGCCCAGACAATCCGTCCAGCTGCACGGTTTCCTGCACACAACCTGAGTTTTTTCGTAATCTACATCCCTTCAAATCAGAATTCGTCAATTGTTCGACTGCAGGGTGAATCTCGACTCATCAGAGAAGAGACCTTGACTTCATTTGCCACGTTTTCCAACCATGGTGATCTTCTGTCCGTTTTCGCCGGGCTGTATCTTATAGGTATGGTGATGACAATTGCGAACTGTGTACGTTGATACCCTATGCCCAGTTGCCAAGACAAGCTTACGCTGGAGCTGAATAGCAGTTAGTCGCCTGTTTGCAGTAGATAACGATCTTTCCGAGGAAGTTCCTGATGGACGTCCTCGCCCTTGCCTTCGTCGAAGGTTCCCAGTCTTTTGAAATCGTGCTCACAGTCGGGAAATGACACTTCTGGACGCTCCAATGGCTACCTCCTTTTGAGTCTGCCCTGCTTCCAGCATCCTAATAGCTCTCCAAGACATATAACGTTGTTGAGCCATCATTAAATGATTCACAAGCAGAAACAATGACTGAAATAATAATTGAAGCAATCTGACAGATTTTTATTTTTAACACGTGTGGTAATGTTATATTCCGATCTCACAGATGCTAATTTACATATCGAACTTTCTCCACTTGCTGTCTAGATATCATGTGGCTTGCGTTTATCATTTTTCAATACTTATTTGTCTGATTACTTTGCATAATATTACCACAATCCGTGCCAGCTTGATTGTTTTGAGCAGTGTAATTTTTTCTGTGTATTGATGGTTCTATTTGGTACCAACTTGTCGAAAATGAACGAGTAAGACGTGAATGTTGCAGTTTATGCTTTACTGCCATTTGAATTGTTTCCACTTAACCTACTTATCTAAAAAACAAAGAAAAAAAAACTTGAAAATTGGAACCGGACAAACGATTTAGAGGATCAAAAACCGAGAGATCGATGAGTGTTCTTATTTGGTTTGTTCTGCTAGGAACAACCAGAGGACAACCTTGTGAGTAATAATCACAGAATCATCACCCGAGAAATTGCGAAAACATTGTCCATGAGTAAGGGAACTGTTAATGTCATTCCTCATTGACTATTGGGATACAGAAAGGTTTGCGCGGAATGGGTCCCCAGACATTTCCCTGAGAATCAGAAGAACTGGCAAATGAGTAGATAATATAAAATTTGCACGCTTCCATAATTGTCTTAACAAATTTGTAGTGAATTTTAGCCCAATGAAAAAGTTTCATATTTTATATATAGATGCTTTAAATGGGTGCATATCTATTGTCGTCATTGTTTTTATTCGATTTTGTGACTGAACAAAGTTCTGTTGACACTGAATCAAAATTCATCTATGTACATTCGTTTCTTGAATTTGTTAAAGCAACAGAAAACGAATGTTTAGATTTTCACAGGAGCAAATGTGTTTGTCTTACTTTCATTAGAATGTTGAACGTTGATGCAAAATAAGTAGTCCTGATTAATAAAAAATGTATTTTAGTTTGTAAAATAATCTTTAACATTTAGTAAAGTCATTTATTCAAAAACAAAGATGAATCGATAAAAATAATATGAAATATTGCTAGCAATGCATCTAACCACTTTATCTCTACAATCAGTCACTGTGAGCACAGCAATGATTTAATATTTTGTAGCTGACTTATTTATGAGCGGATATTTCTTTTTTTTATTTTGCATAATTCGTATACGATTGGTTGAATGGTTTTGTTTATGTCCTGTCTCTAGAATAAAGCGACCATGGATGTCAATTTACAGTAGAGCAACAACGATATGACAAAAATCCATATCAAAGAGCACTGATCTGTGATCTCTAATGGGTGTTGTTTTGTTTTAAATGAATTTACCAACTATAATGAAACTATAAGTTGCTTAATATAAAGAATAAAGCAATCATCCATATAAATCAACTGTAAGAATTTTTTTTTTACAATGTCTAAACTGTTGATTTATCTTTAAGTGTTTACTATTTTCCATCAAAATGCTTCAGTGAACGGATATGATAACACAAAGTTAGCAGCGGAGATTCAGATCATTTATAAAGGCAAATGAAATTTTTAGCAGCTACAACAATAATAGCTTAACAGCGACATTATCAAAAAATACAGGTGAATCGGTCATATCCATCCAGACAGGAAAATACAAAATTTGATCTTCTTTTGCTTCCGTGTTATTTTCATTTGCAGTTTTACGCTCATTCGTAGTAGGAGTGATGAATTTTCTCCTATAAGGGCTGCTTTTCTGATACCTAAGGTAAGTTGTAAGAAGGAGAACCATTTACAGTGTTTGCTTATAATAGCTAATTTCTTATAAATGAATATAACGCAGATAGGAATATATTAAATTAAATAGAGAAACTTATGCATGACATGCATTTTTTATCTCACTTTGAAACAAAAATTAAAAATTGTTTTAAAATTAAATTAAAACTGCTATGAAGTAATAAAGTGTTTTATTGATCCTTTATTAACTTTGGATCTTGTTTTTAGCATTTTTTCAAATGTTCTTACATTCATTCCATATTTTTCAGGTATTTAACATGCGAACGATATTTTGTGTAGTAATTGTAACGGTGATTCTAATAGAAACAATTTCAGCCGATGACTTCGAACCTGAAAGCCGTAAGACTGTGCCCAACACAAAGCGACGAGGTTTACCGTCTTCTGCACAGGTAATCACGTTTCTTTTGCAGAATTATAATACCGTTGGTGAAAAATCATCAGTTTTATTTGTAAAGATGATTGACAGAATTAATCGGATTCTTAATTTATCTAACTTTAACCGTAGAGATTTATACAGCTGACCATTCTTAAATAACACAGAAATATTTTTTTGAAAGCACAAAATTGAATTCACAGCGAAAAACGGTAATTTATTAGAGTATCCATTACTTGATTTATCCATCAAGAACTGAAAAAGAAACTATCTTTGAATATACTAATAATCGCATTAATAAATTCTCCTTTATCTAAAGTATAATGATGGAAAGTAAATAAAATAAACTTAAAGTAAATCATAGTTGCTAGTAGAGTTCACCAACTTGTAGTCCCAAATAATAGTGGATGTATGAGATGTTGTCCAGTTATTAGAAGAAGTGAGTTGAGGATGCTGCAAAAATGAAGAAATGCATCCTCAATTCACTTCTTCAGGATCTTCATTTCTTCTAATACCATTATTTGGACTACAATTTGGTGAATTCTATTATCAACTGTGATTGACTTTATTTTATTTACTTTTCATATAGAGGAGAATTTCTTAATTTAATTATTAATATAATCTACAGGGTGATTCAGTCAATTACGTACGATTCTAATGGTTTATTGCCCATCAATTCAACAACAAGGCCATCACCAACCGTTTCTCAAACCTCTTCAACGACGGATTCAGCTGG
Organism: Rhysida immarginata; assembly: GCA_023313115.1. NCBI lineage: Eukaryota > Metazoa > Arthropoda > Chilopoda > Scolopendromorpha > Scolopendridae > Rhysida > Rhysida immarginata. The sequence continues at coordinate 2,189,164 of JAHWFO010031644.1, forward strand.
CCACCGACCAGTCCTGACCTTAACCCCTATGACTTCTTTCTGTGGGGGTGCCTTAAGAAGGTGTTCAGCACACGCCTCCACACAATGGAAGAGGTCCGTCAGGCAATCACCGAATCTTGTGCACTGGTTGACAATGAGATGCTGGGCGCAGTGCTGCAAAACTTCACCATCAGGTTTCGTCGTGTTGTAGAGTACACATCGAGCATGTTGTTCATGAGGTGTGAAATTCCAATGTGTAATATGTATTGTAAGATCTATATGACATTCCGATGTTTATTAGTTCCTGAGTAATAAACCATTAGAATCGTACGTAATTGACTGAACCACCCTGTATTTCTCAAGCACAAGGTTAACAACTTGGACTCGTCTCCGAAAACATATTTTATGACAAAATTAAAATTAACAGAATAAAATTTTAAACTAGTCTTTTCAAATATAAAATAAACTGGAAGTCACCAGATTCAAATGGGAACACAGAAGGCATCTTTAAGAGCTTATTGAGAATTTTGATAACTTGTTTCATCATTTTTCTTAAGTATTTCACATTTTGAAAATTAAAATAATTCCAAATATCGTCTTTTTGATGTACCTGTAGGAGTCTTATTTATAATATTTTAAGAAAAGACGGAAAAGCCAGGAGTTATAAGTCTTAGGATCTTCAAGACTTGTTTAGATGCCGTTAAATTACTAATGCCTAAGTATTTCATTTCGAATAGCATCCCATACAGTAATACTAAACATATATTTTTACTCCTCATTATGTTTTTCAAGATAACATCACGCCTTCGTCGCCAGAACTTAGAATCGAGTGATCTGTGTACGTTCGGCGATCGGATTTCTTCCCGAGCCGACAAAAAGTCGCAGCGGCGGCAAGTAGGACGACCGAACACGGCAGCGCAGCCTTCTTCGTCCACGACCCTCAACGACACGGGAAATGACGGGTTCATGTGCGGCATCTGGAGCGTGAAGCCGTCTCGCTGGATCGTAAGCAAGGCAAGTGATGCCTACTTCCTAGGAGGTCCTCCTATGGATGCAGATAAAAGGAAAAGTGAGTGACAAAAAGGTCAATATTTCACAATGACTAATTTGAAAAAAAAAAGGCGATAGTGTTAAAACGAGACAGGAATTAAGAGTTTGGAATATGAAATATATGTTACAGCATAAATAAACTTTGTGGCAGCTATAATATACATTTTCTTTTAATAAATATTAATGAACATTCAATAAAATAAAAAATATTCTAAATCAAGTGATTAATTTTAATACAAGGATTATTCAATAAATACGTCATAAACTGTAAAAGCACGCAATATTGACTAACAAAATAATGCTACGGTGAATCTCAAATGTAAATATTTAGCAACATTGAACCAGCTAAATTTTAATTTGATTGTTAATGGTGAGGAGGTTCTAAAGAAAAGAGTTTTCAAGACGGGCAAGTTACATGAAGCGCGCAAATACCTACCAGAAGCTTTATACGTAATAAGTTTGCAGATGATCGGCGCTTATAGGAATTGCGAAATTTTATTGAGTACACCGGGGTCTTATTTTAGTTCATTACTCCAAACAAAGCAAATGGTAACCAAGAAAATCTGGAAAAAAGCAAAATAAAGGAGAAATTCTGCACCACGATAAGCCTGCCTTCATCCTGTTAGAGCAACACAATAGATTACACTGGTCAACAAATTTTTACAAAAGTCATGTTGCCACAATAAAATAAATTTTTGTATCAATTTTTATGTGCTGAACACGAATAAGACTGTGAAAATGCAAAATTGGCTCTAGTTTTTTTGTAATCTGCAAAAACAATTGTTTACATAACAAAATGCATGCCAATAGCTCTGGTCAACAGCATTTTTGACACTAGGGAAAATAGTGTTCTAGACTAATTTGAGTGTGCTGATTCCAAATCTTAACTCCAAATTTCCCTATCACGTCAGGATCTCGAGTAATAGAAATAGTTTAAATTTTAATGGTAGCCATTGTTTAAATTTGACATTATGATACTGTTTTACACCACTGAAACTTAACATCCTGACGTGATAGAGAAATTTGGAGTTCAGATTTGGAATCAGCACACTCAAATTAGTCTAGAATACCTACATTTATCAAAGTTGCAGTTCTACTAGAAAAATACAGGGTGTTGTTAAATTTCATGTCAAAAATGATACGGGTAATGGAATATGCGATTCTAAGCAAAAAAGTTCATATGAACATGAGTCTGAATTTGAACGATAACTGAGATATGAACAGAAATAAAAATGCCGCCACTAAGATCAACAAGTTAATAACTCACTTTCTACAACACCTAGGATAATGAAATTTGAAGAAATAATAGGGTACATAAAACTGTGTATACCGTTAAAATTTGAACGAATTCCAACGAGTAGTTTCCGAGTTACGCACTCAACATCGTAACACGTGCTCACATGTGAGTACTAACCACCATATACTTTAAATAGTATAGCTATAAAGATAATTTGGTACTTACAGTGTGTCCACAAATTTTAGACTCACGTTAAACAATACGGATTTCTGTCTTCTCGATCTACTTTGACTAATTTCCTTGAGCTTGAAAATAGTATCCGTGGTGCTTTCTGCAATCGGACGCAGCTTGATTGTATCTATTTCGACATACAAAAGGCCTTCGATTCAGTTGATCATAAAATCCTTGTTGAGAAACTGGCTGCCCTTCTTCGTTGGGTAGCTAGCTATTTAAATAAGAGAAGTGGTTTTATTAAGGTTAGAGGTAGAGTTATGACATCATCCTTTTTTATTGCTCAAGATGTCTCTCAGGGTCCTCTTCTTTTTCTTCTTTTTATTAATGATTTATCCTTTACCCTAACCTGCAACCAATTTCTATTTGCTGATGACCTTAAAATTGCTCGCGAAATTTTCTCAATCAGATTGTCAGATTCTACAGCAAGATGACATACAAGTGCAGCAGTGGTGTCCTGCAAATGGGTTAACGTTGCACGTTGATAAAATGAAAACAATTACTTTTTCTAGGCAACATCACCCTATTATCTATGACTATATTCTTGATCATGGTATTATTATGAGAGTTCCCTTTATTTGTGACTTGGGAGTGATTCTCGATGCTAAATTGTCTTTTGAAATACATATTTTGGATAGAGTCAGGAAGGGCTTTGCCTGTTTGGGACAGATTTGTCGGATGACTAAAATATTTTTTAATCTTGATACCTTCTCCAAACTGTTTGATGCTATTGTTCGTCGTATAATTACTTATGCCTCGCCAGTTTGGTCTGGGTGTGCCCAGAATTACCTTAAATCTCTCCAGCGAATTGAAAGATTTGTTCGCATTGCTTTTTTCATATACTTAAATAGTGACTATTCTGCTCTTTATTCATTTACCCAGGAATCCGGGCGTGTCCTCAGAAGGACGTCCAAACAAATCTTTTTCCGCTCTAATGTTTTCTTTCTTTTTAAACTTTTACGTGGTTTTATTAATTCTGCTCTTTATCTTGCGTGTTGTTCATTGTCCCGTCTCGCCCATTACGTTTTCAACGGCTTCGCTTACGATCTTCTTTTTTTTGGGCCTGGTGCTTTATCTGTTATTATTAACGATTTCAATTTATTTTTAGATCTTTTTCCAGATTTTGATATTTTTTCTTGTCATCTTCATCATTGTAAAAATTTTTATTTGTAAATAGATTTTAATTTTCTTATAAATAGATTTGTTGTCTCTTTTTGCTGTGGAAATTTTGATTGATTTATTTGTTCATGATTAATATTTTGTATTTTGTGGGGGGGGGGGGAGTCATTTAATTGGCTTTTGCTGTTTGATTTTCCCCTTTCTGCATGGTTTTATGGCAGAATAAAATAATGTAAATAAATAAATAAATAAATAAATAATAAATAAAATGATAAAATATTATAAGTTAATTAATAAAATAATAATAATATATTAAAAAAAAGAGTTTAAATTTATAAATACAGGGTGTTTCAAAATTACACCACCAAACTTGGCAAAACGTTAGAGGGGATCAATGTGAACATCTTTTGTTAATAACGTTTTATTCTATCTAAAATGACTGTGCAGTCAGCTACAGTACAAAGATTCCACTGTTTCATCCTGCTTATTCGGAGTCCCATTAGCAAAAAGACAGTATTGCTTAATGTTTTGAATAACATTAATTTATCCACTACAGAATAATGGTTCATTCCTTTAAATCCATACAATTAGACACATGGTTAGTACAGAAAGCAATTGTAAAGTTTAGTTGTCAATTGGAACCATTGCAAGCACAGCATGCAGACGTACTCAAATGAAGAATTGGCTGACACGCATTTCGTGTATGGAGCAGCCAATGGGAATGGGAGAGCTGCAGTTAGGCTGTACCAGGAAAGATACCCCACCAGACGTGTGCCTCACTATCAGACATTCGTGAGTCTGCATCGGCGACTTCGTGAAACAGGATCTTTCTCCGGGAACATGGGCAACGCAGGACGACCACGTAACAGGAACGTAGCGCTACAGGACGAGATTCTACAAAAATTTGCTGATAACCCAACATCAAGTGTACGTGCAGTAGCGCACAACGTGGGTGTGAACCACACTTATGTTTGGAGAGTTGTGCACGAGAATTTGCTGTATCCATTCTACCGGCAAAAAGGTCCAATCATTGAAGATAACTGACTACCCTCTTCGTGAAGTATTTGCAACGTGGTATTTACAACAAAATCACACGGACCCTGCATTCACATCACGTGTATTATTCACAGATGAAGCCATGTTTACACGAGAGGGAATGTTTAATTCACACAATGCACACCCGTGGGCCCATGAGGATCCACACGCACGTTTTCTCCGTGCATATCAACAGCGCTACAGTATTAACGTTTGGTGTGGAATTGGGCATGAACAATTGATTGGCCCATACATGATGCCCACTTCCTTAACTGGGCATATGTACAACATGTTTCTTCAGCATGTGTTACCAGAACTCTTGGAAGACATACCACTGAGAGTTTGCCGAGACATGTGGTACCAGCATGATGGGGCACCACCCCATTTCTCCCGGGAAGTACGTGATTACCTTGATGCAAGATTTCCAAACAAATGGATCGGTCGTGGAGGTCCTATTAACTGGCCACCCAGGTCACTTGACCTCACATGTCTGGACTACTTCCTTTGGGGACATATGAAAAGTGTGGTGTATGAAACTCCTGTTGAGTCACAGGAAGATCTTGTGGCACGTGTGGTGGCTGCTGCAGCGATGGTAAACGAGATGCCTGGAGTGTTTCAGCGCATCAACCGTTCCATGTTACGACGATGTGAGACTTGCATTGAAACAGGTGGTCGACATTTCGAGCACATTACGTAGTAATAAGACATTACTGACTTGTCTAATTAATGTTCTTTGTAATGATCTGAATAAACAGTGTTTCCGTTCACGTTAATTAATTGAATCCACGTACTGCAGTTGACTGCAGAATCATTTTAGAATAAAACGTTATTAACAAAAGATGTTCAAACTGATCCCCTCTAACGTTTTGCCAAGTTTGGTGGTGTAATTTTGAAACACCCTGTATATTTATTTTCATTAAATTAATTAATATTTTTGTCATAAAATGATCATCTGTTGTCCTATAATTTTAGACTTAGCATCCGCCATTGTTAATTTTTTAATTGCTGTCGTAATTTGTGCTGCAGGTATTATTAAATAACATTATATTAGTACATTTAAATAACTTTTATATAATAATAATAATCTATCTAAACTCTCTTAATTAGTAAAAATAACAATGGGAAGAGGTACCTCTTTGTCCGAGTATGAAAAAGGACAAATTGATGCATTGAAGGAACAGGTTTTGTCTACTAGAACAATAGACAAAGTGTAGTTCAGCATTATATCACCCAGGGAGCTGACTACTGCACCAAAAAACACACTGGGACGGCGACAGAAGGTGAAATGTCAACAGAAAAGAGCGATTATTAGAGAACTAAAGAAAAAGTCCACATCCTACAAACAACTAGCAAAAGACCCAACCATCAATGCATCAAAGTCTACAATCGGAAAGGTAGAGAAGAGAAAAAGTGTCCCAAGAGACTGATCTGGGTTAAAGAACACATGAGTTGGTCTTCTGATTGTTGAAGAATCATCTATAGCAGGGCTGTCCAAGATTTCTGTCCGCGGGCAGCGCCCGTGCACGCGGGTATTCTTCCTTACCTCCCTATTGCACATTACGTTGATCAGTTCCTTAAAGTCGAGTTGTTAATTATCAATTCGACATTGTAAAAAAAAAACGAGGCAGATTACCATTTTATTTCCTTCGTTTTAATACGTATGACAATTTTCTCGATGTCAGGTAGACTTGTATTTTTCTTTCCCGATAGGACACGATTGCATATTAAGCATTTCGAATCCGATCTGCGAACAATGAAAAAAAAACATATTCTCCAACTCCGGTTTAAATACTGGTTCAGTAATTTTATGCTTTTTCGGAATGTGTGCCATGTTATGCGAGACGAAAAACAAGCAAGTATCAGTAACAAAAGAAATAATGCTACATATAATGCAATCGTCCCTAAAGCCTGGCAACACTGCATAGGAAAAACTATACCCACTCCCCTCCTGAGTTTTGGACGATTTCCTCGGTTTTTGTCCGTGAGCTTTGTCCGCGAGCTTTCTATATTATACGCGGGCGACGTGCACGATTTGGACGGCCCTGATCTATAGTGATGAGAAGGGGATAACGCCACCCACATGGGCTGAACAACCATCTGGGCCATTATTTGGAACAAACGCCATACTACGATCTCTAAATTTTTCTCCAATTTGAGTAAAATTGAAGTTTAGTATGCAGTAGATACCAAAAATGATAATTGGACGGAAAAAAATGGGAAAGGAAGATACGTATAAGTCAATTTTATCTTATAAAAATCAATTGTCCCCAAATAGTTATCTGCAAATGAATGGAAAGTGCAATTGCAGCCAAAGGAAAACCGACATGATTCGGATGTGCTTAGAGTATCACTCTGCAGAACCATTTTTTTTAAAGGAAAATAATGTAGTTTCTTCTTTGGAGACATAACGAAATAAATCGAAAAGTTTGCTATTTTTCTATTTAACGCTCTTTAAACAGAAGGCACAGCAGGTCGTCGCCTTCGAAAACAGCAAATCGCAAGTTACTAAAAAGCTTGGTAACCAAGCTAAGCTGCAGCAGGCTGATCCCCTGCTAGTTATATTTCAAATAGATCCAATGGTTATTTAGCATCCCCTACCACGAAAAGGTAAAAGAGGAATAGAAAAGTTAGTACGCTCTTTATTTTTTTTGTTTCATACTTTAATTTAAACTCTGATAGCAATTCTGTTTCTAAAATTGTAAATGAAACTGAGGTTGTTCCTTAATATTTGCCATCTTTTTATACTCAGAATGGGAAATCTTACATGAATAGTCTAATAGAGAAGAATATAAGCTTATATCACATTCCAAATATCGTATTTGACATTATCGTTCTTTCTTTTGATTATTTGTTTTTGCAAGCAGTAGATCTATCTTGTATTTAAATGTTAACACCAAGGGTAATTACTTTTTCTTTCCTTCCTTCTTAGGCGGGAGTTACGTTCTATTCGGCAAGTCGTCAATAACGGCAGGTAAACAAATTGTCCGCTTGTACTCGATCGCATCGCCACCAACCGGTCCGCATGGCATGTGCTTCTCGTTTGCGTATTCCAAACGAGGTCTTGGTGTGTCCTCGTTCCGTGTCAGGCTAATCTACGAAGGCAGCGGAATCAGAAGTGATTCCAACGAAACGACGAGACTTCTTTGGCAGACTACCGATAGCACAGAACCGGATTTTTGGTCCAGGGCCAGTGTCTCCTTCACCGCGGAAGCGCACTTTAGGGTATGAATGAGAAATTACCACTGCTTTGTTTCAAATTCTTTTCCTGACTCTATTTAACGCATGTCAAAAAAGACTAAGTGAGTGATCAAATATTATTAGAATAAATAAATAAATATTAAAAAATAATAGAAAAATCACGTCTTCAAGATTAAGTGTCAGAATAAACGAGTTTGGTAGATTTTTTATGAATTGTTTGGTAGTTTTTTTCTGGGTATGTCGGCTTCTGGATCAAGTTTGTCCTTTATCATGGCAATTATTTTTTCACATGTAAGAATCAAACATCCATGTCCGCGGCGGGACTCGAACCCGCGATTGGACAAACTTGAGAATTAGAAAGCCTGTACCCCAGCTCTCTTGGTCTTTTGGTATGGTTAAGCTGAATGAAGGTCAGAATAATTTGACTTTCATCCAAAAACCCAAGAAGTGGCCTGTATTATCCACATAATTCGCTTATGTCTGCCTTTCAGACGACATCATATGGAAATATTTATTTTTTCGTTAATATTAGTTATTAATATTTCTAATTAAATGATTCGTGATTCTTAATTAAAAAACTGAATTAGACGATCGGCATTTTCTACGTTAAAACTGTAAAAATTTTAACTTTTTATTACGTCTTGCTCTTCCTAGATTGCTCTAGAAGGTGTTGTAACAGATGAGAATATAGGAGCTGATTTCAGAGGCTATATTGCTGTTGATAACACTAAATTTACTTCGGGTTTTTGCACCGGTAAGTTTGTCCCGATTGCACTTTTGGAAAGCTGACAATGTTTTTTAACATTTGTGCTAATTTGAAAATTATATATATTTCATAAGGACGTAAAAATTTTTCTTTTCTTTAAAACGAAATTTTATGCAATGTAAAACACCAGTAATAGACCATTTTGGTGAAAAGTTGTTGAAATAAGGTCGATGGAGCTTAAAATTTTTTAAAAATAGCGGAAATCTATACTCCTGACAATCACAATGCCGTGCTTTTGTCTTGCACTTTGGCCCAAGATACTTGACAATTAATACAGATATGCGAGTGTAGGACCAAATTTTTAAATACCGTTTGCTGTTTGCTAGAAGAAATTGCAAATTAGGCCCATTTCAAAGGTAAATACCGTATACATGTATTTCATTACTTCAAAATCGGCCTCGGTGGCTCAGCAGGTTGCGTGATCGCCTCTGATGCCCGAGTACGCGGGTTCGATCCCGGCCGAGGACGACGAGGATTTTTTCAGGGGGAAAATCCTGAGATCACGCACTTCCTTCGGAAGGGAAGTAAAGCCGTTGGTCCCGTGTAGTCGTTTGCCGGCTGCACGTTAAAGAACCCTTGCGAGGCAAAATTTGCGGCCCCTATAACGCCGTCCTGAAATGGCCATAGCAGTTGAAAAGGACGTTAATACCAAACAAACCAAACCAAACCATTACTTCAAACACTATTGTTTGAAAATACTTATCGTAAATTGAAAGCTATCTGTCTGTTTACTCTGCATTGGAAGTGAATTAGGAGGTGGTCAAACATCAAATCAGACCTTTGTAAGTTTTCAGTACTTGATCAGCGTGTTGGGAAGTATTTTGGAAACAAAATGAACAAAACTCTTGAGACAGAACAAAATTCTTTTTAGGAAAGGGCAACTGAAAAGGAAATGAAGAAAAGAGAAAATGAAAGCCAATCAGAAGAAAAGACAGGAAATGGAAAGTAAAATGAAACCATGCAAAGAGTCTGATTCAGAGTAGTCTACTTCGATTCCTGATCACAACACGACTGGAACAAACTTTCTTTTTCAGATGAAATGAACGAGGAGCCATTTTATAGAAATTGTGGATGTTGTGGTTGACAGAGTGGTTGGTTGGTTGGTTTATTAGAATTTTTTTGGCGTCGACTGCTAAGGTCATTTTGTGCCTTTTACACAAGTTATATCTGTACGCAGCCCAGAACAAACACAAACATCCATGCCTACGGTGGGATTCGAACCCACGACGAGGTGGACTCGAGAACTAGAAAGCCTACGTCCTAGTCCTCTCGGCCACCTGGCCGGCTATTGAGAGTGGCATTTCTTCATTTCTTCAACTACTAACATAAAAAATAAATTTCCAAAAACGGCCATGAAAATTGGAAATTATAATACTTAAAATATATTTCTTACGTGACTGGGACTTTTAGGAAAGATAGCAAATGGGTCGAATTTTGAATGGGAAGTGGTAATAATTTAAGAAGATATGGCAGTCTATGTTATTTTTTCCTCAAAGGGCCAAGTACTGGTGCTTTTCCCTTAATTCTACTTCGTGTATACCTGAAGGGCACCATTGAGCAATTTAAGAATTAATTCTCTGTTCTGTTTTAGGGCACTGTAATTTTGATCTGAATACTTGTGCTTGGAGTAATACAGATATAGATGACGATTTCGACTGGAGTTTGGGTTGGGGAAGTTCAAATAGCGGCACAGGGCCTCTGCGTGGCTATTCACCATCCTCCGTTGAAGAAGATAAGGGTGATAAAAATTATATAGATACTGAATAATTAGTATTTCCTCTTGGATTGTTGGTTATTAAATTTCCTTTAATATTAATTGTGCATGTTTAAAAGGTGGATATCTGTTTTTAAACTCTGAATATCCAAGGCGAACTGGCGATAGAGCTCGTTTGGTGAGTCCTATGCTTCCAGTTACCACAGGTACAAACTATGAACATAATAGTCAATTTTAATCTTGTAGACATTTAAAATTATTAGAAAATTTTACTTTGGGTATAACATTTAAATTAAAAAAAAAATCTGTTTGTTTCTATTCCAGAGAAACCATTTTGTTTGAGTTTCTGGGTATCGGAATTTGGTATTGGGATCGGCAATTTGTCGGTGATGGTGCTGGGGAAAAACAGTGAAGAGCCAATGGTCATTTGGTCACTAAGTGAGCCTTTGGGTGGAGGATTCTTGAGAGAGAACTGGTACCCAGTTCAAATGACCATTTCTGGTGTGGAAGAATTCAAGGTTTGATAACGTTTAAGCTCATTTGATTGAGGGATATTCCATAAGCTTCTAGGAGAGATCGCAATATCAGCCTCTAAAAAGTTGAATGCTTTTTAACTGTATCTTTTGATACTGATATTTAACGAAACTGATGTCTTAAGAGGTAACACATGGATGGGAAAAAAAGGTTTCTTTGTTATTTTCTCCCGAAGGCTGGCTATTGTTCATCTGAACTGTCTGAAGTTTTTCTTTTTTTTATTCAGCGATCTTTTCTTTTACTCGGGTCTGATATATGGAATAGTCCTTAATAGCAGAGTCTATAGTATGGTATGCTTTAGTAAGTGTGCATATTCTAATGAATATGAGAAGACTAATATTAGTGTTAGTGTTAATCAGAACTTTTATTTGTTAAATAAATCCCAATGTTTTTAGGTCATAATAGAAGGAACAATCGGTCTTCCTGGTAAAGGAAATATAGCCATCGACAATATTAACATTCAAAATGGAGCTTGCGCACGTGAGAAATTGATTAATCCATCTGAATCGTAGTTTTTTTTCTTTTTTATGTGTTTTTACAGTTTTATTTTTTTTCTTTCAGCTCTGCCATCTACAGCTAAAGCCAGACTCGGTAATGTATTTACGAAGCCATGAAATGCATTTAATTAATTTGCCTAGAATAACTCCCCTTCTGTTTATTAAGTAACTTAGGGGGTAACCGTAGCCCAGTTGTCTCGCCTTGCTCAATGCATTGGTGGAGTTAAGCAACCTTGGGCAAGTAAAGCCGTCGGTCCCGGCTGCTGCGACTATCTTACAGTAGTCGTTAAGATAAAATGGGTCTAGTACAATAGACTCCGAGAGTGACAGTGCTTGGTTTCCTCCTAACCAGTTCGGTTTCTAGTTTAACCATTTTGGTTTCATGGTAACCACCCCTTACAGTTCATTCATTCAAATAACTTAAATGTATTTCCTTTTAAGTGTATATAAATTAATAGAATCTGTTTATCAATTAATGAAATAAATAAATGTAATTTAAACTACAATAAGCCTGGCATAGCATATCATTATTATAAACTCGAAAGCCTATTTTTTATAATATCGAAATAAATTTCAAGCATTTTAGCTTTTGACGAGAAGTACAATAGTTTTGCATTCTTACTGAATTTCTTTCATTGCATAAGAGGAGCATACTGTTTATGCTGTAACAATTCATTGTTGATTAAACTTATAAATACAGGAAATCATAATAAATCCTGATATAAAAAACTGAACGGATTTCATTTAATTTATAAATAAAGTGAACAAAAAAGAAAACAGCATACTGTAAAATCTCGATTCTGATTCACAAAACTGATAACGAATGTAGACCAGATTATGCTTTTCGTTCTACCGTCATTAGAGGAATCCGTGTTACTGGAGCCATGAATGATTTCACCACCCCATATAAAATATATCGAATAAAAATACACAGTAAACATCATTAGCTTCATTTTGCCTTTGAATCTTCATCCATCAAAACTTATGCATTCTTTGCAGGTGAGTGTGCATTCGTTGACGATCGTTGCCAATGGAAGTCACAAAGTATGCGTCAGTCATCAGGAAGTCCTGAACTATGGACCTTTGTTCCAAGTGGTGATCAATCAACTCAGCCGGAAGGACACACGACTCTGCCGTCATCTATGACAGGTTCGAATTATTTTTTAAAGTTATAAATTCAAGTGTCTAACGATTTCTTAATTTAAGACGTCTTACATTTTAGCATCATCAAATTATTGTACTCCTATCATTCTATAATTTTTTGAAATTAATAAAATCTCACTCAATTTGGATAAAATGATAACATGATCTTCATTCAACGGACAAAATAAGCCCGTCCTGTTTATTCTACAGGATGAGGCATTTATCTTGAGACAACGGAATATCTCGGAAACTAAGCATTGTACGAAAAAATCAAAAGTGAATTATTTCGCGGGAGAAATTCATTAGTTAAAAAATTACCCCCCCCCCTTCGTGAGGGGGGGGGGCTGAGGGGAGGGGGTAACTTTGAAATCTTAAATAGGAACCCCTATTTTTAATGGTATATTCAGATTGTACACAATATTTGGGAAATGTTTTATTCTTGGTGTTTTTTCAATTGATCCAACCGTTTAGGAGATAGAGGCCCTGAAAGTGTGGAACTTTTAAAGGTTTGAACCCAATTTTATCGATGAAGACAAAGAGATAAAGAATGGGTCTTACAGACATTCCTATTCTACTTTTTAATGGTCTTTAAGAATCCGAAGTCAGAATTTCAAACATCCAATATTTTTCAATACACACGCATAGACTCTCTCTCCATAGGACTGTATATTCATAGGACTGCCCCCAATAGTTTTGAGATATTCATTTGTCTCAAGATAAATGCCTCACCCTGTATATTTCTTGTTAAGAATGGCAACGACTAACAGGATGTTTAAAAAGTTTAAATAAATCTAAAAGAATAATCTTGAAAGTTAGGTTATTTGTAGGTTATTTTAATTATAACATATCAGGTGAATAAAAAAGTTCAGGAACAGTCTAATATCTCGAAAAATGCACGTCTTGTTAAGAAAAGAAAAAAAAAATACGTGTCAGATATTTTTTGAATCCTATTTAATAGCACTCCTCATAGCGGCGGGTGGGGGGGGGGGGCAAATTTAAAATTTCAAATGAGAACCCCCAATTTATTTTGTAGATTCGGACTCTACGGAAAAACTTACATTAATTTTACCCAAAATGTTTTTTTAAATATTGAAATAATACCTGCAATACGAGTAATCGTTGGACATGCATTTGACCATGTTTGGTTCCAGCAAGATGGAACTCAAGTGCACTACGCTTTAATTGGACTCAATTTGCTGGATAACACTTTCCCGCAAAGATGGATTGGTCGAAGAGGTGCGATAGAATGGCCAGCAAGATCACCTGACTTGACCTCTTGGCTTCTTTTGTTGGGGATATTTGAAAAGTCAGGTTTACGAGATCAAAATCCAACGATATTGATGAGCTGAAAGAGAGGATGCGCAATGTTTCCAACACCACAGATACTGGAAACTGTTTCTCTATAATTTTACTACCGTTTAGCACACTGCCAAGTGAAGGAAGGTCATCAATTTGAACATCTTACGGCATAAAGTGCTTGGGTGATTGTTCAAACTAGGAGACTCCCCCCCCCTAAAAAAAGCACCCCGATGGTGAGTAGCTAGGGGACTCACTTGAAAAAATCACCCCAAAGAGAACAGAAAACCACTACGTCTATCGTGTTATTTCTGGGTTACGCTAAAAGCTACGTGCAGTACTCAGAATAATTGACAAGATTTTTTCCCCTTAGATCTAAAGTGTTTTTCCGGAGACATTCGAATTACTTTTTTTGTGATTACAGCGCCATCTACCGTATAAAACAATAGAAAATTGAAGAATCTGAATCTACAATAAAAAATAGGGGTTCCCATTTAAAATTACAAAGTTGCCCCCGTCCACCCCTGAAAAGGTGGTGAGGGCTAATTTTAGCACTATTAACTACCGTAGCTTTCAAAAAACATTGGATGCTTTTTGATTTGAAGAGGACTTCTCGAGATATTCGCTCTATGACTTTTACTTTTGCACTTAGAGCGCTATCTACAAAAGGTTTAAAAAATTTTGGGGTAAAATTAATGTAACTTTTCCGTAAAATCCGAATCTGCAAAAGAAAAAAAAAAAAAAAAATTGGGGGTTCCCATTTGAAATTTCAAAATTGCTCCTTACCCTACCCCCTACGAGGGATGCACTCCCTTTCAAAAAAATATTTGACACGTATTTTTTCTTTTTTTGACGTGTATTTTTCGAGATATTAGACGGTTCCGGGACTTTTTATTCACCCGATATATTCCAGCTAGATACTCTGTTAAGTGATTTCGATGTAGATGACTAATCTACTGTTAAACTGTAAAATTAAAATCGAGCAATTATAAAATAGAGGGTTTCTCCCCTTGAAATTCTATAATGGATTTGGAATATCCTTTGTATAGACTGGAATTCACATTTTGAGAATACGTAATCTTCCTTTTACATTAAAAAACAATAATATAATGTTATCCTTATTCGAATCAAGGTATGGATTTGTGTTTGTCTTTTTGCTAACACGCTTGGAAGACCATGCTAAGTCTCAGTAGGCTGACCCCCTGCTAGGTTAAATTCCAAATGGGATCCAATGGTTATTTAATATCCTCGACACCGAAATGTAAAAGAGGAATAGAAAAGATGAGATATCCTTATTATTTCAGATGGCTATATGAAGTTCGAGACAAACCACTTTCAGCATAATCCTCTGGATCATTCTCGTCTAGTTAGTCCTCGAATACCTTCAACAAAAGAACCCGTATGCCTTAGTTTTTGGATCTACATGAGCTCTCCAGTCACTACAAAGAGTGGTTTAGGCACACTGCAGGTCAGAACTTTTTCCACCATAGATTGACAATTAAAACGAATTATCGATGAGAATCTTATTTCAGTCAGAAAGTTTTTTGAAAAGAAAAGCATATAAAAATTATTAAAGTTGAATTTCCTAATCTAGGTTTTAGTGCTGAATTCGACTGCCAACTCTTTAGATTCGCACCCTACAGTTATATGGCGACTCGAGAATCATCAGGAGTCAAGATGGATCTATAGTCAAGTGGCTATTTTATCAACTGGAAGTTATCAGGTATTTTTATTAAAAAAAAAAACCATGTAAAAATGCACTTTTTAATTTTATTAATATATTGCAAATTTTTTTATACAAATTAAACGAAAATTTTTGGTATATTTTAAAAAATTATTTTTGATCATTTGCGTTTTATTTATGCAGGTGGCATTCGAAGGCATTCGTGGAGCCCAAGTATTGGGCCTAGTCGCTGTAGATGACATTTCCATCTTCTCACTTGGTTTCTCAAGTAATAATGCTTCAGGAGAAAACGACAAAATATTTAGTGATGTTATTATGGAAATGGACGATAATCATCCTAGGCCATTGGCTGCACCACCTTCAAGACGTCAAGTTACTCAACCGCCGCTTTCGACTTCGGTTCCTGCAAATAAAATAACAACGCGAAGAACCATTTCGAGAACAACAACAACCAAACCAAATGCTTTAAAAACTAGTACAACTCCTTCGCTGCCATCGAACAATCCCTTAGTGGCCAAATGTCAGAGTATGTTCTAATTATATTGGAATGCTTTTAGTTTACAGATTTAGTGGACGATTTCATTCACATTGACTATCTTATTGTTTCTGTTTATTTTTCTATCTCCTCTCGGGAATATCTATTATATTATAAATTCAGTCTCGAATACTGTCTCTTTCTGGATGCTCATTGCCAAACCATTGATACAATACCTCCGATAATTGCAAACTAAGTAATTATACATTAGAACCAAGCAAACAAAATATAAATATTAAAACTAAGCAAACATTAAAAAACAGTATTTACAAATACATTACCCTATCAAAAGTCATGGGACAACCCTGATTTGCATGAAAATGAGACATTCCTTTGCAATTTCACTGTTGGCATTCTTCCCAGCACTACATATATTATGAGATGATGCTTGTGTGAATGCTGTAAGAATGTCTCAAAGAAAAGAGCTTTCAGAATTCCAAAGAGGTACAATTGTTGGGTGCCATCTCGCAGGCAAAACTGTTAGAGCGACGACATTGGACTTTGGATCAATGGCGAATGGTTGAATGGAGTGATGAGTCCCGCTACACCATCTGGATCAATGGATGGACGGGTTTGGGTATGGCGATCATTACCTATCAAGCTGTGTTGTGCCCACGGTGAAGTCGGCGGAGGGTCGATGATGGTGTGGGGGTGGTATGGGTTGGGTGCAATCGTTTCTGTGGACGGACATCTAAACGCAGAGCGTTACCAAGACATTCTGGACAACGCAGCACTCCCATCTCTCTGGCAGCACTTTGGCAATGGCCCTTTTCTGTTTCAGCACGATAACGCACCTTGCAATAAAGCAAGGGCTGTAGGCACATGTTCGAGAACTTGACTGGCCTGCCCAGAACCGCGATCTGAACCCCATGGAACATCTGTGGGACGTGTTGGAACGTCGATTGCGCGCTTGCGCGGAACGCCCGAAATCCGTGGCCGAATTGTCCAAGACAGTTATGGCAGAATGGCGAAAATTACCTGTCGAAACGTACCAAAAACTTGTGGACAGTATGCCCCAGGGAGTAGAAGCTGTGATAGCAAAAGCTGGACCAACAAGATACTAACATATGTATATTTTTGAGTGTTTCTATTAAAGTGATGGTGTTTGACAGGGTAGCGTATATGGTTAAAGAAATTATGAAACTATTTTGGCAGACTGTAAGTGGTGAACATTAGCAAGAACCATCCTCCATAATACAAGTTCATAGGAATGTTTATTCTTAACGGATTGCTATTCAGTCTCGCTTAATGGAAGACGTATTTAAACAGTATTTGGATGCAGATGGCCTAGGTGCATATGCAATATAAGAGATGCAATGCCAAGCTTGGACAAATTTGGCTGTGTTTTTGCATGTATTGGTTATAGACTACTGTCATTCTATTCTTGAGAAAGCTATCCAAGGAAGAACAGAATTCTTGCATTCCCTTCTCTTCTCATAACGTGAAAATGGGAAAAAATTGCTTTTTCCTTAATTAAAACTATCGTCCAAGTAGATATTCGTAATTCTTGGTTTAAGCCAGAATCAGTATAATTTTCTAAAACATTTAGAGCGAACTATTAATAGTTACTTAAAGTTTAATTAAATAAAATTGATAAGATTTACCTATTTTCTCTTATTCCAGCTCTTCCAGCTCGTGCGTCGGTCTTACCTGGTGACTGCGCTTTCGATACTAATATGTGTACCTGGCTACCATCAAGAAAAGACGCTGGGGATCTGAGATGGCAATTAGCTACCCCTTCCAAAGCGCCATCTAATGTTAGGGACCACACTTTCAACATACCACAAGGTAAAGAAAAGTTTCACAGGAACCCCTATTTTTAATGGTATATTCAGATTATACACAATTTCGAGAAATGTTTTATTCTTGGTGTTTTTTCAATTGATCCAACCGTTTAGGAGATCACTAAAAAATTTTGAATTTTTGAAATTCTGACTTCGGATTCTTAAAGACCATTAAAAAGTAGAATAGGAATGCCTGTAAGACTTACTCTCTATCTCTTTGTCTTCATCGATAAAATTGGGTTCAAAACTTTAAAAGTTCCACACTTTCAGGGCCTCTATCTCCTAAACGGTTGGATCAATTGAAAAAACACCAAGAATAAAACATTTCTCGAATATTGTGTACAATCTGAATATACCATTAAAAATAGGGGTTCCTATTTAAGATTTCAAAATTACCCCCTCCCCCCCAGCCTCCCTCACAAGGTGGGGGGGGGGTAATTTTTTAAATAATGAATTTCCCCCGCGAAATAATTCACTTTTGATTTTGAACCTTTTTTCGTATAATGCTTAGCTTCCGAGATATTCAGTTGTCTCAAAATAAATGCCTCACCCTGTATATTAAATTTCTCATTGGATTGACATGAAGTTTTACTTCTAATGTCTTTTTATTATTACTCAACAGCTGGTTATATTTTCTACGATCCGTTTACGCCTTCTGGAAACCCAGTAACCACGACTTTAGACGGCCCCATTATGTCAACTCCTCTTTGCATGACTTTCTGGTACATGATTTACGGAAATGATGTTAGTAAGTAAAATTTATTATTTTTATTGTATCAATTTAAATTGTGGATCTTATTTATCTCCATATCCATTGATTTATAAAGTAGGACTTATGGACATGATTTTAGATAAAGAAATAATCATAAAGTTTGTCTGATTTAGTAAATGGAAATTTTCTTCACTTAAATTCAACGTCTACTATAATTGCCTTTGCTCCTATGTATTGATTTGTTTTAATCGTTTATTTAAATATATACTTTGACCATTAATCATTAAGCTAAACTATTCGTTTCGAAAATTCTGGTTAAAGAGATTCGACTGGTATGGGAAAAAAGGGTGTTCATTTGAGACCGCCTGAAAAGTACTGAGTGGTACGTAAAGCACTTCCTGCCCTGTTGAATTGGCCAACCCACAAAAAAAAAAACATTTTGTTAACGCTCGTGCATTACACTTGCAAATTCAATAGGAAAGGGTTGTGCTTTATGTTTCATTAATAGTGCTTCTCATGAATGAACATAAGAGTGTCTCTACTATAATTAGAGGAGGAGAAAGAATAAAAGAAGAGAATAACCTTAAACACGAATGAAAACATATTCGAATATATATTCTTTTTAAATCATAGGTGTTATGCTAAGCGTATCCCACCTTCCTTTGAGCTTGGAAACACCGCTGGACCTATGGAAGACGAATGAAGCTACGAAAGTTCCCGAATGGAGGTTTGGCCAGGTGGCTGTTGGCTTGCATCTCAACGAAACATATAGGGTATATACCATTAAACCAAGATCATAAGTGTTCGATCTTATCATGGTAAAATATAACATGTACAAAAAAAAACAAACAAACTTAAAAACAGGAAGTTTTTCCCTCTCTCTTGTTTTCTTCTGCTTAGAAATCTCAGAACTTATAATCATATAACAATATAATCCATTTACTATTATCTCGCTTGTATTCAGTGTGAGTCACCAAAGAGTAACTTCAATGGATGTTCGTGTTTTGCTTTCTTTCAATAGGTAATTATTATTTCAAGCGCACGACTGGCCACAATGACAATAGATGATATCCGATTTTATCCCCTCCGAGATCATGATTCGTGTAGAAGTAAGATGTTTACTTATGTAATTTTCAAAAGTGTGAATAATAAGAAAATTAATTTTTTTCTCGTTTTCAAAGGAAAATTTTGAGTCAGCTGGCAGAATGAAAGCATCTGTATCAACGATTCATATTGCTTAATTATGAAATTAAATAGATGAAATCAGTTTTAAAATTCTGTTGTGTATATTTTAAATTCCATTATACACGCGAACAAAGCCAATTATATTCAATTTCATGTATGCATCTCTCTCATTTATTCATGTAAAAATAAAGTTTTTAATAAACCGTTTTCTTTATACGCTTCCGTGTCAGATGAATCAACATATCAAAATAAAATTCTAATGGATAAACTAATTTAGCTAATATTAATCCTCCTTAAATATTTTTTGGAGGTACTAATATTATTTAATAAATAATAAATAAAAATGCGACAACCTAATAAACAGTACTTAACAACTTCAAAAGCAATACTTTTATTTAAAAATTAGATGTAACCCGGAAGCCATACAGACATATCTCCCACCAGCTTTATCTTACGCTTATACTTGTTATGGCTAATTCGTTTTTGCACGGACGGCAATGAGAGTACGGGTGTTTCCATTTCCGGTAAAAATGCAAATTTTATCAGAGGAACCAACTTTATCGTTAGAAAACCGCATAAAGTTGACCGTTAACAAAGACATCCGGGATCACAATTATAAGGTCATTATTAGATGCTTGTCCTTAGCGCGTCTTAATCGGAAGGACATATATGCTAACTTCATCGGAACTTCCTCATCCAAATTTATCACTTTCTCACAAAAGACTAGTTAAAATCAATTTAAAACGCAATCAGAAAAAAAATAAAAATGAAAAAAATATCCCACAATAAATTCAAATCTGGCGTAAAGGATTTTTCTAATATACAGGGTGGGGCATTTATCTTGAGACAACTGAATATCTCGGAAACTAAGCATTGCACGAAAATATGTCCAAAATCAAAAGTGAATTATTTCGCTGGTGAAATTCATTAGTTAAAAAATTACCCCCCCCCCCCCGTGAGGGGAGCTGGGGGGAGGGGGTAACTTTGAAATCTTAAATAGGAACCCCTAGTTTTAATGGTATATTCAGATTGTACACAATATTCGAGAAATGTTTTATTCTTGGTGTTTTTTCAATTGATCCAACCGTTTAGGAGATAGAGGCTCTGAAAGTGTGGAACTTTAAAAGTTTTGAACCCAATTTTATCGATGAAGACACAGAGATAGAGAGTGGGTCTGCTGACATTCCTATTCTATTTTTTAATGGTCTTTAAGAATCCGATGATGGCGTAATGCCGAAATGCGTAAGGCATAATAAACTACTTACTACCGTATCTTCTCGGACCTATTTATTCCTTTAGATAATATATATGATACTCGACGTAGAACAACCTATGGACCTCTTTACATATGTTACCGGCAATATGTGAAAAGCATGAATACCTAGGGAATGTACAGAATGACAAGTATATCCTAGGGAAAGTATCAAAACACGCCTTTATTGGCACTGAACAGCTTTTGAAAATGAACGAAGAACTACGACATTAAGTAATGTACGCTTTTACCAGAAAAACACGAAACCAGAAGCTACAGCAGGGAAAATTAGAAGATATTTTGAATTCTACTTAATTTTCTTTTTCTCTCAAAAGCACTTCATGTTTTGGCACTTGGGGGTCTAGGCTGAACTCATCGACAAGCTGTCGATCTCGACAAAATCTAAATGTCGATAAGTGGCATATTACACATTTATACACAAGTTTACACACGTACGGCTAGATGATTTACACAAGTTTACATAAACACATACCTGTAGACACACTATATTATTATTTTCACAGTTCAAGTTTCGTAGCACAAGAGAGTACTTCATGTATGTAAATATTTTTAAACAAGTTTTTGTTAATATTTTTAGAAAGTGTGTATTCTTGAGCTATGTGTATTTAGCCTGCAGGCCGGAAACGAAGGAAAAACAATTTTAATAAGAAATCTGTTGCTAAATTTTGAAATAACGATCGCCAAGTGCATAGTCGACTGCTCTTGAATTGTAGACAAGAATAAGGCAGTTGTCAATGGTCAAAGTCTACACTAGAAAATCGATGGTGTAGAGTTTACACTGTAGACTTTGTAGACAAGTCGTGTTCATGCTAGCTCGAATCGACAAATGCGTCATTAACCAAGTGACCATCGACACTTGTCGACAGTCGACTGCTTGTCGATGAGCTCAGCCTAGACCCCTTGGTCTTGCACACTCACCTCATGAATCCTTGACAGTGCCACAGCCCAAGATAAAAAGAGTAGAAGGTAGCGCAGGTTCGTATCTTTCCCGAGAGAAACTGTCCAGCCAATCAGCAAACAGCTGGGTTGTGACGTCATAGTTTGCTGGAGCAGACGGCTATTCTGCATGTTTGAATTGTTTTTCTATCGAAAAACTCTTTATTGTTCGGAAAATAATATAAACATTGTTCAATTGTGTATTCTTAAAAACAATAATTATCTGAATTAAATGATTAATCAGCAGGATTTCTAAATATGCTAATTTTTATTGTCAAAACAACAGCAAAATTAAAAATAATGACATATATTACTTCAAATTTCCAAATCAGCTCCAAAGAACTTAGCTAAAATTTGGTGTCAAAAATGCAAATCAGCTCCAAAGATTTCACATAGAAAATTTAATTGCACATAAAATTTTCGACCAATATTGAAAAATGGAGCTATTCCATCTAAAAATTTACAAAATGAGACTGAAGTAGCAGAAAGAGAACTCCGTTACGAAAAACCAGAAATAAGATTAAGAGCTTTACAACACCTAAAGGATTTGTCACCACCAAGAAATAAAGGTAACAAAAATGTACTAGGTGCGCAAAGAATTGTACGAAACATTAGGATCATTATTTTTATTGAATATCAATACATTGAAAAAAATTTATAAAACTATGTTCAGATAAAAAGCCAGTGTTGAATAAATAAAAATCAAATCAATGTTTGGCAAAGTTGACCTTTGCCCAATGTTTAATGCTTATCAGGCAGCCAGTGAAATTAATACAGTATGTTTCAAATTTATTCGGACACTTTAAAAATAGCACATTGTCAATGGTTTTGACCTTTATTTAATTTCTACAACAATGATAGTGCTTCAAATTAACTATAGGCTCTCTAAATATAACAAAAAACATAAACAACTTATTAACAATCACATTTATTCGGACAGGACCAACACCACCTAGACAGACGGCCTGTGCACAGAAACTGTATACATTGTTACATCATCGTCAAAGGCCAAAATGACGGCTCATTATTGGTAGAAATACGATTAACAATAGCCGATTCTGTGTGATAGGTAGTGTTGACAGGACCCTCAATACTCAATGAGACAACCCATTTACTATTGGTCGTTGGTATTTATGCAAATTAAAGTACTATTTATGACATTTGCATGAGTCATTTTTTTTTCACTGGGCTTCGAATTGAAACACTAAGCTAAAATGAGACGAGGCAAAAATGTCACCAATTATGAAAAAGGCCAAATTGATACCTTTGCTAGCCAAGAAAAGTCCGTACGTGAGACTGCTGGTTTTGTCAACAGACCAAAATCGACAGTTGCTGATTTCCTAAAATCAAAAAAAGTTCAGAAATCACCAAAAAAAAAAAAAAAAACAGGACCGAAAGCAATCTTAAAACCTCGTGATGTATGGCGCATTGTAAACGCAACATCCAATGAATGCACAACTGTAAGGCAAATTCGAACTGAATTGGAACTTCCATACAGTAGTACTACAGTGTACAGAGACAAGAAAAATTCATCAGTGCTGAGACGCGGACGTTTGCGTTCCATTCCACCATTAACAAACCACCACAAACGTGACAGATTGACATGGGCTAGAACACACATGTCCTCGCTGACTAATGGTTGGAAATTATTTCCTCAGACGAAAAAAAAAATTCAATTTGGATGGACCGGACGGGGTAGGCATGCTATTAGCATGATTTGAGAAAAGAACCAAAGACGTTTTCAAAATGTCAAATGGGTGGCAGATCAGTGATGGTGTGGGGAGCATTTGGCTTCAATGAAACGTCAACATTGGTGTTTATTTCCAAAGATTAAATTCAAAGGGGTACCAGAATATCTTGGAAGAACATCTTTTGCCTGCTGGAGCAGCTGGAGAATACTGGCGTTTTCAACAAGATAATGCACCAATACACAATTCAAAGGACACCAAAAGTGATTGGAATCACATGACGTTCGAGTTTTGTCGTAGCCATCCAGAAGCCCAGATATCAATCCAATCGAAAACTTGTGGGGCATTATGGCCAGGCAGGTGTACAAAATGCACGGCAATTTTCATCAATCTCTGAATTGAAGTCTGCAATTGAAGATGCCTGGTACTGTCTGGATCCTGGAACTCTTCAAGAACTCATTTAATCAATGCCAAACAGAGTTTTTGGTGTCATCAAAGGGGGAGGTCACAGTGGTCGTTAAATATTTTTTTTATTGTTTAAACTTGTGCTAAATCGTGCCTGTCTAAATAAATGTGAAACACTCAATTTCAATTTTTTTTCTAAGTTTTCAAGTGTTTTTTTAATTACGAGTTGTTTATATTTTTTTATATTTAGAGGGCCTATATTTCATTTAAAGCATTATCATTGTTGTAGAAATTAAATAAAGGTCAAAACCATTGACAATGTGCTATTTTTAAAGTGTCCGAATAAATTTGAAACATACTGTAAACCCTTTACAGTAAAGGTAAGGAAAACAACAAAAATCAAAGTAAACCAATCAAATAGCAAAGTGAAACAAAATAAAAAAATTTTAAAAAGGGGATTTTTTTATGCCACATCTCGGAAAATTTCACTGTCAAGTTATGTTTGATAGCAACAGCTTCCATATAACCTGTAATTCGGTAACCCGAAGTTTCTGTTTCGATGAAATTTTCTTTACTATTTTTCTCTATTTACAATAAATATAACAATTTAAAAAATGGAAAAAATACACCATAAAAAGTAAACAATGCAATATAAATAAAAATAACATCAAAATATCAAGTAATATTTTGAAAATGGTCTTAGGAAGATTTTTTATGTCATATCTCATGATATTAATAATTAAATACAGAAAAATACTAAAAAAAAAAAAAAATTCACAGCTATAAGACATGTTCGATAGCAACATCTTCCATATCCACTGTGGCTTAGCGGTAACCTGAAGAGTCCGGCGGTAACCTGAAAATTCATCGAGTCCGGCGGTGAATTTTTCTCTATTTAAAATAAATATAACAAGACAAATAATGGAAAAGAATACAACATAAAAAGTAAACGATTCAATATCAATAAAAATAACATCAAAAATAAAATAATGATGTTAGTTAAACAAATAAATTCAATCGCCTTAAATGAGCAAATGCACCATTAGTTCTCTTCTTGGCAAACTCTGACGTCATGCAGATGGATTTGCTCCAGCCAATGGCAGCGCAGCTCAAACCTGCTCTACCTTCTACTCTTTTTATCTTGCCACAGCCTACTATATAGGTAACAGCCTGTTCAATCGACACGATTTCCATTGAAATCTTAAGACCACCTTGGTTCAACGACTTCTCACGTGAGGGCGCTTTTAGTGAGGGAAAATCTTGGTAACAACTGTGTTTACTTATGCACAGAGCTACAGCTGATCAAGTCTTTTTAAGTGTCAAAATGAAACAATATTCCTAGATATTAATTAATATGCACCATTAACAAGCCAAAGAATGTTACTTTTCAAAAATAAAATGCGACATGTTATAAAATTTTTTTTTAACAATTATATAAGATTAAATATAAGATTAAGTATTAAATAATGTTAATATATAAGATTGATATATTAATATATAAAATTAAGATTATATATTAATAATATATAAGATTAAATATAAGATTAATATATAAGATTAATATATATATAAATATGCAGACTGTTTGTAGCCTAACCAGCAGAAAACAATAGAATGGTAGCAGTGGTAAGGCTTTTTCAATGCTAAAAAGGCTTTCTTCACCCTACTTAAAAGCGCCCTCCTCTTTACTGCGGTGAAACTTGGAAACTGTCGATTGAGCAGACTGTTATCTATATAGTAGGCTGTGACAGTGCCCTGTTAAATGAGAGGCAGCAGCAGATCGGAGAGCTACTGTATTTCGTGATCATGAACGTCTTCAACTCTCGATAAGTCCTTGGGACATATAGTGAATTGTGATCTAGCATAGAATGGTTCAAAATTCCTTGCGTAGTTTCAATTCGGTAAAAGCAGTTTTCTCTCACTGTAATAGACTTAACCACAAATACCTTTTTATGAAGTACGTCAAATAATTCAGTGTTCATGACATAAAACTGAATAGCCCTCCTGACGCCTAACAGGATAAATCAACTTACTTTTGTTATCTACTACCATTACATCATAGCGTTTCAGCAGCCAATAGTCCCGTGGTTCCTTTTTGATGATCGTTTTAGCCTTTTCACATCGTCCACTAATTTTTGGTAATTTTAGGTGATTATTGGTGATTAGCGGGAGTATTCTACACTCTGCCGGCTGGCCGTTTGGCATTGTATAGAATGCCTAGGAAATTAAGTGAAAGATAAACCATTTCTTACTTTGCCTACAAAATTCAGGCATTCTATATATCCCTAGACGTTCTATACAATGCCGGATTTAAGTAACATATACAGCGTGTACCGGGACATCATGCACAAATTTGGAGGGGAGATAGTATGGATGATTCTAAGCAAAAAAGTTCATATGAACGTGGGTCCGAATTTGAACGATAACTGAGATATGAACAGAAATAATAATGCTAGCACCGAGATCAACAAGTTAATAACTCAGGTTCTCTAACATCTACGATAATGAAATTTGGGGGAATAATAGGGTGCATACAACTGTGTATACTCTTAAAATTTGATCGAATTCCAATGATTAGTTTCCGAGTTACGCAACATGGTTAGTACTCGCAGGTGAGCACGGGTTACAATGTTGAATGCGTAACTCGGAAACTAGTCGTTGGAATTCGATCAAATTTTAACGGTATATATAGTTTTATGCAGCTTATTATTCCCCTAAATTTCATTATCCTAGGCATTAGAGACCTGAGTTATTAACTTTTTGATCTTGCTGGCAGCATTTTTATTTCTGTTCATATTCAGTTATCGTTCAAATTCGGACCCATATGAACTTTTTTGCTTAGAATCATCCATACTATCTCCCCTCCAAGTTTGTACATGACATTCCTGCACACCCTGTATAAAAGCCACACCCTTCGATCAAATCGGGTCAAAATTTTGCCTAGGGGCCCTTTGAGATCAGGTAGAAACCACTGCCTACTTAAAAACTTAATACTCCACTCCTTCTCTTCTTTCCTCCTCATTTATTCTTAACTGACAGCTCCATCATTTGTTTTCTTTCAGCGCTGATATAAGCTTATAGCATTGCATTATCAGCGTCATCCAATCCACTTGCTTAGCGATCAATACAAGTCTAAGCGTGGATATTCTCATATGTTTTAGTTTGAGAGGAGTCCACCTCTCATAAGAAAGTGAGAAACTATTGATCGAATAATGAAAGAGAGGAAATTACGAAATGTTGTCGTTTTTGGTCGCTAAGCATTACCCGCTGTTCAACGATCGATACCTGTTGATAGCTTAATGGTTGTCTGAAAGCATCATGCCAGAATTTTCAAAATCGGACTCTAACGTGTTCATAAATTCACATAACAAATGCTAGGTCTCGGAGAAAGCAGTTTTTCCTCAGACCCAGCAATTTTCTGATAATTTATAAATCAGTAATAAATTTCACAGCCACATACACTAAAACAAGCCTTCTTCCAGCCGCGTACAAAACAACTAAAAATAGATTTCCAACGACCCTTTGAGTGTCTCCCCGTTCAAGTACCCCCGGTTAATCATCTGCGCACCCCAAGAGCATACCATATTAATATTCGGATACAAGCTAGACTTCCCGGCTCAATGACGATATATAAGGTCACTGACACAGTCATGAATATTGAACAAGCTATGTTTTATCCCACGGAGATTCTAAATTCATTGGAATCTCCTAGAATGCAACCATAAGTTGAAATTGATAATTGTAACGCTGATAATGCTTACCCACGTATGTAACATAACAAATATATGTGAGAGGAATTTTATACGTCATTTCCTGAAATTTCGTGGGAAGATTACCAAAGTAAAGTTATTGTAAAGTTATGTTACTGTTGTTACTATTGTAAGTTAATTCATATGAACGTCAGGGATCTAGCTAGAAATTGCTGAGTGCTTGTTAATTTTTCAGAAAAAAGGACATATTTTTGTATTATAACAAGAATGGCGGTCAGTGGTCTATTTTAAATCTTACAACTGACATCGTATAATACATATTTAACTTATAACCTGAGTGTTGGTCGTGGAAATTGGTAATTTTTGTAGTGCCAGTCGCGATGCAATATATGTAGCTAGGTCCCTGGATACTGAAGATTTTCAATTCACTGTGCTCCCATTTAGCCATTAAGAAAGCTTCTAGCAATTTTCATAACAAAAGAGTCAAAATACAGGATGAGTCAAAAGTTCTTGGACACCTTCATAATGCGAAACCTGCAGGGAAAAAGTGAAAAGTTATGATGACAACTAATAATGGGTGATGGCCCGCATTCTGTGGGGTGTATGTCGATCATGGCCCATCATCAGTTGCCATCATCAGGGCCGTAGCCAGGATGTTATCTTGGGGGGGGTGGGGGTCGATTTTCAAAAATTCCGGACCTTTTTTTCAAAAATTCCACTGAGTCGGACCTTTTTTCAAAACTTCCACTGAATCGGACCTTTTTCCATATTTGGAGGCGGACCTTTTCTATAATGGGTTGGTCGTCGACCCCCTCGACCCCCCCCCGCTGGCTACGGGCTGATCATAACTTTTCACTTTTTCCCTGCAGGTTTCACATTATGAAGGTGTCCAAGGACTTTTGACTCACCCTGTACTCACAACTTTTTGAAAAGGTTTTTCATTCATTAGGAAAGATGGGTCAAAATTTTAATATACAGCTAAGAAGGCCTAAAAGATGCGCTTTTTAGCCATTGGAAATTTAAAATGATCTGAGATGGTACAGTTGAAATATTGGTCTTGAAAAATGCCAAACAAATCAAGAAAAATACATTTTGACCAACTTACATTTAGAATATTTCCTAATGTAAGCTTCCCATGAGCATCATATCATGTAATCTTATAGGTAGCCTTTTTCAGACCACCAATGATTTAATCAACAAATTCAATATAAAATTATGTAACGTTAAAGTTGAGCTTTTTAAATTGCGTAATAAAGTTTTTTGCAAAGTTTCAGTCTAGCTAAAATTAAGAAAAAGTATGAAGATAGCCAAAATATAAGATATTCTGATTTCGAGTACAAAGTTGGTCTAAAACACATGGATAGAGCTAAGTTCTCTCCGTATTTGTATAATTGTCAGCTAAAGTTGTGGCATTTTCACACATACGAAAGCAGCAAAGACAGGTACCCTTTCTTTAAAGACCTACAAAGCAGACATGGAACAATTATTTGGCAAAGCATCGTTTTAGACCTTGGGGAACCTTTCATGAAATTCAGATATGGTCGAGTGGCCTTAGAGTGACCTTCCTGTTTTCCTAATTTATCTCCATAGGTGGCCTTATCTGCTTGGAATCCCACGGGAAGGCGTTTGCAATCAAACCAGCCTTCAGCTAGAAAATCTTCAAGAACTGACATAGTTATGTGTTTCAAGCATGGAGAGAAATCCTTCAAGATCACATTCACAGACTTTTGTTTCAATGCCATCAAGAATGCAAGGCTGTATTACACATGCTAAGGATAGTCACAATCTTTTACAAAAACTTGCAAGTTAGTCATGGATGCAATTCTTCCGAATAAAATTAAACTTTAATCATTTGATCTTTGTTAATTGACGAATATAACCATAAAGTTTGGTGAACGTATAAGCACTGCAAGAGTTTAGAGATGGCCACACAATCTCCTATCCCTTGTCAACAGCTACCAAAAAGTTGGTTCACTGCGGTAGGAACCTTTTAGCCCTTAAAAGCCCAAATTATATTTTTTTTACCTAGGTATTCATAATAGATGATTCCAATATTACCAGAAAATTAATTTCTTGAACTTTCTCCCATTTTTTATGTGGTAAGAGGTTTTTTTCCCTTCCTATACGGAAGATTTGCTTAGCTTTATTTGGGCCCATTGGGCTGGAAAGGGTTAAATGAACTTGTGCATGATTGAATGAAAGAATTCTATAAAACCATCATAGAAGATTTGCATGAAAATCCTGGACACTTTAAAAAACAATTCTTTAAATACATGTACTTCATTACACTACGCATTGAAAACCCCTATTCAAAGTAACATGCCATAAACGTTCCAATAATGGTGCAATGAAAAGTAGCTTATAATTTTGTTTTTGAAACAATTTGAAATGGCGATCCATTATACTATATTTCATCAATCTAAAAATCTTAACTAATTAGGCTTTGGAATATTTTCAGGAAACGCCTATTACCTTTTTAGTGAAGCAAATTTTTTCATTTGTTCCTTTCAAAGCAGGGGAAAAATAGCTAAATAAATAAAAAAAAAAATCATGTAAAATATGGTGGAAAAAGATTAGTCTTATATAAGGCAAGTTTTAATAGCCATTCTAAAGAACATCGACAACATCCACTCGGAAATAAATAAAACATTCGTACAGTCAACGTCAAAGGGAAAAAAAAATGAACCTTGGGCAACCAATTAACCTTTACAACTGATTCGTTGCCGTCTCCCGCTCTTTAAATTTTTTTTTTATCATGTTAAATAATTAAGAAATTTCAAAACAGAATTTACATACTTTCAATGAATCAGAGTGGTTGGAAATTTAATTTGCATTTAACGGTTTATCAAAAAAAATAAACATCTTCATATTAAACACCATTTACATGCGGATAAGTGAATACAAAATGTCCTTCTCTATATATAAAGAAGCCTTTTATGGATGCCGTATAAAATTTATCTTATTGAGATGTTTTACAACATGCTTAGAATAGCCTTATAGAAACAAGTTTGATTGATGAACGCAATTTTGAGGTTCAGACGGATCTCCTTATAATAAACTGACATACAGCCTTTTCTCGTATTTTATAAAAAAAAAAAAAGTTGAATACACGTCATTACATTAAAAAAAGTCAATTTTTCAATAAAATTCATACATATAAAAAATTATATGAATGAATCAAAATCTAATATTGTTAAGATGCAATCGCATTAAGTATTGTATATAATAACTATTATACTTTATTAAAAAAAAATGAAAGATTCCCTTAGAACTTATTTGCCGCTGAATGCTAAATGCATTTGGAAAAGTTTAAAGGTGGTAGATTTGGATATCAAAAGCGAAGAAACATCATGACACCTATTTCAAAATGACGCTGATAATGATAATAATTCATACGCAATGTTTATTTGAAATAAATTATCTAGAAGGTTAGCCAAAATTATTGGAAGGAAAAAAAAAGTTCTATTAAATAAAACATCGAAATAATTTTTTTATATAATTTGTTTCCCTTCCTCAACAGAATTGAAAAAGTGTCCATTCATAAACCTTTGAAAAAAAAAACATTGGCAAAAAAAGGAAATGACAGAGAATGGAATCCACGGAAATAACACGACATCCCTTTCAGGCATTTTTTATTAAACAAATTTCAGAACAGAAAAAAAACCTTTCAACTTTTTGTCTGCTCTCTTATAACAACCTCAAGGAGAGTCTACCCCTTTTCTGCCATTTCAACTTTTTTAAGGCCCTACACCTGCTCGTAACAGAATTCAGTAACGACGCCAAGAGCTGAACTAACTCCAAGGAAACCATGATGCAGTCTGCTATCGCCTTCGTCCTCGTGCTCGTTGGATTACTACACCGTGGACACTCTGTGCGGGTAAGAATAGACGAAAATATTCTATGTGGTCCTTTTACAATTTATCTCTAGTCACTTTCTGGGATATCGCAATTATTCCTGGTAATTCTAGTGAATTTTTTTTTATGAGAAAACGGAATTTCATTTTTTGGCTGATCTTTTTAATTGATCAACGTCCTAAGAAGAACCATATTGCTCGACTTGTTTAACCTTCTTAATTAATAGGCTACATATTCGATTTATCATTGATTTACTTAATTTATTTGGTATATCATTCTATACTTGTTTATAATTTTAAGTGCGAAAGAAAAGTTTTCTACGAAATTAAACAAAAAAAACAAACAATTTTTGACCATAGAAAATGTTAACACTACTTCCATATCAGATTTAATGCAGAATGTCTACTGGTTTACTGCAAAGTTTAGTTCAAAATTTGCTAATTAAATAAGTCCCTCCTATGCCTTCAAGGCTAGGGCGTAGGCTTTCTAGTTCTCCAGTCCTCCTGGTCGTGTGTTCGAATCCCGCCGTGGGCATGGATGTTTGTGTTTGTCCCGGGCTGCGTACAGACATAACTTGTGTAAAAGGCGCAAAATGACCTTAGTAGTCGACGCCAAAATTTCTACTAAACCAATAATAAACCTATGCCTTCAAAATTGTACTCGATTAAACTAAACGAAGTTTGGAAAGTAATAATTACACACTTGAATTTATAATGCAAGTAATCAAGAAAATTATCAACTTTAATTTATTACTGGCATAATATCTCTTCATCTAATCATTAGATGTTATAATTTAGTAATCAAAGGGCTTTCAATTCATTTATTCTCTATGACCCTACGTGATTCTTAAAGCACATACGGATACTGCTGGTTTTCTAAATGATATCATTACATGTTTCCTTTCATATTAGATTAAAAGAAAATATTAAAAAAGATGGCTTACTCCCTTATTCTTCAAAATAACCACAAAGCCAAAAAAAAAAACAACTTGAAAACAAGTGAAATATCAAATTCTTTTTTTTTTATTAGACATAAATTGCGCCAAAAAGTGTCCATTTCATCAAAAATGCTGAATACTTAATGTCATTAAGGCTCTCATTTCTGCTTTCGTATTTTTGTAGATGCTCGACTGTGAACACCCTACTAAATCTCACATTGAAGTTGGCACTGCAATAGTAAGCAATTATATTGAAGATGAAGAATTGGTAAGAATGTTATATAGAGGATCTAAAAGAGCAGCGCATGAATTTGTAACAAAGTGCATCATTTTTATCTTTAAAATGTTATTTTTTCTAGAAATCTGAATTGCAACAATGTGGCAAATTCTTCGCAGGGGTAAGAAAACTTATGTATAACCATTCCATAAATTTTAGCCAAACTAGAAAAGTAAGAAGTGTGCATTAATTAACTTTTCAAATAAGCAGCAGCAGTGTAAACCTTTTTCTTATTTTAAACTGATTAAAAGTTGCAATTGTTTTCATTGCATATATTTTTATAAGAGAAACATTCAAAAAATGAAATGTCAAAACATGAACGAATGTAAACAAAACATGAACTTGAGTTTTGCAATTACAGGATAAAGACTCCGAATGCCCTTTTTTGAAAAAGTCTTTCCCCGAAAAGGTAGAAGTTTTAAAAAATCAGTTTCAACTTTTTAAAACATATTTCTAGGCTAATATATAAAACTTTTTTTGTAATAATTTATAATTTTATTCTTTGTAGCTTTCAGAATGCAATACTCTGATCGAAAAGGTAAGAGATTATATTCAGTAATAGGCCCAAGCGGATTTCTTTAGAGAAAATATTTATAAATCATTTTAAAAGAAAATATAAATTAACGTTGCAATATTCTAATTCATTAAATGTAGCACAAACGAATGCAAGAAGATTAACCCCAAATTAAAGTAGTTTTCATCAGTCACGAAAAATCTACATTCCATTTACACGTATATCGGTTCCATAAGCCAATTTTTTGTTTGACGCAGATGACTATAATACACTCTTTGAGAAAAAAATATAATCAACGGACTAACAAGGAAGTGCCGTAAAGTGCCGACCCAACCGTTAGGATTACATAGCTATCATAAAACATTGAATACACAGTACACACAAAAAATATAAAAAGTGGTGTCCAAGTAGCCCCGTTGTTGGGGCTTCTTGAAGACTTAATTTCGTTTTGGGGAAAATCTCTTACTTTGCATGTTGGATGGTCAATTTACCCCGTAAAATGTAACTGAAGGATTGTCAATCATAGTTGTATAGGTTTACGCCTTTCACTGAGGAAAGGGCAAACACAGCGTTGTTAAAAAAGGCCATAATGTCATCTCGGTTGACTGACGACCTAGATCGCTTGATGTTTGATGCAACCCCGATGGATAGGTTGTTTCTGGCGAAAAAAGAATCAATGAAATTTGGATATGAGGTGTTGTCCGTGAAGACCTGGACCTGCTTTCCTTGTTTTTCCAGGTATTCTTTTCACCACATCTCGAATGTCGGTCTTTGTCAAGGGGAATCCCCAATTTGCAACAATAGCCAGGGTTTCAGAAATCAGCTGCATCTTCCGTACTTGGGTTTTGACCCTGGAGTCTTTTGATACGTGAGCACTATTTTTAACCTGTAACAAAAAAACAAACAAACAAAAAAACATAACCTCACTTTCGTGACACAGGAATGAACATATGTGCGTTGTGCTCATGTAGCCCCGGGGTGTCCAAGTAGCCCCACTTTACGGTAAGCAAGTCAGTATGGCTTTGGACTACCTCTGACTTGGATACAAGCTATAAACCAACGTTGTATGGGTTCATTAATTTGCCGGATGGTGTTCTGAGGGATATCTTGGCAATGACCCCATTTTAATTGCTAATTCGACATTTTGGGTTGATTACAGGCGATGTCCCGTCACACCCCAAATGTACTCAATAAGAGAGAGATCTGGTGAACACGGAGACAAATCACAACATTTTAAGTTTCAATTCAAACGGTCATTTTGGTTCGATGTGACTGCTATTGGCGATACGCAAACATCCTACCTAAAGTCAATTTCGTGGGTTGGTCGACCATATCCACTCGCTTGGCGACCTTTGTCTTTAGATCTATCCACTCTAAATGCTTTTTTTGCATGGAGTTTTGCAAAATATTTCGTGTTTCCTGTACATACATCCGCCTATTTCGCTGAACTGAAAAACTTTGTCAGCGCTGGAGTTGCACAAGTGATGCCAGATGTACTACAACACGTTTGGAAAGAAATCGACTTTATGTTAAAAAGCGTCGTGTAATTTTGCTAGATAATGATTCATCAATCACTTATAATTGTCGTCGGAACATTAACAAAGTTATAAAATCCTCTTTGAGGGACCCTCTAATGATTTTTCCCCAGACCTGTTAAAAAATGAGTAATTAGAGCCGCATTTGGCGAGAAATGGAGAAGTTATAACTGCTCGAACTTTTCTATCAACAGATGAACAATATCAATAAAGTTTTTTTACAAGGTGGTGTCGTTTCCTAATCATTAAAAAATTAAAATTATGTCTTTTCTACTTAAAACAAAAATAGTTTCTAGATTTCTGAGAGAGACTGTATATTTAAAAAACTATGGTATAATATTTGCTTCTGTAAAAGTAAATTTCATTTCAACTATTTTGTGTGTTTTATTAGACTAACGTGAAGGATATCATCAATCATCACATGATAGAAATTGCCCTCAAGTTTGCCGACAATATGTTCGACTCAATTGAGTACATGGGCGAGTGCGACAGTCAAGAGGAAGTTTTACCACCAGAAGAAGCCGCAGCTCAGTGTATCCAATCCATTACGAGCATCAGGGAACTGATCAGCAATGTAATGGGGTCAGATATCATCAAATCATTCATGGAGGATACGCAAAGCCTTGGCGAATCGGAAACCCTTGCCCCGATAAAGTCGCTAATCGGTAAACTCTCTAAATCACACGGATCAAAATTTATCACCGCCTTCCAGCAATCTTGCAAAAATGGCGGCTTATCTGAAGATACGGTCAAGTCAATGATATCATGTGGCACTCAAGTTTTAAAGCTCCGTAAATCGGAATGATTTACATTAATTAAAAGACAACTCTGTGATGCAAGCAACAATATAATGCATTTCCTTTCTCAATTTGTGTGTACATTGTTTATAACTTTATATGTAAAGTTCAAAATAATCTAGTACTTTTAAAATCACATGAAATAAACTAAAACATAAAAAATGAATTGCACAGTTTTCCGTTAATTTTATCAATAATTTCAAAGGATATTAGACTTTTTTCATATTTTTAAGGGAAAAAATTAGTTCAGGGAAGTTGAAACAATTGTTTTGCAAAAAACGATCACGCTAAAATTAACTGATAAGGTTAATATAAAGGAGCCACTTATTTGACTAAAAGTTTCATCAAAATTTTATTAATGTGTAGTTCAGTCACAGAGTGATGCTAAAGAAGTAGGGGGGGGGGGGGTCGATACTTTTTGGATAATCGAATAAATCAAATGAAGTAAGCTTTGGGGTGTTGGTTTGAAGTTTTCCATATAGAGGGTTGGATTCCGTAGTTTTTGTTATTTGTTTCGGTTGTTGAACGACTACAAGTATATCGATTAAAATGGAAAACCGGTCAAACTTGGGATTATTGAAAATATCGTCCGAGGTGTAGAACTTGTTAACGAAGAATAAAGTCACAATAACTATTTCCACTCGATCATTTGAACCACTTCTTTCCGGACAATCCACAATATTAAAATTCTGAGTATTTGAGATCTTGAATATTTTAAAGTTGTTCTTAAAGTTTTTGATTTGTCCGGTTTGGTCATTGTATCTTCAATTGATACATTCACAGATGTTAATTCCCGAGTACAACCATTGTAAGATTAGAATCAAATCTTGTTTACTAAGCAAAAGTAGAATATCTGAAAAAAAAATTATTAGAATGTACTCTATGATACAACAACGATTTCCTATGCAAAATTTCTGTCTTCAAATTTTTTATAATTTATTCTTGATTGCCTTGTGATACAAAACCAACTTCACTATGGTTTACAATAAAAAGAAAGTACCAAAATATTCTTGATAGAGGAATGTGTAAGGCACCAATAGAAAGAAAAACTCAGAAAAATTTATCTCCTCTATAACGACTCAATATGAGAGGCCTGGGTAGCCCAACAAACGTCCAAATGATGATCCAATTCTTGCAGACACGAATATCGGTGTCGATGGCTTCAAAGGCACTCGTGATGCGGCCTGGAAAAACAGACTGAATGTGTTAAGTTCTAACGAAGGTTAATGAGTTTTTCTTTCTATCGGTCCTTGCCCAGTCCTCTATCACCGCGGTTCCCAAACTAAGTTCCGCTAATCCCAGTGTTCAGCAGAAAGTCAAAGAGTGTTCCTTGAAAAATTATGAAATTAATATGAGACTCGTATGTTTATATTAATTCCAAGAAGGAGCTTTAGCAGTGAAGCAGAGATACATTTATACATTTATTAAAAAGAAATTAACCCCCCCCCCCGAGTAGGGTAAGGCAGATCCTGCAGTCATCTATGTAAAAAACCTCGTATGTTCTTTCCTTTCTCATCATTTCCGAACGTATGATATATTACATGCCATATACTGCCATAGTTCTAAGGACCAAGTGACTACCACTCCCGCAAATCCGACCCCACTGGAACAATTCGGCCTAAACTTCATAGTAATGTACTGTAGATCTTGCCTAGAGGAATCTTGATACTGAATTTCACGTCTTTACATACCTAAATAGCACAGACATGTTGCCCTCTCTGAATCCCACCCCCGTAATTCCGCCCCAAGTGTTCCAATCAAAACCAAATTAAATAGTGCAGATGGACATGCCCATAGTAAGCTAATTCCGAATTTCAATCTTCTACCTCAAAAAAATGTAGAAATTATGAAGGGGACGGACTGACATTATAAAACCAATAAGTAGTTCCATTCTTCCGCTACTTAATAATAAGCTTATAGCTTATGAGCACTTGAGTAATTGTGCGTCGACAAAGCAATTTCACGTGCGCACGCCGATGTCAGTAATGCTTAAAAGATGAACAGAAAGTAACAATGTATTCCTTCTTGACAAATCGATTGTTATATGACATGCCATTATCTTTGTATTCTTTACACTCACTGTTTTAGCACGTGGATTCGACTTGAAGAGGTCCACGAAAAATTCTGAAAGGTTGATACAGCCGATCTAAGACTTTGATGGTCATATTTCTGAAAACAGAATTTGAAAAAGTTGATCCGTTTTCAAGTTATCGTGCAAACGGCGGACGGACGGCCGGATAAAAATACAGACCAAGGGCGCATTCTTATAAATAGCTTTTGTGCTAAAGCTCCTAATAACCAAGATCTTTCGTTAAAATTTCAGAATGCTTGAAATGTTCCATCATAGGAAAAGTTTGGGAAACGCTGCTCTATCATAACTATCTTATCCACAATAAATGCTTAAATTTATAACATTTTTTTGACTCAACGGGTTTGTTCAGCACGACCATGCGTGCCATCTATCGGTAGCGCCCCTCCCTAAATCAAGTAACCTTAAATATAAAAACTTAATTAATGGTAGAAATAAGATGTAAACGGAGAAATGTTGGGGTACTGATGTCGACTTTATTCTGGAGAGATGAAGCTGACAGTTTAGAGATGAAGCACGTAATTTTCTCATGCAAGCGTTTAACTAGTGGTACTTGAAATGACGTTGGCAATGTTTTGTTAGTTATTTTGTTTTAGTGGTTCGCGATTGTGAAAAGGGTGAGAACCACTGCTCTAGGAGAACATGTGGGTATCTACCCTACATAAATACTGGGTACGCCCATGATTGCTATTTCTTTTCTGAACTTCGTTTAATTTGAATCAGTTGTTTTCGAGAACGCTCGAGACAAATCATGATTCTACAGTAGATTTCCAGACGTTCGCTCGCAGTAATTTTAATAAAGTGAACAGATATAGTTAAAAATGAATAATGAACCATATATGTTCCATTTAAAAACAGGGAACCAAGTGATTTTCTCACTGGATTCTTTCAATTGTAGTTTGAAGATTCACCTCCGCAAGTAGAAACCTTCAGGAAAATAAGAGAAAAATGCAATAAAAGCATCAAAGAACAAAAATCTACAATTATGATGAATAGGAATCAAACCTAACAGTTATGAAAACAGTGGTGCAACTAAGGTGGCCATATCAGTTCGAAAACATAGTAGGCTCGAAATGGTGTTAGATGCATAAGAAGACGCTATGTCGATTGATTCTTGGCGCTTATCAACAACACTCTTGTTTAAGATTGGATCACAAGGCTATGGCATATGTTTCAAAGCACATTCTGAGACTTCAGCACCGCTCACGCCTGACTTCACCTCCAAGAACTGTTCTTTCCTTCCGAATAAAGTTATACTAGGGTAAACTCATTATGGAACTCTAGAAAATAAATTGTCGTTAGAAGTATATAAAAATTACCGCGATAATGTTTTTATCCTCATCAGGACGAATCTGTATCGTTATACGGAGGTTGAGTCAAAAGTAGTGACCGATCACCGCGCAAACTTTTAAATGGGCATCAGACAGGAACCACTCATTGCTAATCTTCAGAGTAGAGTCCATCATGCTCGATGGTCTTCATCCAACGATCAGCCAGTTGGCGGATGCCCTCGCGAAACTACTCCTCCGGTTTCTGGGCGAAAAAGTCACGCACGGCGTCTTCAACATCACTGACATTGACGAAGCGCCGTCCATAAACCGGAAGACATGGTAGTCGGAAGGTACCAGGTCGAGGATGCTGGATGTGGCAGAACCTCGATGCCCGACACACCTTCACCCGTTGTTGTGCTTGCCCGTGGGGCACAACTCGGCAGCTCCTGTTGACCTTTCCCATGGCCTGCAGATGTCGAACCACAATCGATTGTGATATCCTATGTCCGCCGTTAGTCCACGGGTGGTACTGCCTGGGTTGGCTTCCACTTGTTGCCGTAGGGCTGCGTCATCCACTTCTTTGGGTCTTCCCGCTCCTTGGCGCATCTTCCAGGCCCATGTCTCCAGACGAAAAGCGGGAGAACCACCATTGTGCTGTCCGTTCATTGGTCATACCCTGACCTTCCACCCTGCAAATTTCGACGGCTGCTGCTCGCGCACTGGTCCCCTTTTTCCAATAGTGACGAAGGAGCCCGCGTATCACCAATTTTTCTGCCATATTTTTACACTGGCTGACGTAGGTGGCATAATGTCTATGGCATTCAAATTCGTAATGACGTTTCTTCCCACTCTTTTCTCTTAATAAACTGCGATATACCCTTGTGGTAAATGGTCTTCGCGCAGAGTTCGTCAAACTCTAACCACCCCTCCCGAGTCGGCCACTACTTTTGACTCAACTTCTGTATTTACAATAGTGGCTACTGAAGATTTTACTCTGCACTCAGACTCGAAATAGAATCCTATACATAATCCGTGGTTCAAATAAGGGCTGCCAGGCATGGCTTTTTTTACTAGCAAGGCGTCGAGTCAAAAGCGGGAATCAACAATTCTGTTCCTCTTTTACCTTTTCGGTGTCGAGGATGTTAAATAATCATTGGATCTATTTGAAATTTAACATATAGCAGGGAATCAGCCTATTAAGGTTTTGATTGGTCTTCCAAGCTTTGTTAGTGAAGGGACAAATACAACATCCATGCGGGATTCGAACCAGAGGCTCGATGGTTTCGAGAGCGACAAGACCTGCGCCTTTAGTGCTCTCGGCCACCGAGCCGACCCTGGATCAACGATTTGGGGATATATAAAAATGTGTTAGTCTTCATACACTTCATTCCTTATTCCAGTTATAACGGCCGATATTGACTGACTCTCACAATCATCAGGACAAACACATATATATCATATTCCCACAGATGGAATCGAACTTGCGACCTAACAAACTCCTGGAATCTTATGGAGAATATTTAGATAAAACAATAAAATCTTTGTACGCGGCTTCGCGTAGAACAAAATATTTTCTCTTCTAACTTTCATATTAAATTCAAATTACTTCGTTTTTCTGCTCAAAATGATGCCATCGTAAAGGAACCGCAAGAAATTATGATGATTTTTCAAAAGTCTCAGATTTTTTCAAAAGTCTTCAGTTTATCTGTTTTCTAATTGTAATATTTTTGTAGGGAAACGATTTTGTTTGCTGCAATGTATTCAAATTGTCAAAGCAATAAAAGAAACTTGTTCTAAGTGAAATTGTCAACCCAAAACACCAACTCTCCTTTATGGAATTCGTTTTGATTGATAAATAAACTATACTTATACGGTATGATAACCTGGCAAAAGTACAGTAATTAAAATTTAAAAATAAAACGAATTAAAATTTTAAGGGTTAGTAATAATTTTTTAAAACTCAAAATTAAATCAAAATTAAGCTGAAAGATGACGTTCGCGTCATCTTGAGGATGACGTTGCATCATCATGAGGATGACGTTTGCATAATGATGCAAAATTTGTGAAAGATAATGAAATAAAATAAATTTAAATAAATTTAATACAGAACATCGCAAAAAAAGTCATATGGAAGATACTCAAAAAAAAAGAAGCAAACGTTCCCACGAGACAACTATATAAAACCTCATTTTTTTCCTCCTCTTCCTGCTTTATCCGGTTTTACGAAAAGAGCTATGAATTAAATATCTAAAACTCAGGAAAAGTCCCAAAAAAACTACTTTATCTCGCAGCAATTTCTGTTTGGAAGGATTTGAAAAAGGAGTGAACGGAAAGGAAATGCCTTAGATGATAAGCAATAATAGAAAGAATGATGCTAAATCTCCGGAAAACAAAATTATTTTGATTTTTGATTTTTAAGCGAAACATTTCATTAATTCTTCATCTAGTCGCTAGTTCTTCCATTGTTCTGTTTTGATAAATTCATACGCAGTTCTTCGCTTAAAGGGCTTGAGGAGTGTTGGAAACAAAATTTTCTGCCTATTGAACTGTAGGTACAGCCATGAATTTTCCAATTATTTCGGCGATTTTGCTTCTCGGATTACTGTACGGAGGAGTATGCGAACGGGTGGGGAAAATTACATCCATGTTATTTTATTAATATACTTTTCGTTAATAGTAAAACTTTGCAACTTTACTTTTACATTTCAATAGTTCTCTCTAGATATCATAACTTAAAAGTAATTATCGAAATAAAAAGTTTAAAAATTATCAAATCTTTATTGGGATGATTCAACGAATCACGTACTAGATTAAGCTGATAACGATTTATATTGAAGATCTAAATAATGATAATTAAGTGTAAAGACAGGAATTTAAGTTAAATCCCTAACATAATTAAGTTGCTTCATTAAGTATATATTAATTAATTATCATTGCACTGTTTATAGTTTTTTGACTGCCAAGCTCCTACCAAGTCGGCTTCTCATATCGTCGCTGGAATTCTAGCCAATAAAGTAGATGATGAAACGTTGGTAAGAAGGAATTTTAAAGGATAATATATCGTAAAACCATGAATAAAGACCAGATATTCAAATAAACGCCGGGTCTGATTGTGTTTCGGGTTAATCGTATAAATTTCAAGATTTTTATTTATGCGGACAATTATTTATTGGGCAACTGTGGCATTTTCATGAATGAAAGAAAAAACATTCCCTATATAATGATATAAAAGATAAACAAATAAAAATAAATAAAACAACTACCTCTGGTGGAACTCGAACCCACAAACCCCGGTTTAGGAGACCAATGATCCATTAGGCCACATGGGGGTTGCGAAGTAGGAAGCCCTAACCCGTCATAGTACACAACAACTCACAATGCCAGAAGTTACTATGTTAAGAGACTTGACCCAGAAATGGCATACCTACTAGCACGACCCTGTTTGATGAATTTAAATATGTAATATTTTTGTCCGCAGTTATCAAAGCCGCATCACTATTTATATACTTGTCGGTTTGGTTTGGTTTATTTGGTATTAACGTCCTTTTCAACTGCTATGGCCATTTCAGGACGGCGTTATAGGGGCCGTAAATTATGCCTCGCAAGGGTTCTTTAACGTGGAGTCGGCAAACGACTACACGGGACCAACGGCTTTACTTCCCTTCCGAAGGAAGTGCGTGATCTCAGGATTTTCCCCCTGAAAAAAATCTTCGTCGTCCTCGGCCGGGATCGAACCCGCGTCCTCGGCATCAGAGGCGATCACACAACCACTGAGCCACCGAGGCCGATCCATACGCTTGTATTCCTATCGGTTAGGATGCATTAATATAGAGTCTCGCTTATATGAAGTTTCGTAATCGTTTAAGTTTCGTCTCGCTTAAGGTTCACATAGAATGTTTTACTTCAGATTTTGA
Organism: Rhysida immarginata; assembly: GCA_023313115.1. Classification (NCBI taxonomy): domain Eukaryota; kingdom Metazoa; phylum Arthropoda; class Chilopoda; order Scolopendromorpha; family Scolopendridae; genus Rhysida; species Rhysida immarginata. The sequence goes on from JAHWFO010031644.1 coordinate 2,232,064, forward strand.
ACGAAGTTTTAAACTGAAAACTTGAAATTTCAAATTACAATGCAAAATATGAAAAATAAAATTCTGTCACGCAGAGGGTAATAGAGAGATTTAGTAACGAAAATGTTGAGGTAAATATAAATAAAGAAAATATTAATAAAGAAAATAAAATCTTCGGGGGGGGGGGGCGGTGACAAATGTGCTTATTTTGTGCTGAATTCTTCATCAAACTCCATTCCTCGTTTTCAATTACATAAAATTATAGGATATAAATTAACTCCATGAAGGAAGGCGGACTAATTCGAGAGAAATTGCCATTGGAGTTATACACACACATTTGTGTATAACTTCAGCAATTAGATAACGAGTCGGAATAAAAAATATTTCGACTATAATAATAAATAACATTTTTTACTAGCATTTAACTGAACAATAGTTCAGCAATTTATTGGAGTCATAATTCACAAAAATTAATTTTGTTTAAATTTTGAAAAAAAAATTAATTTCATTTTTTAAAATTTTCATCAAGTTTAATAAAAATATAATTATTTATTTTATTTATATAATTATATTTTTAGTAAGTATTATTTGAAACTTAAATAATTACTTCCTATTATAGGAGTAGGCAGGATCTTTTCATTTGATGTTAGACTGTTTTGTCCTAGGTGAAATAATAAATCGTTTACAAATAGGGAGGGGATTCCGCCTTTTTAAAATCAAATTTAATAAATACTTAAAAGTTAGTAGCGTTTTTGGCCACGTTTTTCATGTTTAGCATGTCCAACTCTATAAAAAACAATTGTTACTTTTTATAAAAAAAAAATCCATGCATAATCCCTATTTTTGGGTGGCAATTGTCCTAGGAGGTAATTGTCCTCGGTGGCAATTGTCCTAGGTGGTAGTTATCCAGGTGGCAGTTGTCCGGGGGGCAGTTGTCAGAGTGGCAGTTCTCCTAGAATCGGTCCCGTGTAGTCGTTTGCACGTTAAAGAACCCTTGCGAGGCAAAATTTGCGGCCCCTATAACGCCGTCCTGAAATGCCCATAGCAGTTGAAAAGGATGTTAATACCAAACAAACCAAACCAACTCCATTGGTACAATTTCGCCCAAACTTCATAGTAATGTAAATCTTGTCTAAAGGAATCTGCATACCGAGTTTTACTCCTTTACATACCTATGTACTGTACCATGTAGTCCGGTTGGTCCCCTCTAACTCTCACCCCCGTTATCCCGTCCCCAGTGGACGAATAAAAACCGAATTACCTTCTACGTCGAAACCTGTAGAAAATATGAAGGGGGCAGGCAGACGGACATGGCAAAAACCAATAAGTAGCTCCATATCCTAATTAACTGTTAAGATATTATTGAACGTACAAAGAAACACGACAAATTTTAAAATCTTCATTGGTAGAGAACACCAAATTTCCTACTTAAATTTGCTTTTTTATATGTAGGATGTTTTTTGTTACATTGTTCTTTTTTTTGTTTTTTTTTTGGTTATGAATTTTAAGATCGAGTTAACATAATCATTAATTTTTTATCATTTATAGAAACAGGAATTGAAGTCCTGCGGTGAATATTTTGGAGGAGTAAGTATTATTAAATCAATAAGCTAATCAGGAATTCGTTTAGAAATCAATTAATAACATTTATTTTGCCAGAGACCAAAAACTTCCTTCATATTTTCCCTCTTTTTTTCAATAGAGAGAAAAATGACGATAAGTGATGATTAAGGCTGCGTGCGAGTCGAATAATTTCAAGAAAACTTTGATTTGAACCATTCGAACATGCTATCAAATCTACATTAAAACAATTCGAAATGAATTGATCTGTTTCTCGAGTCATTCGAGCCTTTATCGAATTCATTTGAACTAGCATTGAAGTTTGGCTGCTGTAACGAATTGTGTGATTCATTCAATTAATTTGTATTCAACAGCTTTTGAATACCTTATTCGAAACCTATTCGAATGGCCTTTGAATATTCCTTTCGAAACCATTTGAACATATTTCTTTTGAACATACCTTAGTTTTCTTCACTTTTCTCAACATATTTGTTGTAATGTTTCCGTATGAAAGACCTAGATGATGAATTTGGTTCCATTTCTAGCACTATTGTTCTAACGTTAAAGTTAACGCTGCAGTCGTACGCGTACGAGTGGTTCCGAAATCTTTGAATTTCAATTAGGTATTTTAACTAATGGAAACTGCATTTACAATGTCCCCGAAGATTTCTAATGGATTAGTCCGCCATAAACACCGAAATGAGCTATTATTTTTAAGTAGTTATAAGCTTATTTTCGGATGTATTCGAAGGTTTCGAATGGTATCGTTCGGATAAAACCAATTCGAGCTTACAGGAGTGATCAGCCTCCTTGAATCGAATTAATCGAATGGATTTGATTTCAATTCAAGTGTTTTTGAACTTTTTCCGAATCCATTTAAAATTATATTTGTTTCATTTGAAGCAGAATTTGTGGTTTTCAAATGAATTCGTCTGCACCCTTATTCGACTCGAGTTAACACTCGCACGCAGCCTTAGTGATGATCAAATGCTAAACAGATAGATTTAAATAGATAAATAGAAAAAACATCTTAGATGCATCTATTTACAGCATATAGACACTGTTATCGTCATTTTCTTTGAAGCGTTAAATTGGCACGGGAAAATAAATTAGAAAATTCTTAAGCTCTTCCCTTAATGAATAACTATTAATTGTCTATTATACTTATTATATTGTAAATATTCCCCTTATTTACTTAAAATATAGAAAGGGAAAAAACATACAAAATGTCGAACTAAAACATATTTTTGTGCATTAGAATAATATATACTTTCTTTATAGAATACTGATTTGGAGTGTCCAATTCTGTTCAGAAAGTTGCCGGATTCGGTAAATTAAACAAGTTTTATATTTCACGCATGTTTACGTAGTAATAATTTTTTAAAGCTTATCCTAAAATATAGCATGCATTTTTTTATTGCAGTTTCCGGAATGCAATGCAGCTTTAGATAGCGTAAGTGAATATATTTTATCTTTTGTTTTTAAAGTGAAATTGTAGTTTTAGCATATTGTAGTCTAAGTCAAATTTTGTAATCTTCCCGGTTGTTAAAATTGCATTTGATTTTGAGAATACATATAAAAGAATCCTCAGATTAATAGGATACTAAGAACTGCGCTGTTGCATTTTTTTTTCACAAAAAGAGTGAACTTTAGTTATCAGGCAATGTTGCAATATTAGCAGGTCATCTGGATTTTATATGACCTCTTCACCACTCAATTGTTATGGCTGCCTGATTTACTGAGTTTGTTCCAAACAAAGTGAAAAACTGTTTCAGTGACATATTTACGTATTAGTAAATTACCTTACTGCTCCTAAATCTCTTGAGACTGCGAATCTCTCCGCTCATCCTAAAAAAAGAACAGGCCTGCCCAATTGATATGCAAGTTACAATTGTTGGACATTGCTTAATTTTTTATTGTAATGCTGTCCAACAGTTGGACGTGACCATACTTTCTTACTTTGGAAATGTGTAACCGACGCAATTACGAAAGCAGCAAATCGTGTCTATGTATTGTTCTATGCGTTTAAAATGATCAAGAAGCGCAGCAGCTGTGAAAAAAGGCCTGTTTTCATGTTACTGAAACGTTAAAGCAGCTGACATTCATCACCCGATTTGTCAAAACTCCTTAATTGGTGGAATGGTGAGAAAATGGATCAGACTGATCAATGGATGACGCGATAATGTGCAGGTTTCCAGTTAAAACTGGTTGGTACATCTGTTCGACTCAAAAAAGTTGGGAGAACAGACAGTTCACAAGTCGTCGCTTTCCTTGCATCTCTCTATACTAAAACTCTTGCGTGTATTTATTTATTCATCTGTAATTCTATCTCCACCTAGACGGTTTGAGCTAGCGACTTGAAATTTTCAGGGCAGGCTTATCAATAAAGGACCTGCTCTATCGCCAAAAATCAGCCCCCTACGACCCTCCCCCTTTCCCCACTTTCTGGGGTTTTCATTTAAAATTATCTGCTTTTGCTTTGTAATTCCCCTCAACAGATGGCGCGGGTAACAACTAGTTTTCCACTAAATTTAAAGACCGTATTCGATGAAATGTGACAGAAGAGGGGAAAACCAAGCGACGATTGACTTTTCTGATGTGATACAGAGAGGAAGGTTACTAGAATATACAGGGTCTTGAGACAACTGAATATCTCGGAAACTAAGCATTGTACGAAAAAATGTCCAAAATCAAAAGTGAATTATTTCGCGGGGGAAATTCATTAGTGAAAAAATTATCCCCCCCCCCCTTGTTACGGGGAGCTGGGGGGAGGGATAATTTTGAAATCCTAAATAGGAACCCCTATTTTTAATCGTATATTCAGATTGTATACAATATTCGAGAAATGTTTTATTCTTGGCGTTTTTTCAATTGATCCAACCGTTTAGGAGATAGAGACCCTGAAAGTGTGGAACTTTTAAAGTTTTGAACCCAATGTTATCGATGAAGACAAAGATAGAGAGTGGGTCTTACAGACATTCCTGTTCTACTTTTTAATGGTCTATATGAAGACGAAGTCAGAGTTTCAAAAATCTAATATTTTTCATACACACGCATTGACTGCTGCCCCAAAATTTTACTTGTGCACTAAAAAATTTTGAATCTCCACAAGAAAAAAAGCCACATGGGTTAAATCCGAGGACCAGGGTGGCGACCGCATTAACACGTCATCTTCCTGATGTACAGATCTTATCCAACATCGTGGTAAGTTTTCATTGATGTACCCTCGCATTTCGATGATAATTTTCAATATGGCTTTGATCTATGACGACGGAATACAAAATCTTAACAGTTATTGGGTAAAAGTCTAATGGTCCTCAGTGCCAGTTTAGAATTTAAGGAGCAAAATATTTTACTATTCTTTCTCTAGGATTGAACCCGAACTTCTCGCGGTGAATTATTTCGTTTGAATATTTGACATCACAATTTTTCGTTCCTCATAAATTAATCATCAGTTTCATTGGTTCATTCTTCTAGGTGAACATCAGGGGTATCTTCGGTCCTACCATAATCAATATTTTCGTGAAGTTTGTTGACAACTTCTTCGACTCTTGTGCCAAGACCGTCTGCGACAGTATGGAGGAGATTGTGCCACCTGAAGAGATGATCGCTTCCTATACGAATTACTTAAATAAAATGGAAATTATCTTTTTCGAGACACTTGAGTCAGACATCTATAAGGAAGTAACAGATAAAATTAAGGACGGTTTTAGTCTATTCACCGACTTTTTTACTAAACTTTCCAAATCGCACGGCGATAAATTCTTAACTGCTGTTAGTGAAACTATGGATCTTTCTGGTAACGGATACTACAAAAGTTACGTGCCATGTGGCATTGAAGTTTTCAAGAAAATACGATTCTAAACAGCAAAAGAGTTGGGGAGAGGGAAGAAATAGGAAAATTGCATATCAATGATGTTTTTGTATTGATTTATACGTAAATCATATGTGTATCTGATTAATTAATCAACTGTAAAAGAAAAAAATATTAATTTTTAAAATTGTATGAAATAAACTTTAATAAAGATTCAGTGTATAAAGCAAATATCACCAAAAAGATTATTTAAGCAGAAAGAATTCTCACTTTAATTAGAAATGCACATATTTAATGAAAAAGTGGTCTCCATATTTTCATTCCATAAATTTTTCACTGACCCTTCCTCCCATCCACCCTCCCATAAAACACTGATTATTTTCTCCCAGAAGGAAAAGGTGTGCATGAAAAAAGCATGAAAAAAGGCGCAACTTGAGTTACTAATTGTCTAATTGATGCTTTAACTGTATAACTAATACACACACTGGCCAATGAACTAGAAACATGTGTCAAACATATGTAAATTTGTTTTAATCCGTTTTTATCCGTGATCATATGTAAATGATCTACAATCCTTGTCTAAAAACAAGGGGTTACATATGCCTCAAAGACAATCAGCGAGGTTGCCCTCGCTTAAAACTACATGCACGGAGAAACAGGACACCCACTGTGCAACAATTATTCAAGGCTATTCACGACCCATAACTGGCAGAACATTTACGCCGGAAATTGAATCAGATCCAAATCGGCCGTCTCATGCCTATACGAAAAGCCCTGACTTCTGCAAAGAACAAGAAAGTTCGTCTACAGTGGTGTCTGGAACGTTGTAACAAGTGGAGCCCAGCTTGTCACATGGAGAACGTGAAGGCATTCGATTCCTTCCTTCTGAAGCATGTTGTTGACGAGATGCGCATCGTCCATGAAAAGAAAGTTGCTTTCAATTGCTCCAGCATAGGATAACACTATACACGCTGAGTGACCAGTTTATTAGGAACACCCATGACTATGCAAATCTGTTGGCATAGTAATTACTACGTATCAGTTGGTCACGTGACAGTCGGTACCAATATAAAGCGATAACACATCTGTCAACTGCAAGTGGTTTGACTGTCACCATGGGAAAAACAAAGGATCTGAGCGACTTTGAGCGCGGGATGTTAGTTGGTGCCCAGCGAGGGGGCTGAGTATTTCCGAAACCGCACGTCTTCTAGGCTTTTCCAGAACAACTATTTCAAAAATTTACTAGGACTGGTTAAACAACCAAAAAACAATCAGCTAGAGACAACCCTGTGGTCGAAAACGACTCGTCGATCCAAGTGGTGAGCGTAGGATGGGAATGCTTGTTCGTACGAATAGAAACGTCACGACTCGTCAACTAATATTGGAGTAAACACTGGACCGCAGAATAACATCTCTGAACGCACTACACGCTGTACATTGCCAAGGATGGGCTACAAAAGCCGCGGCCAGTCCAGGTACCTTTGATCTCCACCAAAAACCGCAAAAAAACGTCTCCAATTTGCCCGTGATCACCAACACTGGACGTCGACGACTGGAAGAAGGTCAGCTGGTCGGATGAATCCAGTTTCCTATTGCACCATGCAGATGGCCGACGCAGAATTTGGAGACAACAGCACGAAGCGATGGACCCCTCCTGTCTAGTTTCCACTCTTCAGGCTGGTGGAGGCTCTGTAATTGTCTGGGGGAATGTTTTCCTGGCATACTCCTGATCCGCCCTTACTAACTGAACATTGTTGCCGACCACGTTCATCCCTTCATGGCTACTCTGTTTCCCCCATCGGAAAGATATTTACAGCAGGACAATGCTCTGTGTCACAAGGCTCGTATCGTCATGGTATGGTTCCAGGAGCACGATAATGAATTCAACTTACTCCTCTGGCTACCACAGTCCCCGGATTTGGGACGAGCTGCAACGGGTTATTCGAGGCATGGATCCACCACCATCCAATAAGCATCACCTGGGAGCAGCTGTTGCATCCGCATGGACATACATCACGGAACAATGCTTCCAGCGGCTAATTGAATCCATGCCACGGCGAATTTGTGCTGTTATAGCTGCTAGTGGTGGCGCAACACAGTATTGGGGGGAGGGTGTTCCTAACAAACTGGCCACTCAGTGTATAAGCCCTGAAATACGCACACAGTAAATATCCCTTATTTTATGCAAAAAATAAATTCTTTGGACTTCGCTATAGCTTGTGATAAAAAATATCTCAAATTACATGCATTTGTAATATCTCAATATTTGTACATATGAAGTTTTTCCACTGAACAGTGAAAAAGGTATGAAAACTCAGAATTTTTTTCGAGGGGGCTGAGGGGGGGTGTTGCCCAATCCTGCTTGTGGGGGGGGGGGTCCCCATCTAACAGATTTAGTTGACATGGGTGCCCCCCCTCCCTCTGGGTACGGCGCCATGAAGACTCCTGAAAACAGATGCATATAAATTCGCCTTATCTATGAGACAGCTGAATTTTTGTTGAATTCTTTTTGAGCAGACAAGAAATGGAACCTGATTTCGATAACAATGACTGAGTATTATCTTACCACAACAATCCCTGGCTTCGGACTGATTGTTGTAACTTTCTTTGTTGGCCTCAGACAGTCGAAGAGAATTATACAGGGTGATTCAGTCAATTTCTGACCATTTCAGTACTATGATTTATTGACCCATCAATGTTTACAAACTTAGCATTTCAGTATGATATTTTAGGCAGTTCGGAGTTTTTATTCCCGTGGAAAAGTCTTGATGATATGCTCAATGTGGCCACCACGAACGTTTTGAACTGCTCGCAGCCGAATGGTGAAGTTGTTCATAACTCTATCCAGGATTTCTGCATCCACAAGGGTGCAGCAGTCGACGATGCTTTGTCGCAGCTGGTCTAGGGTTCTTGGTGCTGTAGTGAACACACTGTCTTTAAGGAACCCCCCAGAGATAAAAATCACATGGGTTTAGGTCAGGACTCGTAGGGGGCCAAAGAAAGCCACCCCCGAATCGATCTGGAAACCTGTTTGAAATGACACGATTTCCGAATTTCTGATTGAGAAAGTCTAGCACTTCATTAGTGGTGTGAGGCCTAGCCCCATCCTGTTGAAACCATTGATGTCGAAGCGGTATACGCCTCCTTCGCAGCTCGGGGATGAAGAACGTTTCCAACATGTTAAGGTAAGCCTGTGACGTTACGGTGCCCTCAAAAAAGAACGGACCAATGATGCCTCTTTTGGAAATCGTGCACCAGGCCATAACCTTTCGTGGATAAAGAGGTGACTTATGGATCTCATGAGGGTGCTGGGAACCCCAAAAACGAACGTTGTGTTTATTAACGTCACCTGACAGATGGAAGAAGGCCTCATCTGACACCCACAGATTGTCCACAATGTCCTGATTGGCTTCCATTTCTGCTCCAAACTCCATCGCAAATTGTTGTCGCTTCTGTCTTCCAATGTCTGTTAACTCCTGATAAACATGGATCTTATACGGGAACAGGTGTAAATCCTTTCTCAAAATTAGCCACATCGTGGTATACGATAGCCCTTCTTCAATGGATAGGCGGCGAACAGATTTTGAGGTAGGGGAATCGACCAACCTTGTGCGAACATTTTCGACAACTTCGGCCGTTCGTACACGAGCTTCGCTCCCGCCTTTTTTCTTGCCTTTAACACATCCAGTGGCACGAAATTGCTTGACAAAATCCATGATTGCTTGCCTGCCTGGTGCCTCTCGACCCTTATACTCCTTCCGGAACTTTCTTTGCACGGTTACAGGTGAGTTTGTCTCGAAATACCATTCGACAACCTTGCATTTCTGCTCTGTTGATAAAGCGGGCGCCATTTTTCAACAATACGATTTTCATGCAGCGCCGTTGCAACAATACAAACTCCAACTATTTAGAAATTCGATATGGCGCTCATATTTTTTCAATTGTTTATCCCTAATGCACGTCATTCGAGTGAAATGGTCAGAAATTGACTGAATCACCCCGTAGTATTAGATTATTATTATTATTATTATTGCCATTATTATTATTATTCACCAGGTGGCGCAGGGCAGCGGTTGGCTGTTCCTTTCTCTCCATCCATATGGTAAAATCGAGTGAAAAGGGCGGACAGGGTACTATTGGATTCTGTCCCACCTGTAAATCGTCCATTCACGGCCGACAACCGTATATTTCGTGTAATGGCGACTGTCATTTGGTTTATCATGCTAGTTGTGTCAACATTAGTAAGAAGGAATTGCGTCAAGTGAAGGCAACATGGCGTTGCTCCTGCAGCGAGCGTGTGGCGGACAGTGTTGATCCGGCTGACACAGAAGGAAATGACCGCAGCTTCAGTACTTTGAGTGCTCC
>JAHWFO010031644.1:2251781-2264923 GCA_023313115.1 Rhysida immarginata
TAGCCCTTCCATTTCAAATAGTATTCCACTCTTCCATTCTTGACTCGTTTATCCAATACTTTCTCCACGCAATATTCTTCGTCCGAATCGGGTGCAGGGATAATTTTCGAATTCTTCTTTGCCATACTACGAGTGGACGCGTTCTTTTTAAATAAGAATACAACCTTATAGACGAGTTTAAGTCGAACCGGCGCCGTTCTGCTCGAATTTCAGACTGATCCAAGTATTGTTCGTGCCTATCTTCCACGTGAGTTTCTGCGGTCCTACTACAATCTTAATACATTACGGGATTGGTGAATTATAGTGGTCGTAAAATAACATTCGTAAAAATTAGCGCATAAATTTCTCCTAAATTTATTAGAATTGCATCAATCCACGAGAAGCGCGAAGCTTTGCAAATACGTCGCGACAAATATGGGGAAAATTCCATGGTGACAAAGCCATGACACTTGACGACCAACATGGCTGACGTCGATTGTTTGCAAACTAGCTGACAGGTCTGCCCGGGGGCATTGTTCGGGCTCTTTGATGAAATTTTGCATTATCTGAATGTGAACATACAGTAAGTATGTATGTACACATGAAAAATGTTTAGAATTAATAAGAATAAAAATTCATATTGAGAAACCGGAAACGATTATTTTAAAATGATCGCAGTGGATTTTGTACCCAGATTGGGCTTGCCCAGTAAAATTCGGCATTGCATACTTAAAAGTTTAGACTATCTAAGATTAGATTTGAATACTTTGACGGTCTTTATCGAAAAAATACGTTTGTAGGGAAAAGAATACAGAAATTGCAGGTATTAATTGTAAAGCTTGTTTATATCGAGATTATCAGTTTGTCTCTTTGAACCAAAGTTGCGAAAACTTAAACCGATGTAAAAGCTATTGCATTGACTGCAGTCAATATGGTAAACACAGGCTTGGATATACGTGTCAACGGTATGAGCTAAAGGTGGGTTAAGGGAGTGTTTGGAAGATTGGGGGTATGGAAACACGTTGGTTGAAGGAACGGAGGAATTTAGACAGGCGGTAGCAATGAGGACTAAGGAAAAGGATAGATACCCATTTCGCGGAGTTGGGAGCTGATGGGAGAACTAGTGGAGCGGGAGTAACCTTAAGAGGAGGCGAGGAAATGAACGTTGCGGAACTCCTTGGATCTATCCGAAGGGTTTAGGTGAATTTTAAGAGCACAGAAGGAGGCCTACGTATAGAACGATGGATGGGCGGAGATGGTACGTTTGCGGTAGATATAGAAGGAAAGACTGACTCAAACGTACAGACGTGTGGTTAGAAGGAATTAAACGTAATCTACGTATCGATCATAGGAGCGGGTGGCCGTAGCCTGGTTGTCTCGCTGATCTATGGAGTTAAGCAACTTCAGGCGCGGCCAGCTACTGGCTGGGTGACAGCCAGTAGCTTGAGGACCATTGCTGGGTGGGACGGCTATTTGGGGCACAGCTGTTGGAGGACTTTAGCCTGACCCATTTGCTGAGTGATCAGTGCTGGATGTCCAGCAGCTGGTGATAGTCACTGGCTTGTTCGTCCGCCAGCAGCTCTTCCATCATGAACCCCCCCCCTCCCCCGTGCTTCGGAAGGCATGTTAAGCCGTCGGTCCCAGCTGTTACTGTCATCTCGTAGCAGTCATTAGTTACTGGGATGGCGCAAAACTCCCTCGAAGGAGTAAGTGCCGCAGATTATCGTTCTGCGATAATCTACCCTCTGTACAAGATAAAAAAAAAATCGATCATAGGAGAGGATAGTGGAATTAGATAACAGGAGAAACCATAATTTCCTCAAAGTGTTGGAGGAAAACCTTCGGAAAGGTTGCTGTTTAGGGAGAACCCATGAACGAGGCCGTTAGTTTGGGAATAAATAGTGCGGTTGAAAGAGAAATACTTTTGGGTGGAAATGACGGATCAGATCGAAAGGAGGTCGATGGATTTGCTTCGGAAGGGGAGAGGAAATCAAGAGGTGTTCAAGAATGGTCAAGGTGTCGAGAACGGAGACGTTGGTATAGAGCAGTCCTGGGCACGGAAATGCCCGTGCGAGCCAGCTCGTCCTCACGAGCAGAGACGTGCTGACAGCCGGCTCGCGGAGTAGTGGCGGTGAAGTCCGTGAAGGAGAAGAGGAGAGGGTGGAATAAAGTGAATCTGAATAAAGAAAAACTGACAAGGCACCTAAAAGTGATTCAAAGAATTAACAGGAATTACAGGTATAAGTACATTATATTAGACTCCGACCCCCTCTTTGTGAAAGTGGAACCCAGCTTACGAGCTCTCGTTACTTTTGCTCACCACGCCATCTCTTGCCCAGGGCTTGTGTAGAGGTTGACGTAATTCGAAGTTTGTGTAGAAATCGGCAATCTCTTTAGTCAGGTCTACGAAATTGATGACATTATATGTATTTGGGAGGAGCTTAAAGTTTAACATGAATTTGGAGATGGACTTGGCTACGCCGTTGACGACAGGATGAATGGGAATGTTGAGTTTATGGACTTTGACAAGGGTGTTGAGAGTGGAGGAACATGGGTTGGGAGAGTTCAGACGACGGAGATATTTGATAAAAAACAGCTTGTGGCATTTGGGGGGGGGGGGGGAGTCGGAAAGTGGGGAGACATAACTGGAGGAAATGAAACCGTGTTCCATATTGACGTAGTCAGAACGGTGGATGATTACAGATGCATTGGCTTTGTCGGCCTTGGTGATGATGGCGTCCTTTTAATAGAGGCGGAAGAGGACGCCACCATCACTAAGGTGATCCTAGAGCGGGTTGTCCGGGTTTCGTTGAACTTGAATTCCCGCCAGTGTTGGATTCCTTGTTCCCCTTGCACAATTCACATTCGAGTTCGAATCCAATAATTCTACCCCCAACCTCCACATGATTGTCTCCTATGACCCTCTCTTCGACCGTCTTTCCTTCAATATCTATCGGAAACCTACCACCACCAATATGACCCATGCTTCCTCCGCCCATCCATCATCCCACAAGCTGGCCTCCTTTCGTGCCCTTAAACTCTCCCTTAATCTACCATTAGCGCGTACCGTTGACACTTACGCCCAAGCCGGTATTTACGTCAGTGTTTATGATAGGCTTTACACCGGTTCGAGTTTTCTTTGCTACCAGGTTCTAAGAACATATTGCCTCTTTTATGAAAAGATATAAGTCGCAAACCCTGCCCACCTCCTGGACAACGGACATAAAGCCTGCCTCACATCTCCAGTGACCTCTTCAAGATCGCTTTGTTAAAAGCAATCGAGATCTTCAAGGCCAATGTGCTTCACCAGACCAACTGATCAATTCACCAAACCAAATAACTTTTGACGTCCATTCCATTTTGATGCCTACTTCCGATTTGCTGTAGCCGTTTACATGTTTAATTAAACACGTAAACTGCTTACAAAGCACAGAAAATATCACCCACACAGCTTTCCAAACACTCATCCTGTCTCGTTCAAGGGGGGGGGGAGGTCTTATTGATATAATAGATCTACACAAGAAAGAGACTCACTCACTCGGAAATTTCTTTTAATCTAAACATTACACATCACCATTGCACATAGCAATCTGCATGAGTGTACAAAATACACACCTTTTAATCTAAACACCATGCAGAACAACCACACCAAGCACTGAACTTCAATCATGGCTCAGAAAGCAACTCCATGATAGACATCCTTCTGAACTCAACCAGCCACACATCGACAAAAAAAAAAGCTTCGAATTTTTGATTGAATGAAGGGAATCTCTTGGGAGAAATTGAAGGAACTACGATTGCCATACAAAACCAGTTCATTAACACTAAAAGCTACAGAAAACATCAAAAATTCGACGGATGGGGCTTGCAGGCAATGCCATATCGCAGAGGAAACCATCCAACAGGTCATATACAGTTGCAAAATACCTAACCAGATAAACTATTTACATAGACATAACCAGGTAGCCAATATCATACATTAACCATCTAGCTGAGATAGACAAGCTTATGGACATCAACACTTCATAATATAGCCTATACACCGTCTTAGAGAAAACACACATATACCGTGTGTCTCAAAAGTCGTGTGCCATATGAAAAGTTAATGAATGTTGGCTTTGTGTTCACACGGTTTCGCAAGCTTATCGTTCATGTTCAAAATCTGCACCATGCACCCGAAGACAATGTCTCACACGATCCAAATTTTCTTCTGTCACGAGCAAAAGTGTAGCTGGTGGGCTTGGAAATATCAGTGTGCCGGCGATGAAATTCATCGGCAGCTTCTCGAGATGTTCTGTGGTGATCTCCACAAAGAAGTATCAGATCTACACGTTGTTCCGGTGTCAGCATTATTCATCTACTTCACTATTTCACCTACAAAATCAAAGCAACCAATTAATCTATTTGGCACACGACTTTTGAGACACACGGTGTTATATTATGACAGAGCTATAATAATCACTGACAAAACTATCCCTCATAACAGATCAGATATTATATTCATAAATAAGAAAAGTGACTTAAATATAATTGATATTTCCATCTCCAGTACACACAATTTATAAAAAACATACACAGAGGAAATCACTATACGTATACAGATCTTGCACACGAAATAAAATGCCTTTGGGGAGTTACCAGAATCCAGGTTGTTCCTATCGTTCTTTCAGCCACAGGGAGTTATTCCACACTCATTACACAAAAGTCTGTCAACACCGAATTTATACGCACACATATACAAAACATTGCAGAAAGATACAATCCTAAATATTTGTTATACAGGGTGAGGCATTTATCTTGAGACAACTGAATATCTCGGAAACTAAGCATTGTACGAAAAAATGTCCAAAATCAAAAGTGAATTATTTCGCGGGGGAAATTCATTACATGTAGTTAACAAATTACCCACCCCCCTTTGTGAGATGGGCTGGGGGGAGAGGGTAACTTTGAAATCTTAAGTAGGAACCCCTATTTTTAATGGTATATTCAGATTGTACACAATATTCGAGAAATGTTTTATTCTTGGTGTTTTTTCAATTGATCCAACCGTTTAGGAGATACGAGGCCCTGAAAGTGTGGAACTTTTAAAGTTTTGAACCCAATTTTATCGATGAAGACAAAGAGATAGAGAGTGGGCCTTACAGACATTCCTATTCTACTTTTTAATGGTCTTTAAGAATCCGAAGTCAGAATTTCAAAAATTCAAAATTTTTTAGTGCACAAGTAAACTTTTGGGGGCAGCAGTCCTATGGAGAGAGAGTCTATGCGTGTGTATTGAAAAATATTGGATGTTTGAAATTCTGACTTCGGATTCTTAAAGACCATTAAAAAATAGAATAGGAATGTCTGTAAGACCCACTCTCTATCTCTTTGTCTTCATCGATAAATTGGGTTCAAAACTTTAAAAGTACCACACTTTCAGGGCCTCTGTCTCCTAAACGGTTGGATCAATTGAAGAAACACCAAAGATAAAACATTTCTCGAATATTGTGTACAACCTGAATATAGCATTAAAAATAGGGGTTCCTATTTAAGATTTCAAAATTACCCTCTCCCCCTAGCCCCCCCTCACAAGGGGGGAGGGGTGGTAATTTTTTAACTAATGAATTTCCCCCGCGAAATAATAAATTTTTGATTTTAGACATTTTTTTGTACAATGCTTAATCACTTGTCAAGATAAATGCCTCACCCTGTATATTAAGGAAATTTCTACACTATTGGTTCCCAACCTGGATATTTCGAGGGCTTTTTTTATATGTACCATCCTGTTAAGATGCCTTTTTTAAATTCAAATATGAGGTGGAGGGTCGCGACTTACTGAACTTTTAGAAAGGGATCACGATTCGAAAAAGGTTGGAAACCACTGTTCTACACCCAAACAATATTCCCACGAGCACATAATTTTTTCCTTTCTTTTGCATTTGTGTCCCTTGGGCTTGGCCCTTTCTTGGATCAGACTCTGGGACTTGGCTTCTGGACGTGATCCGAGTTTGGTTTTCCAAACAATAATAATAATAATAATAATAATAATAATAATAATAATAAAGCACGGAAAGCACCATCCACACGCAGCACAGAAAGCACCATCCACACGCAGCTATTGAAAGACTCACCCTGCCTCGTTCAGAGGGAGGCAGAGGTCTTATTGACATAACAGATCTACACCAGAAACAGACTCAGTCACTCAGAGAATTATTTCACTCTAAACAACACACATCACCATTACACAAAGCAGTCTGATACAAAATACACACCTCTGAATCTGAACAGTATGCAGAACACCCATAACATTCCTACAACATGCACTAAACTTCAATCATGGCTCGGAAAGCAACTCCACGGTAGACATCCTTCTGACCTCAACCAGCCACACGTCGACAAAAAAGCGTCGAACTTTTGGTTGAGTGAAGGGAGTCTCTTTGGGGAAACTGAAGGAACCATGATTGCCATACAAGACCAGGTTATTAACACTAAAAGCTACAGAAAACATATTATCAAAGAATCGACTGACGGGTCTTGCAGGAAATGCCATATCGCAGAGGAAACCATCCAACACGTCATATCCAGTTGCAAAATACTCACACAGACAGATTATTTGCACAGACATAACCAGGTAGCCAACATCATACATCAACATCTAGCTAAGATACACAAGCTAAGGGACATTCACACTCCTTACTATAAATACGAGTATATCCCCGACACTGTCTTAGAGAACACCACACATAAACTATATTTTGACAGAGCTATAATCACTGACAAAACTATCCCTCATAACAGACCAGACATTACACTAGTTGATAAGCAAAACAAAGTGACTTACATAATTGATATCTCCATCCCCAATACACACAATTTACAAAAGACATACACTGACAAAATCACTAAATATACGGATCTTGCACACGAAATAAAACGCCTTTGGGGAGTTAACAGAGTACACATTGTTCCTATCATTCTTTCCGCCACTGGGATTATTCCACACTCGCTACACAAAAGCCTATCAACACTAAATTTAAACCCACACTTATACAAAACCTTACAGAAAGCCACAATTCTAAACACATGTCACATAGTAAGGAAATTCCTACACTCAAACATCAATACTCCCACGAGTGGATAATTTTCCCTCCCTCGCATTTGAGTCCCTTGGGCTTTGGCCCTCTTTTGGGTCCGCCTCTGGGATTGGCTTCCGGACTTGATCCGAGTTTGGTTTCTCCAAACAATGACAATAATAATAATAATTTCTTCCGAATAAGTAGAACTAAATGAATGTATATTATATTTTTTTCACATAATTGGTATAAAATAACTAAAACAGACATATTAAGCGTTAATTTAATGTATTAAATTTATTAAATATGCAGTTTCTAAAGAGCACCAACTTAATGTTAACCTGATGTCTTCTTTCACTGGCAAAAGAACCACTCTGTGCTAAGAAAAGCTCCGGACGGCCACACTGCTCAAATGTCCACCAACAAAGAAACGAAAAATGAAGAAAATAGAGGAGGATACTCAAAGCAAGTTCATCATCTGTTGAGAAGGGGTGGTGATGGTTCAGAGTGAGAGTGAAATGGAAGATGATGACTTTTTGTTGTACGCAGTGGGAGAATGTTTACAAAATGACAAGGAAGGTACAAAATGGGAATTTTTCCAATGCGTAAGATGCAAGACGGTAGCTACATGGAAAATTGCAGACAGGAAAGCTTGTATTGTAAAAACTGTTAATGGGAAACAGTCTCTTCATCATTGTCATATAATCTTAATTTATGTTAAATTTATTTTTATAATGTGTAGTATACGTTAGATGTATTCACTTCGTTTTTCTTTAAAATGTAATCTTTATACTTTTTCAGTTTTGCAGCTTCAATTTAGGGTCATTTTTGCAAGTTTCATTGTTCATGAAATGCTTTAATATTTTTTAATAAAATATCGATAGAACAAACAATATCTGGATAACTTTAAAAGTATCTTTGATTTCTCATATTCATATATAAAAATTGATCATCGTTAAGTTAATGTGGGTTAGGCTATAATCCTTGGCCACCTAGTCCAGGGGACCATAAGGCAAAATCGTTCAGTGTGGCGTCTTTCCCGGTTTTAAGGAGGGGGCAGAAAAGTACATGTTACGATTTTAATTTTCCCTTAAAACTTTGCCATATTTACATCAGTTATTGCTGAAGCAACATAAACACGATTAACTTTTTCGGCACAGACAACAGCGTTCAAAATTAAGTCTGTAGACTGATGAAACAGGAATAACGGCAAAGCTGCTAAATGTATTGAACAAAGTTGGCCACAATTAAGGCCATGCAGTTACTGCAAAAACTCCAAAAAACGACATATGCCTCCAATGTCGCTTTTTACCATTTTCTAAACATCATAATCATGTGGTGGCTAGATCATAATCTTAATCCAAAATTGAATTAAGAGTGTATATAATTTAAACTAATTACTTAAAATGTTTCCTCATGTGTGTAAGGCTGATAAATATTCTATAACATAGGATAATTCTTTTAAACAAAAATTAATAACATGCCCTCCCATCCTCTGCCTTGGGTACTTTCCTTGATGACAACTCCCTTCATATCGCCGTCGGTCTCCGCTTAGGCAGTCGTCTATGTTTTCCACACTCTTGCCGCTGCGGTGCAACCATTGACGAACTAACCCTCCACCCCCTCAGCTGTGACAGTTTTGGTCGTAGAAGCCGCCATAGTTGTCTAAATGACCCGATACACCGTGCCCTCACCACCGCAGGCTGCACCCAAAGGTCTGTCCCGTAGCGATGGCAAACGCCCTGACCCTCTCCGCCTGGAAATCAGGGAAGATGCTACTATGGGACGTGACCTGCGTGGATACCCCTGCCTGCTCCTACCTAAACGGAAGTTCAAAGGAGGCCCGTTTCACGGCGAACCTTGCCGAAAGCAAGAAAACATCGAAGTACGCCGACTTGCTTAACAACTTTCTTTTTGCCCCCATCGGCTTCGAGACTTTCAGCTCCTGGGGCTCTAATGCCCTCTCTTTCCTAAGGGACCTCGGTTTTAGACTTTCCGTCGCTACATCATTGCGTCTCTACCACGTGCTAGTCCCTTCAATGAAATTTTCTTCATTTGACCCTCTCCCCCCGTTTTGTGGACGTTTCTGCAACCTCTAGTAAATCGGCGTCACAGGATACAATTATTCCACTGTGCGGCGAATGGCAGAGGATAGAACTGTGGTACCAAGAACATTTAACTGGTGTTCATATTTCTTTTATGTAATTAATTTCATATTGAAATATATCTAAAACATTTTACTTTCTCTTAATTAAATTATGAATAATAAATAAAGTTACTTTTTTTTTTTTTTTTTTTTTTTTTTTTTTTTTTTTTTTTACATATAAAACATTTATTTCTTAATTTTATTTTTTTAATTAACTGCTAGTCACACAAACTGTTTTTTTATTTTATTTATTTAACATCATAACATACTACATCAATTCTTTTAACAAAATATTACCAATGCCAAATCTTGTAACAAAACAATGCTTTAAAAATGAAATTACATAACTAAGATAACTCAAGAAATCAAGAAAACAATGTCCTCTTAGCAAGCTTAAATACCTCAACGTTTTCGAGAACCTAAAAGAAAAAAAATACAACAGTGAAAATGTGAAGATTAAACTTTATGAATCCAGTCAACAGGATCATTTCCAACACGAGTTTTAAGAATACAAGAAAACAAAAGGGAAATAAAGAAAATCACCTTCATAAAGAGATCTACTTTGCGGCTTTTCCGTTCTTGTTGCTGTTAATCCATACCATTCGTTCCTCGTAAAATTTGATTACAATCTGCGGGTATCTGACATTAGCCACGCGTGCTGGTATCAATTCAGCCTCGTCGGCGCCTTCCCATTGAATCAAAAAGGCCAATTCCCCAGTGGAATGTGTTGCACCGATGATCTTCACAGGTTCGAGATCGCGTTCGAATCCGTGTGCTTGGTTATCCTCTTCGGGAGCAATATTCCCCTTTTTTTTACTGCTCTGGTTCACGTTGCTCGATTTTTTTTCCTTCTTATCCAATGAAGCTTTTTCTTTAAGTTTCGATTCCTCCTCGAACTGAGCAATTAATTGTACGCAATCCAAATTCTCTTCAGGCTCCCATGTGTTATATCCATTGTCGTAGCCCTTCCATTTCAAAAGATATTCTACTCTTCCATTCTCGACTCGCTTACCCAGTATTTTCTCCACACTATATTCTTCCTCTGATTTTGGTGCAGGGATAATTTTTGAATTTTTCTCAGCCATACTATCAGTGGACGGGTTCTTTTTAAACTAGGCTAAAACCGGAGAGACTAGTTTAAGTCGAACTGTCGCCTTTGAAGTTCAAAATCAGACTGGTTAAAATACAGGTAGTGCCTAAATTTCGTGTGATTTTCTGCGGTTCTACAATCTTAATACAATACAGGATTGGTGGATTATAATAAGAACAATCTTAATACAACACAGGTTAAAGAACATTCGTAAAAATTAACATATAAATTTCTCCTTAATTTATGAGAATTGCATCAATCCACGAGAAGCGCGAATCTTTTACAAATCCGTGGCAACAATGCCATGAAGACCACCATGGCGGACATAGCTTACATTGTTTGTAAAATAGCTTCTTCTTCTTCTTTCGCAGCCCACGTCTCCAGAGGATAGGAGACTAGCTGATTAAAATAGCTTATATGCTTGCCAGCGGCATTACCCTTTGCTTGATGAAATTTTGCAATACTAATTTGAATGTGAATTTACAGTAAGTATGTATGAACATAAGGAAAAGGCTTAGAATTAATACAGTTAAAATTCATATTGAAAAACCCAAAATAATTCTTTTAAAATGCTCGCAGTGGAATTTTGTACCCGCATTGGGTTTGCCCAGGAAAATTCGGCATTGCATCCTTAACAGTTTAGAATATCTAAGATTAGATTTGAATACTGAATTTTCACTGTTTTTATCGAAAAAATACTGCATACGTAAGTCTATGGGGAAAGGATATACAAATTTCAGGTATTAATTGTAAAATTTGTTAACATTGACAGTATCAATTTTAGCTGTAAGGATGGCTAGCTCGCACAATCACTTGCAGCTGCTTCACAGGTCACTTGTAATCTTTATAATTCTCTAATAAGTTAGGGTAAATATTATCTATAAGTTCTCTAAAGGAAGTCACTATATCACAAAAACCATGTGGAAAATAAATTTATTTTATTGTTGGCTTGATAGGGAAGCACCTACACCATTTGAAGAATTTTCAGCAATAGCTTAAGCAGTTGCACAAAGAACTTGATTTTTTAACATGTCTCCAAAGATTTTTAATAATAAAAAAAAGAAATAATAATGATTTTTTTTTATATTCCATATGGCCACATGATACGGATGCAGTCGTCTTAGAACCAGGTGGTTAGACTACATGGTGAATCTGGTTTCGAGTCGCTAGGCTCCTGCGGGTTTGAAAAGTAAGTATGCATGTACACTACATGATCAAAGGAGTTGGGACACACGCATAGACTCCAATCCAATATTTTTCAATACACACGCATAGACTCGGTCTCCATAGGACCGCTGCCCCCAAAAGTTTACTTGTGCACTAAAAAATTTTGATTTTTTGAAATTCTGACTTCGGATTCTTAAAGACCATTAAAACGTAGAATAGGAATGTCTGTAAGACCCACTCCCTATCTCTTTGTCTTCATCGATAAAATTGGGCTCAAAACTTTAAAAGTTCCACACTTTCAGGGCCTCTATCTCCTAAACGGTTGGATCAATTGAAAAAACACCAAGAATAAAACATTTCCCGAATATTGTGTACAATCTGAATATACCATTAAAAATAGGGGTTCCTATTTAAGATTTCAAAGTTACCCCCCTCTCCCCAGCCCCCCTCGCAGGGGGGGGGGATTAACTAATGAATTTCCCCTGCGAAATAATTCACTTTTGATTTTGGACATTTTTTCGTACAATGCTTAGTTTCCGAGAGATTTAGTTTTCTCAAGATAAATGCCTCACCCTGTATAGTGACTTCCATTAGGGAACTTAAGTTTATCCAAACTTATTTGAGAATTGTTGGAGAGGGCAATCCGTTTACCAATACTCTCTTTCGTTCCAACCATCAGCATCGGCATAGCCAGAATTTATGTTAGGGGTAGCTTGCTTAATCTTCGATCTTTTTATTCGAATACACCATATTTTCAAGTTTATGTATTTTTAACTGTTTTTAAGTGTTATGTTTTTGATTCTTAGTTATAGAATTTCGTTAATACATACCCATTTCTTTGATTTTTCTGAACATGGCAGTCGTAATTGGAGACTTGGCAAGATCTTTGGATGTCAGATAGCCAGAACTGAATATGGATTTGATAAACTTCCTCTTTCAATCTGGAATAAAAGGAGGTATAAGCCTTTTTATAATAACGTGTGAAATTATATTTTCTCTAATAGTGATCTGTTTGGTCATTTTCATTCTTTAGTTCGTTTTTTTTTTTTTAGTCCTTGATTTAAGTTTTTGTACCCGTTCTTTTAACAAAAAGTTTGAAATAAAATAATAATAATAATTTTTATTTATTTATTTATTCAAATTAAATCATATTAAAAATTAATGAAAATATTAAATAATGGGAAACTAAACACAAAATATGTAAATCTCAAAACTATATGCAAAGATACTTTTAAATCATAAAAATTACAAAAAGTAAGATCTCTTTCTAAAACTCACTATACATTATAAATTATCAATACATGAATATCCAAGCATAGTATAAATTCAATTTCTTTTTATCTAGTATAACCCTTCCAATATAAAACACTAGACTTAATTAGTCGAAAAATTGTGCGACTTAACTAAAAATCCTAATAGTTGCTAATATTATTCTAAGTTCCCGTTTATGTTCAATTTGGTTTTTTTTTATTATTATTTTTACTTTTTCTATTTATACTAATTTTATACGTTTAATTATTTATATTGTATTTTTTTCAGTGCCCCCGGAACCTAACTCGTCGGTCGTTTGGCCATACAGGCTCCGGGTGGGCGCTATTGTAACTACCTTTTAAATAAATAAATAAATAAATAAATAAATAAATAAAATTTATGGGAGAGGCCGTGGCCTGATGGGCTTTCACTGAAACACAACTTCAGTGAAGTT
>JAHWFO010031644.1:2279923-2300032 GCA_023313115.1 Rhysida immarginata
TAGCCCTTCCATTTCAAATAGTATTCCACTCTTCCATTCTTGACTCGCTTATCCAGTATTTTCTCCACACTATATTCTTCCTCCGGTTCTGGTGCAGGGATAGTTTTCGAATTTTTCTTAGGCATACTACTACTACGGACGTGTTCTTTCTAAAAAGAATGCAACTTATACCAGTTATGTCGAATTGCCGCGTTCCTGTTCAAAATCAGACCGCTTTCAAATACTGATCGGGTGTGTGCCTATATTCTGCCTGAGTTACTGCGATACTACAATCTTAGTATATTACAGGGTTGATGAAATACAGTCTTCCGTAAAAGAACATTCTTAAAAATTAACATAAATTTCTCCTGAATTTATTAGAATTGCATCATTCGCGAGAAGCTTGAAATTTTACAAATCCATAACGAATATACGGGGGAAAATCCATAGCGACTAATATGGCGACCAACATGGCTGACACCGATTAAATTGTAAACCAGCAGATAGGTATGCCCGGCGGCATTGCTGGGGCTATGTCTTTGAAGAAATTTAGCAAATATCTGAATGTGAATATACAATAAGTATGTATGAACACATGAAAAAGGCTTAGAATTAATATAGTAAAAATTCTTATTGAAAAACCAAAAATAACACTTTTATAATGCTCGCAATGGAAATTTCTACCCGCATTGGATTTGCCCAGCATAATTTGGCATTGCATCCTTATCAGTTTAGAATATCTAAGATTAGCTTTGAATATTGAATTATTACTGTCTTTTTCGAAAAAAAATACTTAATAGTATACGTCTATAGGATAAGTATACAAATAGTTAAACTTGTTGATATGACAGTATCATTTTTAGCATAAGGATGGCCATCTCACACAATCACTTGCAGCTCTGTCACTGAGTACTTGTGATCTTCGTAATTCTCTAATAAGTTTAGATACATTATATATAGGTTCTCTAACGGAAGTTACTATATTACAACATCCATGTGGAAAATAAATTTCTGTAATTGTTGGTTTGCTAAAAAAAAAACACCTTCACAGTTTGAAGAAATTTTTAGCAAAAGCTTGAGCAAATGCACCCCCTAGATATTTAGTTTTTTTTTCATGTCTTCAATGATTTTAATAAAAAATAATAATAATGAATTTTAAGTATTTCATTTGGATTTTTAGTTACTTTAATTTTTATCATCATTATTCTTTTTATTATTTTTGTTCAAGTTGATGAAGGCCTTGCTGTATGTTGCGGGAAAGAAAGCATACAGAATTCCGACCGTTGTCACTTGTTTTCCTGTTGTTTCAAGGTTACAAGTGAAGAGGCTACTCCCCTTATACAGAGTGTTCAAAAGTCTGTTATCAGTCTCAATAACTAATGGGAAATTACCGATTTCGAAAAAAATTATCTCATATCAAATCATGTGTGGATTTTTAAACAATGATCTTAATTTTGACCTACACATTGAATATCAAGGCCAAATTTAATGCATAATGAAAACCGTCAGAGATAAAAAAAGAAAGTCAATTGGAAAATTGTACAGCACCTTAAAATTAGACAAAAAATTACCGGTGGTGTTTCATAAACTGTATTTTTTTACATGGCCCCATAAGAAGAAGCCCAGAGGTGTTAGTCTGGTGAGCGGGGTGGCCATGTGACTTGACCACCTCTATCGATCCATTTATCTGGAAAATCAAGTTTAAACATTGACGTTCTACCCTTGAAAAATTTGGAGGTGCACCACCCTGCTGAAACCAAATTTCACAACGTTCTCTTAATTGCATCTCTTCAATAAACTCTTGCACAACGTTGTTTAGAATAAGATCTCGTTAACGCTTGCCAGTGAGATTTCCATCGTAAAACACACCAGTGACTTGATTGCTGTACAAACCACAAAAAACGTTTGTCCTCCAATTCACTTGGTGAGCAGTTTGTCTTAACCAATGAGGATTTTCATTGGACCAGTAATGGAGGTTATGTTTATTAACACCATGACGTGCAAACTGACTCATCTGACCACAAAATCTTCTTTTGAACATTGGTTCATAATCAATTTGACAAAGAAGGCAGTTACAGTACACTGAACGTGTGTCAGAGCCACGTGTATAAAGGCTTTGATGACTGCACATGAAGTGGATGAAATTTATGATCATGATGCACATTCCACACTGATTCTATACAGCAACCAATATCAGCAATGGAACGTATGCTGGTATAAGGATTAGCAGCAAGTGCAGCAAGAACCACTGTGGCAGTGTCCTCATTTTTGATTGTCCCTGTTTTGTATTGTTGAACACTACCTGCCTTCTGAAAATGTGCAATAATTTTTCCAAAAGCTTGTATTGAAGAATGGTGGCGATTTGGATATCTTTCAGCATACATTGGGGTTGCAAGTACAACATCTTGTTGACATACACCATAACAAAATACCATGTCAACCATTTCATTTTGAGGGTACTCTGTCATTTTTTGAATGTTATCATTCAAACACTGATCAAGATCAATGCTGCTTAATCTGAAATCAAATGAAATACGTATTAGTATTAGCAAAGCTGATGATTAAAAATTGTCATAAAATTATTTTTTATTAGGTCACTATTGTTGCAAAATCGTATCGGATAAACGATTTAGACTAATTTTAGGGTCCTGTACAACTTTCAATTGACATTTTTTTATCACTTACGGTTTTCATTATGCATTAAATTAGACTTTGAAATTAAACGTGAAGGTCAAAACTAAGATTGTTAAAAGCCCACACCTGATTTGATAGGAAATAACTTTTTCGAATTCTGGAAATTCCCATTAGTTACTGAGATACTGAGACTGGTAACAGACTTTTTGAACACCCCTGTATGCAATATATGGTAGAATACATTGTCAGTGATTGGGGGATACGGAATAAATAAGCCGATGCCTGAATTTACTGAATAGGCGATATAAAAGTTACTAATTGGCATAACCGATGGGGGAAGATCAACTTATTCGGGCCCAGTCGATGGAGAGGAGGATGAGACTGAAAATGAGTCTTGGTAAAACGTAATGGACCAATCAGGAAAACAGTGGAATAACAAATAAGAATGAACAAAATGCCCCAAAAAAGTGAGAAATGCAACAAAGCAAATAAATAATAAATAAATAAGGCATAAGGGTCGCTTTTCTTCAGCGTATTAGATTGGAGATAAGGGAGTGGAAATAACTTTTAGAGGACGTGAGGAAGTGGATGTTGCGGAACGCCTTGGATCTATCGGAAGGGTTTTGGGGAATTTTAAGGGGACGGAAGGAGGCAGCTTGTGGGAAGATGGATGGGCGGAGGAAGCGCGGATCAGATTGGAGGAGGTGATGTGTTTGTGGTAGATGAAGTGGGTTACGGCTGACAATCACGTCTAGGAAGGGGATGGAATTATTGGATTCGGACTCGAAATGTGAATTGTGCATGTGGGGAGAAGGAATTATATAGGGTGGCATTGGTTATTAGGATATCATCGACGTATAGATAATGGGAGAGGATAGTGGAATTGGATAACAGAGGTGAAAACTTAGTCTGCTCAAGTGTTGGCGGAAAACTTCGGAAAGGATGCTGTTTAGGGGGGAATTGAGAAACTCTTAATTGGCTCCGTGATTGGTTAGGCCATATCGTATAGTTTACGTCATGAAAGATTGTGCATAATAACACAGGCTGAATTTAAGTACACCGACAAACTTTTAGGGGAGTTAGTATGGGTTATTCTAAGCAAAAAAGTTCATATAAACATGGGTCCTAATTTTAACGATAACTGAGATATGGACAATGAACGGATATTTATAAGAGAAAAGGACGAGACACAAAAACCCTGGAATACAATAAATAATAGTTATTAAATAAAAATGAAAAATAAAATAATAATTACCAAATAACAAAATAATTAATAAATAAGTAAAATCAAAATAAAACTATAAAATCAAATAAAAAGCTGACGTTTCGGATAGAGACTATCCTTTATCAAAGCAAAAAGGATAATTCTCTAAAGGCAATTAGAATATTAGAGAATTATCCTGAAGTTATGAAAAAAGTACTAAAGGACGCCTTTATATATAGTTGGCATAGGGAACAGTAAGACGGTATTGGCTGAAAAAGCAGAAGAATTAGAAGACGTGTTGGGATAGGCCAGGAAGGAGGACAAATAGGAGGTAATAAGAGGGCGACGAAAAATAATGCAATAGGATAACACATACAAAATTAAAATTATAAAGAAGTTTATGAATGATAGGGTGTCTAGCTTAAGATAAAGAAAGAAAGAAGAAAAAAGGCCCAGAGAGCCTGCGACAAATTAGGGAATAGCTGAAGTTGAAGAGGAATATGGGAAAGGTAATGAGGGAATGGTGCCTTTGCTAAGGTTAATGCCATTAGGGGTGAGGGAATTAAATTTCCAAATAAGAAAAGACTCGAATTGCTTTCTTTCTTTTTTGTTATGGAAGTTACTACGAAGAATATAAATGCTGATGGCCTGTAAAGAGTGACCAGGGGAATTAAAGTGTTTAGCGACAGGGGTGTCAGCATTGCTAAGAATATCAAACTTATGCCCGGCAAATCTGGAGCGTATGGTATTGCCTGTCTCTTGGGTATTGAGATATGGACAGAAATAAAAATGACGCCGCCAAGAATCAACAAGTTAATAACTCAGTTTCTCTAAGACAGAAATGGAGTAAGTACAGATCAAATGAATAAAGAGGTTAACAGCATTAATAGAAATATAAGTAAAGTAAAACCGACCTGGACGAAAATGACGCCGATCAGAGCCGACACGGGGGTGGGGGGGGGGGATGCAAGTGCTTCATTACCTTCCATGGTCGATCCGTATCCATATGTGACGTCTTACCAAGACTAGCCTTATACAGGGTGAGGCATTTATCTTGAGACACTGAATATCTCGGAAACTAAGCATTGCACGAAAAAATGTCCAAAATCAAAAGTGAATTATTTCGCGGGGGAAATTCATTAGCCAAAAAATTACCCCCCCCCCTTGTGAGGGGGCCGGGGGAGGGGTTACTTTGAAATCTTAAATAGGAACCCCTATTTTTAATGGTATATTCAGATTGTACACAATATTCGAGAAATGTTTTATTCTTGTGTTTTTTCAATTGATCCAACCGTCTAGGAGATAAAGGCCCTGAAAGTGTGGAACTTTTAAAGTTTTGAACCCAATTTTATCGATGAAGACAAAGATGAGTGGGTCTTACAGACATTCCTATTCTACTTTTTAATGGTCTTTAAAATCCGAAGCCAGAATTTCAAAAATTCAAACTTTTTTTAGTGCACAAGTAAACTTTTGGGGGCAGCAGTCCTATGGAGAGAGAGTCTATGCGTGTGTATTTGTCTTCATCGATAAAATTGGGTTCAAAACTTTAAAAGTTCCACACTTTCAGTGCCTCTATCTCCTAAACGGTTGGATGAATTGAAAAAAAAAACAAGAATAAATCATTTCTCGAATATTGTGTACAATCTGAATATACCATTAAAAATAGGGGTTCCTATTTAAGATTTCAAAGTTACCTCTCCCCCCCAGCACACCCTCACAAGGGGCGATTATTTCTCTAATGAATTTCCCCAGCGAAATAATTCACCTTTGATTTTGGACAGTCTGTCGTACAATGCTTAGTTTCCGAGATATTCAGTTGTCTCAAGATAAATGCCTCACCCTGCATAGGTTTACTTGTTTTCGATCCGCGACTTTTATACCGCTTATTGTGTAAATTCAGGCCTCTTTATTCTGTATCCACTGACTGTATTCTACCATATTCTGTTTATAAGGCTAGGTTCTTAACTTGTCGAAATGGGTCGCAATATTGTGTTTTCTTTCCCGCTATGTATTGCAAGGGGGTTTCCAACTCCAAGGACGATACAGAGAACTCTCCATTTCATAACTAGTATTTTTATCTTAAAACTTTAAGCCGTATTTTCATCAGCCATTGTGGAAAAAACGTAAAACATGATCGGTCGATTTTTTGCACAGTATAGTCGCGTTCAAAATTAGAACCATAGGTTGGGTGTAATTGGAATAAACAAGAAATAAATTTGCTAATTTTATTATTAATATAAATGGGAAGGGAAAATTCCGCGACCTGGACTCGAACCTTGTACCATGCCTATCGTTGGCACCACTAGCCAATTGAGCTACAGCGGACATCAATGAACAGTCAAGAATGTTACCATGTACCCACTTGGGCTTCCATGAAGCCAGAAATTAGCTCAATCGGCAGAGCTGACCCCGGACTCTCAAATCAGGAAATCCTCCTTACTCTTGAACCATCAAATAAATTGATAGCATTCAACTCAAAGAGAACATAATACTGAAGAAAATCTTCAAACACATCACAATTCCATATAGGAAATGGAAGGAAAAATTCTGCAACATGAACTCGAACCGCCAAGCTGTTAGAATATGCCCACATGGAAGCCACAAATTGGTAAACGTCCGCGGTAACTCATTTGGTTAGAGCGGTGCCAGCGATAGGCATGTTCCCTGCTTCGAGTTCAGGTCGCGAAGTTTTTCCTTGCC
Source organism: Rhysida immarginata (assembly GCA_023313115.1). Taxonomy (NCBI): domain Eukaryota; kingdom Metazoa; phylum Arthropoda; class Chilopoda; order Scolopendromorpha; family Scolopendridae; genus Rhysida; species Rhysida immarginata. The sequence goes on from JAHWFO010031644.1 coordinate 2,286,441, forward strand.
TTTTGTAATTGTAATGTGATTATGTAGACGTTCTTCGGTTTTATTATCTTCTTTGTTTTGAATGTTATTGTTGTTGTTATTTTTTAATTTCCTACTATTAGTAGTCTTACAGAAACTGATTGTTTATTTTATTTATTCAATATCCTATCAAATTACATTAACTGTCAATTCTTAAAGGAAAATATTACCGATGCCAAAATTTATAACTGAAAGCGATGCTTTAAAAATGAATTTATATAACAGGTAACTCAAGAAAACAATGTTCTCTCTGCAAATGCATAAATACTTCAATGTTTTCGAGAACCTAAAAGGAAAAAAAAATACAACAGTGATAGTTTGAAGACTAAAATTTACAGGTTCATTTCAAACACGATTTTTAAAAATATAAGAGAACAAACGGGAAATAAAACAAAATAATAATTACCTTCTTAGGAAATCTACTTTGCAGCATTTCCATCCTTTTTGCTGGTAGTCCATGTCAATCGTTCCTCGTAAAATTTGATTACAATATCAGGGCATTTCACAATAGCCTCATGTGCTGGTATCAAATGGGCTTCGTCGGTGCCTTCCCACTGAATCAAAAAGCTGAATTTCCCAGTGATATCTGTTGCACCAATAATTTGCAGTGGCTGGAGACCGCGTTCGAATCCGCATGCTCCGTTATCCTTTTCTGTAGCGATATTTCTTTCTTCTTTACTACTGCCCTGATCAGCGTTGCTTGATTTTTTCTTCGTATCTGATGAGACTTTCTCAGTCTCCTCAAGTTTCATTTCCTCCTCGAACTGAGCAATTAATTCTTCACAATCCGAATTCTCTTCAGACTCCCAAGTGCTAACTTCTTCGGCACAGCCTTTCCATTCCTCCTTTCTATTCTCGACTCGCTTATCCAGCACACAATATTCTTCCTCCGGTTCTGGTGCAGGGATACTTTTCGAGTTTTTTTTAGGCATACTGCCAACGGACGTGTTGAATAAGAATGCAACTTGAGAGACAGTTTTAGACGAAGTCCCGCCTTCGTGTTCAAAATCAGACTGGTTCAAATACTGGTCGTGTGCCTATCTTCTGTCTGAGTTTCTGCGGTACTACAATTTTCGTATATTACAGAGTCGGTGGAATACAATAGTCCGTAAAATAATAATCTTAAAAATTAACATATAAATTTCTCCTGAATTTATTAGAATTGCATCAATCCGTGAGAACCGCGAAGCTTTACAAACCCATGGCATGGAAGAATATAAGGAAGCGCCTCTTGTAGCATTTCCAATGCTAAAATGTGTCACTCGCTGCTATCGCAGCGCACCTGGCGGCCTACATGAATGCGCTTACAACCCATATGATCTTTGAATTACAAATGTCTTTATGATTTTAGAATTACAGATGTCTTTGAAATAATTGAATACTTGATATTTCATTAAAAATTTTTGAATTTGCATTTTATGATAAATAGGAAATAAATGCTTTTCTTTCATTCAATGCTTATTTTCTCCTTTGGTTTTAATGACCCTTTTCAAATTTAATATGGGCCCGGCTTAGGAGAACTTTTTTTTAAAATGGTAGGAAAATGATTTGGAATTTTTTTTTTAAATTGATTTAAATGGTGCAGGGGTTTCCGTGAAATTAGCTGTTAAGTTCTAGACATGTTGACTGAGAGAAAGAGCAATAATGAACAAAATTTCTTCAAAATATCATTGTTTCAGTTATTTGACGCACAAAATTATATATTTATTATATTATTACAGCATTTAGATACAAAAAAGATTCTCGCTCAATGAAAACAAACATTGGGATTTCGTGGCACTCTGGCGGACAACATAATATCTCGTCCTATCTCGCATGACGCTTTTTTCGGCGAGAGGCACTTCCATCTATTCTTCCATGCCCATGGGGAAGATATGGGGAAAAATCTATGGCGACCAACATGGCTGACATCCATAAAATTGTAAACTAGCTGATATGTATGGCCGGCGGCACTGCTCAGGCTCTTTGTTTGATGAAATTTTGCAGTATCTGAATGTGAATATACAATAAGTATGTACGAACACATGAAAAAGGATTAGAATCAATACAGTAAAATTTCTTATTGAAAAACCGAAAAGAACTCTTTAAAATGCTCGCAATAGAATTTTCTGCCCGTATTGGGTTTGCCCAGGAAAATTCGGCTTTGCATCCTTAACAGTTTAGAATATCTATGATAGCTTTGAACATTGAATTACTACTGTCTTTTTCAAAAAATACTTCATAGTTTACGTCTATAGGATAAGTATAAAAATTGCTAATTGTAAAACTTTTTGATATGGACAATATTATTTTAGCACAAGGATGGCCATCTCACACCATCACTTGCAAGTCCGTCATTGAGTACTTGTGATCTTTGTAATTTTCTAATATGTTTGGATACATTATACAGGGTGGTCCATAAGTCTGTCCCCCCCTTTTATTTTTTGAACCGAAGCAGATATGTCAATTTTGATGAATCCAATGAATAGGAAGTTGTGGGTGGCCTATCCCATGGTGCACTTTTCATCATCCCAAATATGCAAATTAGGACACATTCAAAATTTATCTCAAAAACCGTAAGGGATAGAGAAAAAAACCCAATTGCAAACTTGTTCAGCATAAAAAAACAAACAAAACAAAAAAAAATCATCCAAATCGGACCGACCAATCACCCACAATCACGCGGTGACTGTTTGTAGCTTACAAACAGTCACACTGCACAAGGAAAACTGAATGTTGATATTTCCGCCATGTAAAGCATGCAAATCAAAAAATTAACATAAATTACCATACTCGCATTCACTTTCATGCGGAAAAGCAAATAAAAGGCATGTTTCAGCACACAGAAGACAGAACAATTCCAGGATGGCAAGCTAGAATGTTCCGGAAATGGTCAACATGATCTTCTGATTGTGGGTGATTGGTTGGTCCAATTTGGATGATTTTTTTGTTTTGTTTGTTTTTTTATGCTGAACAAGTTTGCAATTGGGTTTTTTTCTCTATCCCTTACGGTTTTTGAGATAAATTTTGAATGTCCTAATTTGCATATTTGGGATGATGAAAAGTGTACCATGGGATAGGCCACAACTTCCTATTCATTGGATTCATCAAAATTGACATATCTGCTTCGGTTCAAAAAATAAAAGGGGGGGACAGACTTATGGACCACCCTGTATATAGGTACTATAACGGAAGTCAGGATATTACAAGATCCATGTGGAAAATAAATTTCTTTAATTGTTGGTTTGCTAGAAATAGCACCTTCACAGTTTGAAGAAATTTTAACAAAAGCTTGAGCAATGCACCCCTTAAATATTTTTTTAACATGTCTTCAATGACTTTAATAAAAAATAATAATGAATTTTATGTAAGCTTATTTCATTTGGATTTTTGTTATTTTAATTTATTTTTTGATTTTTGTTCAAGTTTATGGAGGCCTTACCATATGTTACGGTAAAGAAAACACACAAATAATCGGTTTCACCTGTTATTCCTGTTGTTTCAAGGATACAAGTGAATAGACTACCCGCCGTATATACTGTATGATGGCAGAATATATTGTCAGTGATTGGGGGATACAGAATAAATAGGTAGATGGCTGAATTTACTCAATAGGGGGTAAAAAAGTCACCGATTGGCATAGTCGATGGGAGATGATCAACTTAATCGGACAAGTCTATGGAGGGGAGGATGCGACTGAAAATGAGCCTTGGTAAAATGTGAGGGAACAATCAGGAAAACAGTGGAATACAAATAAGGATGGACAAACTACGAATAAAAAAAACAAAATACCCAAAAAAAGTGAGAAATGTAACAAAGTAAATATATAACAAAATAAGCAAAGATAGCCATGAAAGGACGTTTATTTCAAGACATTACGACCATCCAACAGAAAGTTACACGAAACTTTCAAGAGGTTCCGGGAAAATACTTTCGCCAATGCTTTGAGGATCTATACCGACGTTCCAATAAGTGCATTCAACAACAGGGGGATTACTTTGAATAATCCCGGTACATAAACACATTTATCTGTGAGTATGTGTTGTTTATTTCAATAGTCCTGGAAATTATCTGTCGCACTGTGTATTCTGCCACCAACACCCTTTATTTCTCCTGGAGATATATAGAAGATGTTGGCCCATCTATTAATTTTTAACAAGTCCCAGAAATTTATGGAGTAAATCTCGATATAATACCAATTAAATTTTTCAATATTACATTGCGGCTGGAAAATCTGTGCGAGTTTCACACTCATTTAGCAGAAATTAACCGACAGGAGAGCATAATCAGCGGACATTTGCGTCTTTATTCTGTATCCACTATCAATGTATTCTATCATATTCTGTTTATAAGGCTAACCTCTTCACTTGTATATTCGAATAAGGATACAGGAATAAGGGGCGAAATGGATCGTAATTGTGAGTTTTCTTTTCCGCTATGTATTGCAAGGGGCCTGCAACTTCATTAAGGACAGTACAGAGAACTCTCCATTTCATAACTTATTTTTTCCTTAAAACTTTAAGCCGTATTTTCATCAGCAATTGTGGGAGCAACATAAAACATGACCGGTCGATTTTTGGCACAGACTATAGTCGCGTTCAATATTAGAAGTATAGACTGGATATTATTTGATTAACCAAGAATTAAATTTGTTAATTTTATTATTAATAAAAAAGGAAGGAAAACTTCCGCGACCTGGACTGGAACTCAGGACCATGCCTATCGCTGGTTCCACTTTAACCAACGGAGCTACAGCGGGCATGAACTGCCAACCTGTTTAAAATACACACAACGGCTTCCATGGAGCCACAAATCGGCTCAGTCGGCAGAAGAGGTCCCGGACTCGCAAATCGGGAATCCTCTTACCCTTAAACCATCAAATAAACAGATGACATTAAACTCAAATTATGTGGACGTATTTAACAGCTTGGTGTTAATGTTCATGGTAGCTCTAATGGTTAGAGCGGTTCGAGTTCAGGTCGCGGAATTTTTCCTTCCCTTTTCAATTTGTAATTGTGAAGCATTTGAAGATGTCCTAAAATATTATCTTTGTTACAAATGTTATTGTTATTTATTAATTTTTTACGAATCGTACAGAAAATGATTTTTTAAATTTTATTTATTCACTATCCTATCAAATTACATCAACTGTCAATTCTGAAACAAATATTACCAATGCCAAAATTTATAACTGAAAACAATGCTTAAAAATGAAATAATACAACAGCCAACTCAAGAAAATGTTCTTATACATCAACGTCTTCGAGAACCTAAAAGGGGAAAACAATACAACAGAGTTTGAAGATTAAACTTTATGAATTCATTTAACATGTTCATTTCAAACACGATTTTTAAAAATACAAGAGAATAAACGGGAAATAAAGAAAATAATAATTACTTTCTTAGGAGATCTACTTTGCAGCATTTCCATCCTTTTTGCTGGTAGTCCATGTCAATCGTTCCTCGTAAAATTTGATTACAACTTGAGGACATTTGACATTAGCCTCGCGTGCTGGAATCAAATCGGCCTCGTCGGTGCCTTCCCACTGGATCAAAAAGCTCAATTCACCGGTGGTATCTGTTGCACCGAGGATCTTCAATGGCTCGAGACCGCGTTCGAATCCGTGTGCTCGATCCTCCTCTTCCATTGCAACACTCCTCTTTCTTTTCCTGCTGACCTGGTTGACGTTGCTCGATTTTTTCTTCTCATCTGATGAAACTTTCTCCGCCTCCTTAAGTTTCATTTCCTCTTCGAACTGAGCAATTAATTCATCACAATCCAAATTCTCTTCTGGCTCCCAAGTACTTTCTTCATCGGCATAGCCCTTCCATTTCAAAAAGTATTCCACTTTTCCCTTCTTGACTCGCTTATCCAGTACTTTTTCCACAGAGTATTCTTCCTCCGGTTCTGGTACAGGGATACTTTTCGATTGTTTCTTAGGCATACTACCGACGGGATGTGTTCTTTTTAATAAGAATGCAACTTCAGAGCCCAGGTCAAGTCGAACTGCTGCCTTCGAGTTCAAAATCAGACTGTTCAAAGTCTGGTCGCGTGCCTATCTTCTGCCTGAGTTTCTGCGGTCCTGTAATCTTAGTATAAGCTTATTACAGGATTGATGGAATACTGCCTTCCGTAAAAGAATATTCTAAAAAATTAACAGGTAATTTTTCACTTAATTTGTTAGAATTGCATCAATCCGTGAGAAGTACGAAGATTTACCAATCAATAGCGACGATATGGGGGAAAATCCATGGCGACCAATATGGCGACCAACATAGCTGACAACGATTAAATTGTAAACAAGCAGATAGGTATATCCGGCGGCATTTCTGGGACTCTTTGTTTGATAAAATTTAGCACTATCTGAATGTGAATATACAATAAGTATGTATGAACACACGAAAACGGCTTAGAATTAATACAGTAAAAATTCTTATTGAAAAACCAAAAATAACACTTTTATAATGCTCGCAATGGAAATTTCTACCAGCAATTGCATCCTTAACAATTTAGAATATCTAAGATTTGCTTTGAATATTGAATTATTACTGTCTTTTTCGAAAAAAATACTTAATAGTATACGTCTATAGGATAAGTATACAAAAAGTTAAACTTGTTGATATGACAGTATCATTTTTAGCAGAAGGATGGCTATCTCACACCATCACTTGCAGATCTGAAAACTTGTGATCTTTGTAATTCACTAATAAGTTTAGATACATTATATATAGGTTCTCTAAGAAGTCACATATTACAACATCCATGTGGAAAATAAATTTCTTTAATTGTTGGTTGCTAGAAAAATCACCTTCACTGTTTGAAGAAATTTTTAGCAAAAGCTTGAGCAAATGCACCCCCTGGAAATTTGTTTTGTTCATGTCTTCAATGATTTTAATAAAAAATAATAATAATGAATTTTATGTATTTCACTTGGTTTTTTAGTTATTTTAACTTTAATTTTTATTTTAATAATCATTATTCTTTTTATTATTTTTGTTCAAGTTGATGAAGGCCTTGCTCTATGTTGCGGGAAAGAAAGCATACAGAATTCCGACCGGTGTCACCGGTTTTTCCTGTTGTTTCAAGGATACAAGTGAAGAGGCTACTCCCCTTATACAGGATGTTCAAAAGGTCTGTTACTAGTCTCAATATCTCAGTAACTTATGGAAATTTCCAGATTTCGAAAAAATGACGGTATATCAAATCAGGTGTGGGCTTCTTAACAATGATCTTAATTTTGCTCTTCACATTTAATATCCAGGTCAAATTTAATGCATAATGAAAACTGTAAGAGATAGAAACAAAAAATCAATTGGAAAATTGTATAGCATCCTAAAATTAGTCCAAATCATTTATCCAATTGGTTAGCTAATAAAAATAATTTTGTGACAATAGGAATTTAAAGCCACAGAAAACACTAATAAATAATAACAAAATTAAATGTTCAATATGCTGACCGTCAGATGCTACACACAATTCTGCAAGATGTTTGATGCACTGATTCACAGCTGTCATCTTTGTAGTGTTTATTGCTGCGCATGAAATTGTAATTCTCTGCTTAAGTTCAGTTAAACTTACTGGTGGTGTTTCAAAAACTGTATTTTTTACTTGGCCCCATAAGAAGAAGTCCAGAGGTCCAGAAGTCATATCTGGTGATCGGGGTGGCCATGTGACAAGTCCACCTCTTCCAATCCATGTATCTGGAAACATCAAGTTTAAACATTCACGTGCTGCCATTGAAAAATTTGGAGGTGCACCATCCTGCTGAAACCAAATTTAACAACGTTCTCTTAATGGCATCTCTTCAATAAACTCTTGCACAACATTGTTTAGAAAAAGATCTCGATAACGCTGACCAATGAGATTTCCATCGTAAAACACTGGACCAATAACTTGATTGCTGTACAAGCCACACAAAACATTTGTCCTAGAATCCTCTTGGTGAGCAGTTTGTCATAACCAATGAGGATTTTCAATGGCCCGGTAATGGAGGTTATGTTTATTAACAACACCATTACCTGCAAATTGTGACTCAGTTGACCATAAAATCATCTTTGTGAACTGTGGATCACAATCAATTTGACAAAGAAATCAGTTACAATACTCTGAACGTGTTTTATAGTCACATGCATTAAGGCTTTGATGACAGTGCACATGAAATGAATGAAATTTATTATCATGAAGCACATTCCACACTGATCCTACAGGGCAACATATCATCAGTAATGGAACGTATGCCAGTATGTGGATTAGCAGCAAGTGCAGCAAGAACCACTGTGGCAGTGTCCTCGTTTTTGGTCATCCCTGTCTTGCATGTTGTTGAACACTATTTGTGTTTTGAAAACGTGCAATAATTTTTTCCAAAAGCTTGTTTTGAAGGATAGTGGCGATTTATATCTTTCAGCATTAATTTGGGTTGAAAGTACAACATCTTGTTGACTTGCACCATAACAGAATACCATATCAACCATTTTATTTTGAGAGTAGTCTGCCCTTTTTTGAATGTTACCATTCAAACACTGATCAGAATCAATGCTGCTTAACCTGAAATCAAATGAATTACATATTAGTATCAGCAAAGCTGATTGAAAATTTTCATCATAAAATTATTTTTATTAGGTAATCATTGTTGCAAAATCAAATCGGATAAATGATTTAGACTAATTTTTAGGGTGATGATAGCTTTCATTATGCATTAAATTTGATCTTAAAATTAAATGAGAAGGTGAAAATTAAGATCATTGTTAAAAAGCCCAAACCTAATTTGATAAGAGATAATTTTTTCGAAATTCGCATTAGTTATTGAGATATTGAGACTGGTAACAGACTTTTTGAACACCCTGTATGCAGTATATGGTAGAATACATTGTCAGTGATTATGGGATACAGAATAAATAGGTAGATGCCTGAATTTACTGAATAGGCGGTATAAAAGTCACTGACTGGCATAGCCGATGGGGGATGATCAACTTATTCGAGCCCAGTCGATGGAGGAGAGGATGAGACTGAAAATGACCCTTGGTAAAATGTGATGGACCAATCAGGAAAGCAGTGTAATAACAACTAAGGATGAACAAAATAGGAATAAAAAACAAAATACCCCCAAAAAATGAGAAATACAAATGCAAAATTTAGACGATTAAAACATGTAAACGCCTACAGCAAATCGGCAATGGCATCAGAAAAGAATGTTTGTGTATTGTTCAGTTGGTCTGGTGAAGCACGCTTGGCCTTGAAGATCTCGATTGCTTCTAACACAACGGTCTTGAAAGAGTCACTGGAGATATGGATGATAGACATAACATCAGGGCTTATGTCCCTTGTCTAGTAGGTGGGCAGAGTATTGCGACTTCTTATCTCTTTTCATAAAAGAGGCAATATGATTTTTTAATGTAGTGACACATTTGCGAGAACTTAAACTTATGTAAAAGCTATGCAGTCCATAGTGTAAACATCGGCTTGGGCATACGGTAAGAAGTAAAGATAGGTTAATGGATTGTTTGCATGTTTAGGGGATACGGAAGGAAACACGTGGATTGAAGGGAGCGAGGGATATAAAGGCGGTATCAATGAGGGTAAAGTAAAGGGATAGATACCCATTTGGCGGAGTTGGGAGCTGGAGGTGAGGGGGGAGGTAAAAAATAATTAGGATATCAACGTATCGATGATGGGAGAGGATAGTGGAACTGGATAACAGAGGAGAAACCTTAGTCTGCTCAAAGTGTTAGAGCTCGTAATGGGCTCCGTGATTGGTTAGGCCACTACATCTACCATCCTTACAGGCATCAAAGCAAGTCTTTTCACATGTCACGGTTTAACCATCAGCCAATGTCAAAACAACATTAGCTGAATTCAGGCTAGACAAAATGCAGTAAGCCGTTGTACAGATGAAATGAATAAATAGCTTAACAGCACTTAACCGAGAGGAGAACGCAATCAGTAGACTGTATGAATAAAAAGCCGTCCTGAAAAAGACGTAACTAACTGAAATATCAGTAAAGTAAAACTGACCAGGACGATGATGATGACGCGGAAAAGGATCAGAGCCGAGTTTTAAAGTTTTGAACCCAATTTTATCGATGAAGACAAAGAGATAGAGAGTGGGTCTTACAGGCATTCCTATTCTACTTTTTAATAGTCTTTAAGAATCCGAAGTCAGAATTTCAAAAATCCAATATTTTTCAATACACACACACAGATCCTCTATCTTGTAAACGGTTGGATCAATTGAAAAAAACACCAAGAATAAAACATTTCTCGAATATTGTGTACAATCTGAATATACCATTAAAAATAGGGGTTCCTATTTAAGATTTCAAAGTTGCCTCACCCCCTCACAAGGGGAGCAGGAGGCTAATTTTTTGGCTAATGAATTTCCACACGAAGTAATTCACTTTTCATTTTGGGCATTTTTTCGTACAATGCTTTGTTTTCGAGATATTTCCATGTCTACACTTAAATGGACCACCCTGTATAGGTTTCCTTTTTTGGATAAATGACCTTTTTTACCGCCTATTGCGTGCTTGCCTCTTTATTCTGTATCCACAATGTATTCTACCATATTCTGTTTATAAGGCTAGCCTCTTCGCTTGTATCTTTGACAAAAGGAGTAAAAGGCAAAATCGGTCGCAATTTTGTGTTTTCTTTCTCGCTATGTATTCCAAGGAGCCTCTACTTCATCAAGGACGGTACAGAGAACTCTCCATTTCATAACTATTATTTTTTCATTAAAACTTGGTCTTATTTTCATAAGCTACTGTTGAAGCAACATAAAACATGACCGGTCGATTTTTGGCACAGACAGTAGTCGCGTTCAAAATTAGAAGTATAGACTGGATGTAATAGGAATAATAAAAAAAACTTGTTAATTTTATTATTAATAAATAAGGGAAGGAAAAATTCCGCGACCTGGACTCGAATCAGGGACCATGCTTAACACTGGCACCACTCTAACCACTTCAGCTACAGCAAACATGAACCGCCAAGCTGTTACTGAAGTGAAGCTACAAATCAGCGGATCAAATCAGATCCCTCGGCAGATTTCAAGTTCCCACATGGGCTGCCATGAAGCTACAAATCAGCTCAATCGGCAGAGCAGACCCCGGACTCGCAAATCGGGAAACAAATAAAGTAATGCCATTCAACTCCAAGAAAACATAATACTAAAGAAAATCTTCGAACATCACAATGGGGATCGTGCATGAAAATTTTATATAAATATTTTATATAGTGTTAGTTATCAATGTCAAGGAATATTGATTCATTTTTTCATAAAATTTATAGTTACTCTTTTAAAAATATTAAATTTGAACCGGTACATCATAGAACTGAGTGCTTTGATGTCACTTTCCTGTTTATCATTATCGCCAACAATGCTTAATCATCAGCTCACGCATAAAATCATAGTGGGCGAGGTAAAAAATGTAAACGCCGAGTTGGGTTGAAGCAATGATCATTGCTCAATTGTTAACTACCGTAGCAACAATTATTTACTTCATTAACTCGGCATTAGCATTTTTAATCTCGCCCCGAGCTTGCTGGAACGTGACATCAGACAACACGTTTCTAGCGCTGATTTTACGAGTTTTTATTATTATTTCCAATATATTTAACTACTATTTTGTATTTAACATAATACAATATATATGAAATAGCTTTAATTTGTAAAAAAACTAAAAATTCATGCAACATCCCTATTACAAATAGGAAAGGGAAGGAAAACTTCCGCGACCTGGACTCAACTCGGGACCATGATTTTCGATGGGAAAGTTCTAACCTATTCGTTGCTTATGGAAGCCCATGTGGGTATATCCTAACAGCTTGGCGGTTCATCTCCGCGGTTAGAGCCCAGGTTGCGGAATTTTGCCTTCCCTTTTCTATTTGCATTTGAAGATGTAAATTTTCGGTATCTGCACAATCGCAACCGCGAGTCAAATCGTAAACGATGATGCGACCAAGGTAATTGAATTTATTTTTTAAAGACTGGGGGGCTGTGCCCCCCAGACCCCCCCTCTGACGAACTGATATATACCCTAACCTATTTGGTTACAGGGGGCAGTTGGTTTCCCCCCGGCCGGTTACAGGGATCGCGACAATTCAATTTGCGGATTCAGTCATCGCGCGATTGTGCAGATACCGAAGATTAACCGAAGATGTTCTTCAGTATTATCTGATTTATGAATGTTATTGTTATTTATTAATTGTCTACGAGTCATACAGAAACAGATTTTTTTTATTTATTCAATATCCTAGCAAATTACATCAACTGTCAATTCTTAAACCAAAATATTACCAATGCAAATTTTATAACAAAACAATGCTTTAAAAACGAATTTATATAACATAACTCAAGAAAATAATGTTCTCGTTGCCAATAATGTCTTCGAGAACCTAAAAGGAAAAAAAAAATACAACAATGAGTTAGAAGATTAAAATTTATGAATTCATTTAACAGGTCCATTTCAAACACGATTTTTAACAATGCAAGAGAATAAGCAGGAAATAAAGAAAATAATTACCTTCTTAGGAGATCTATTTTGCGGCATTTCCATCCTTTTTGCTCTTAGTCCATGTCAATCGTTCCTCGTAAAATTTGATTACAATCTGAGGGCTTTTGACATTAGCCTCGGTTGCTGGTATCAAATCGGCCTCGTCGGTGCCTTCCCACTGAATCAAAAAGCTCAATTCCCCAGTGATATCTGTTGCACCGATAATTTGCAATGGCTTGAGACCGCGTTCGAATCCGCGTGCTCGTTTCTCCTCTTCTGTAGCAATATTTCTCTTTTTTTTACTACTGCCCTCGTTAGTGTCGCTCGGTCTTTTCTTCCTATCTGATGAAACTTTCTCCGCCTCCTTAAGTTTCACTTCCTCCTCGAACTGAGCAATTAATTCTTCACAATCCAAATTCTCTTCAGGCTCCCAAGTGTTATCTTCATCGGCATAGTCCTTCCATTTCAAAAAATATTCCACCTTTCCATTCTTGACTCGCCTATCCAGTACTTTTTCCACACAGTATTCCTCTTCTGGTTCTGGTGCAGGGATATTTTTCGAGTTTTTCTTAGGCATTACTACGGACGTGTTCTTTCTAAAAAGAATGACAACTTGAGAGAGAGTTATTTCGAACTGCCGCCTTCGTGTTCAAAACCAGACTGGTTCAAATTCTGGTCGTGTGCCTATCTTCTGGCTGAGTTTCTGCGGTACTACAATCTTAGTATATTACACGGTTGAGGAAATACACTCTTCCGTGAAAGAACATTCTTAAAAATCAACATATAAATTTCTCCTGAATTTATTAGTATTGCATCAATTCGCCAGAAGCGCGAAGCTTTACAAATCTATAGCGATTATTGTATATGAATTATATGGGGGAAAATCCATGGCGACCAATATGGCGACCAACATGGCTAACATTGTAAACTAGATGAAAGACTTCCGGTTTAACATGGCTACCAACCGGCCACGGAAGTTTTTCTCTCCATAAACCTTTTTTATAAAACCATAGATCGAAAAGAAAAGAAATTCCAAGATTTAAATAAGTAAGATACTTCTTTGTTATTAATATCTCCGCCAACCTGGGTTGATAGAGAGTTACCCA
>JAHWFO010031644.1:2315032-2337159 GCA_023313115.1 Rhysida immarginata
TATTATTCTACATTCAGATTTCAAGGGGCATACTTTATAAAATTGGAAGGGTTTCATAGCAATTGCATTAGTCATTCAAGCTCTTTTGTTATTTCAAATGTACATGAGCATTTTTCTCATACAGCAACCTACAATAATATTGTTTTTCAAATTAGCTCTTTGCTCCTGAAATGCAATAAATTCAGCAATATTAAACAGAATATTGTTTATGAATTCTCAAATATTTTATTTGAATGTATTTTAATTCACATTTGAAAATTCATTTGGAAATTTTTTTTTAAAAAGACCTCCCCCCAAAAAAAACAAAAAAAAATTAAGTATATTTCTAGTTTTAAATTTTCAGATAAATTCAATAAAAACTATCTAAAATTATGAAGAAAAAATATAAAAATTGAGTCTTAGTTTGGGGCCATGTCCTTCTTTCTACTTTTACTCTTGGGGTTTGTACTTTTGGATTTGTACCAGGAGCTTTTATACCTGGGTTTTTTTTTCCTCTTTGCATTTTATGAGTGAATGTTTTGTACTTGCGGATTTTGGCCGGATCCTATGAAATTCTCACACATCTGAAATATCAAAAAAGCTTCAATGACTAATGCTATATGCTATCAACCTTTTTAATTTGGAAATACATTTTCACATTTGAAAGTAAAATAATAATATCCTGTTTATGTAGTATTTTAAATTTAAACAAATCAAATTGCTTATTGAATTATTGAATCTTTATAATCACCTTTTAATTAATGATGGCAATAATATGTTAATCGGAAGTCGAGATTATTTTTTTTTTTACGCTAAGATGCATCTTGGACGAAGCTCACGCGTTACGCCAATTCTTAATTTTGCTTTGTAACAGTTCATTAAAGTAATATTTACGTAATACTGATGCTATTCGAATGCAATATTCTGTAAAGAAGTGATCAATTATTGAGGAATTCTACCTTTGATTCCCTGAAGGCATGAATAAAAAAAAGCCATTTGAAAGAACCGTTACATAAAGGAAAGAGCCGTGTATCTACTGTTTAGTTTCGTCTTAACGATTTCGGTTTCTAGAACGTAGTTCGGACGCCAACCACCCCACCGGAAGTTCATGTCTTGAGCGACAGTGTCGCATCCATCTCTTCTTCATCCATGCTCCGGGCTTCTTGTCGTCTGCTTACCTTGGTCGCTCTCAAACAACCCTTTACTTTGCAGACTTGAATTATGGGCCTTTGTCTCTGCTTCACTCAGTTTTCGGCCTGGACGTAATTACATGGCGCTCTACCCGAATGCCATAACAGCTACGTTATATTGAAAACTATATACTAACTACAACAGACAAGTCATGAGAATCGCTCCGCCTGCAATAGATCACGTGGTCATGTTGACTAATTTCATCAGCCAATCAGCGGCTGCCTTAGATTCGTTGCACCTGTCTTTTATTTATTGTTCATATTTTCTCCTTAAGGGGCGCTTTGTTCAACACTTGCTCGAGCAACACGTCGAACAATAAATTATGATGATTTTTCTGAGGAAACGTAGTTAGCTTTTAGTAAAGTTGCTTCTCTGCATAGAGCAAACATAGGCTATTCTTTAGCATGGAGTAGAAAAATAAAATTGCGATTGTAAATGCAATCATTATTGAAATGAGAAAACAAGCAAATGATTGCATTGTAAATTCATTAAACTATTAAACATGACAGGTCCCGCAGAACAAAAATAAAACCCAGTGGCATCTTCCCGAACCTACTAACTTAGGAATAAATAGAACTAAATGAATATAAATTATATCTTCACATAATTAGTATTAAATAACTAAACAGTAATTGATTTTAAAGATGCATTTTCTACTTTAAAAGGAGCATCAGAAGAAGAACGTTAACACTGATGTCTTCCTTAACTGGCAAAAGAATCAGTCCAAGAATCAGTCCGGGAAGAACTGGAAATAGGTTACACTCCTTACAAGTCCAACCACAAAGAAACGTAAAAGAAGGAAACAGGAGGATGCACAAAAGTTGTCCATCATCATTATTTTTGAGAAGGTGCTGGTGGTTTTGAATGAGCGTGAAATGGAAGAAGAATGACTTTTTTGCTGTAGGCAGTGAAAATTTTTATGACAAGAAAGGTACAAAATGGAATTTGTTTCAATGCATAAAGTGAAAGACATAGCTCCATGAAAATTGCAGAAAGGAGAGGTTGTATACTGTAAAATTGTTAATGGGAAATATTCTCTTCTTCACTGTCACTTCATCTTAATTTCTGTTAAGTGTATTTGTTATAATGCCTATTAAATATTTTAACTTGCATTCACTTCCGTGGTTTTTTTTTAATATAAACTACATACCTTCTGGCATCTTCCCCTCAACATGCCATCGATTTGGGGAACATGCCATTCTTCAATCATTCAGTTTAGGGTCGTAGCTGACGAGAAAGATAGGCCTGGGCCCAACACCAAGTACCTAGATGAAGGCCTGCGCATTGAAACATCATACATTGTTACTTCATCATCAAACGGCCAAACTTAGGACTTATTGGTAGAAAAACGATTAACAATGGCCTTTTAGTAACAACGAAGCCAACGAAAAAGACAGGCCTCGAAGCGGAAAAGTCACCTGACCATCTGGGTCCGAACAACAATCCAACCTTCATTGTTTCCAATAATCGGAAAAACACTCATTGTTTACATCCAAGATGGAGACAATGAAGATTGGATTGTTGTTCGGACCCAGATGATCTGGTGACTTTTCCGCACGAGGCCTGTCTTTCTCGTTGGCCTCGTAGTAACAATAAATGACGTTTCAGTGCTCAGTCATTTTTTATCTAGGTGGTGTTGCCTGTGCACTCAAAGTCACCTGACCATAATAATCTGAGCAACAATTTAACCTTCATTTTTCCAACAAACGAAAAAACATGGTTAAAAATCCAATATAGAGACAATGAAGTTGGATTGTTGCTCAGACTATTATAGTCAGGTGACGAGCCACGGCCTCCTAGAAATTACCAGGCCTTAATATGACGTCAATGTATTGTTGAAGCACTAGTGACGGTTGAATTTACTTCTACTGGTATACAACCACCCGAGACCAACGAGAGACGGGCCAGGGTACTCAAAGTCACCTGATCATCGGGGTGTATACTCTGTCCAACGAAAGTTGGAGTGGGCGTGTCCAGTTAAACTTCCTATTTCAATTGTTAGACATTGTTGCCAAAGTAGAATCAACAATGTCTAACAATTGAAATAGAAGTTTAACTGGACACGTCCACTCCAACTTTCTTTGGATAGAGTATAGCAGCAATCCAACCTTAAGACATGCAAATTGCGTAATGCTTTCATGTTGGCAGTGGCGCAATTGGTTAGCGCGTAGGCGGCCTGAGCTGAAAATTTTCTTTCCTATTTTTCATCAATAATTTAATCTGAGATGAGGCGTATGATTAAAACCTCACGGACCCATCTTGAGCAATTTTTAAAACTTAAAGCCACGTTTATTTTTCATTTAAAAGTTATAACCACATTTTCATTAGCCAATAATGAATCAACATAAGAGATCCAGAAAGTAAGTTCCGTTTCGTAGTATAATAGAAAAAAAAAAGCAAATGCACACTGCGGAAAAAAATTAAAACATCTCCATTACCTTGAACTATTTTTGTACATAACTCCCACAAGTTGAAAGCAATTATCAAAACTTTTCCCCCCGTCATCATTGTCGAACTTCTGGCCACCAAGCAACGACTTCAGGTGCGAAGATGAAAAGTTGTACTACCAATCGGAAATTTGTGGATGTATCTCGCAAAATACGACCAGTCGATTTTTGCCACAGACACTCAAAATTAAAACTGGACTGGGTGTAAGAGGAATAACCGAGAAATAAATTTGTTAATGATATTAAATTTCTACTAGTGACACTGAAACTGATTTTTTATTTTATTTATTCACTATCTTATCAAATTACATCAACTGTCAATCCTTAAACCAAAATACTACCAAATAATGCCAAATTTTATAACAGAAAACAATGCGTTGAAAATGAAACTAACATTAACTAACTAACATTTGCAACATAACTTAAGAAAACGATGTTCTTTGCAACGATTTCAAGAACCTAAAAGAAAAAAAAACAATTGTGAGAGTTTGAAGATTAAAATTTATGAATTAAGTTTTTTTATTTATTTATTTAGTTAGTTTAATGGGATCCAATACGTCCATCCAGGACCTGTATGGCCAGAGGCCGACGAGTTAGGTCCCTGGATGGACCTGGATTGACGACTACTGTATGATGGTCGCAGCAGCCGGAAGGGGGGTGGATGAGATCGTGGTTCACGGATGGTCACCCATTCAGTGACTAGGCGTGCCTGGTGTTGCTTAACTTAAGATGTGTTCAGTGAAAGCCCACCAGGCCACGGCCTCCCCCACGTTCAGTTAACACGTTCATTTCAAACATGATTTATAAAAACGCAAAAGA
The DNA here is from genome assembly GCA_023313115.1 of Rhysida immarginata. Taxonomy (NCBI): domain Eukaryota; kingdom Metazoa; phylum Arthropoda; class Chilopoda; order Scolopendromorpha; family Scolopendridae; genus Rhysida; species Rhysida immarginata. The sequence goes on from JAHWFO010031644.1 coordinate 2,319,469, forward strand.
ATAAAAGGGAAATAAAGAAAATAACTACCTTCTTAGGAGAGCTAATATTCTTTTAGTTGCTTGCAGCTGTTAACCCATGTCAATCGTTCCTCGTAAAATCTGATTACAACCTGAGGGCATCTGATATTAGCCTCGCGTGCTTGTACCAAATCAGCCTCGTCGGTGCCTTGCCACTGAATCAAAAACCACAATTCCCCACTGATATCTGTTGCACCGACGATTTGCAGTGGCTCGAGACCGCGTTCGAATCCGTAGGCTCGATCTTCATCTTCCATAGCAACACTCCTCTTTCTTTTCCTGCTGCCCTGGTTCACGTTGCTCGATTTTTTCTTCTTATCTGATGAATCTTTAAGTTTCGCTTCTTCCTCGAATTGAGCAATTAATTCTTCACAATCCAAATTCTCTTCAGGCTCCCAGGTGTTATCTTCATCGGCGTAGCCCTTCCATTTCAGAAAGTATTCCAACTTTCCATTTTTGACTCGCTTATCCAGCACTTTCTCCACCCTGTATTCTTCCTCCGACTCTGATGCAGACATACTTTTCGAATTCTTCTTAGGCATATTACCAATAGACGTTTTCTTTATGAATAAGACTAAAACTGGAGAGGCAAGTTTAAGATGAACTGCCACCTTTGGTGCTGAAAATCAGACTGGTTCCAATTACTGGTGGTGCCTAGATTTTGCGTGATTTTATGCGGTCCTGCTATATTAGTAGAATACAGGGTTGGTAGATTACAGTTATCTTTAAAAGAACGTCCTTTAAAATCAACATATAAAATTCTCCTGAATTTATTAGAATTGCATCAGTCCGCGAGAAGCGCGAATTTTTACAAATCCATGGCGACAAAATTCATGGCAACAATGCTATTACATGGCGACGATCATGGCGGACGTCGATTATAATAATAATATAGCTGATTTTTTTCCCGGCGGCATTGCTCTTTGTTTGATGAAATGTTGCAAATTCTGTATGTAAGTACGATCACATGAAATAGGCTTTGAATAAATTACAGTTAAAATCCATATTGAAAAACCAAAAATAATTGTTAACATGCTCGCAATGAAATTTTCTATCGTCATTGGGTCTGTTCAGGAAAACTCCGCATTGCATCCTTAACAGTTAAACTTTGAATAATGAATTATTACTGTCTTTTTCGAATAATAATAAATAATAAAGAAATAATATAAACATATTGTCAGGGTCTTGTATTGCTAGCTTATTTTTTTAAGACTGGTTCACCGGCTCTGTAAATGAGCGTAAGCTGTAACAATACAACCAGTCGTATTTCTTTAAACATCCTCTCCTCTTATTGAATAAGAATAATATTCTTAAACAAAATAATAATAGTTGAATAAAGGGTGGTAAGAATAAAGAAATTTTTTTATTAATTGTTATTTTTTTTTTATTATTTATATTCCAGGGTTCTTGTGTCTCGTCCTTCTTTTCTTCTACATCCGTCATTTGTCTTTATAGAAAAAATACTTCATAGTTTACGTGTATAAGAAAAGGATAAAGAATTACGAGTGTTAATTGTATTGGGTTTTTTCAAAAGTATTGGCCGAATTTGATGGAAAGAGAAAGACACCAGAATCAAAGAATAGAAGACATTTCTTAAGTGAAATATCTGCCCACAGAAGCTATACATTTTGCCTAAGGTGTTGGCAATGATGTAATGCTACAGTGACAAGTCGGCATTATTATGTTCCAAAAAACTGGTGACAGCAATAATGACATCATCTCGATCAGTGAACCGTTTGTCCCGCAAGAAATTGTCCAAATGACGAAACATGTGGAAATCGGTTGGGGCCAAGTCTGGTGAAAACGTAGGATGAGGGAGAACCTCGTACCCCAAAGCATTAATTTTTTTGCAGGGTTACAACAGACACATGTGAACACCGTCTTGGAGGAGTATTGGTTCTCCACGATTCACCAGTGACGGTTGTTTTGTTCGCAATTTCTGATGGCATTCGTCCAGCTGACGGCAGGTCACATCGCCGTTGATGAATCGGCAGGTTTTTGTTCCACTTTCTGCCGTAACTGTTCGATATCTCACTTTCCCGGATGCCCGTCTACTGGTTTACGATTAATGATCACCAGGGTCAAACTTCACAAATAACCTACGGACAGTTCTGTCACTCGTCATGCACGTACCCCATACTCCATTAACATTAGCAGCTGTTTCCCGCACATTCCGTTCAAGTTTGTATTCGTGCAAAATCATTAGATTGATATCGTGCTGCTCCATGACACAGCTTCGCATGCAACTACTGGAGAAACTTTTGGACCAGGCTTGCTTATTTTGTAGGGGGTTGTCGTAGTTTCGGCTGTGATGTTACGCATCGTAGGACTCATAAGCAAATTAACCTAAGCGAAATCGGCCAATACGCATGAAACAACCCAATAAAATTTGTTGATATTGACAGTATCATTTTTAGCAGTAAGGATGGCCATCTCACACAATCACTGACTACATGTAATCTTTATAATTCTCTAATATGTTTGGATACATTACATATAGGGGGTCAATCCATATCAAATCACCCAATATTGATTAAATTTGTTGCTCAACATTTTTAATTTTTATTATTTTTCTATCAAGTTAAAAATTATGGTTTAATTTTTTTGTGACAATAGTTTTTTTATTGGCAGCCATTTGAAATCTGTCGTTTAGTCCAAATTCGGCGAAAACATGCTTTGTGAGAAATCTTATAGCTCTGTTACTTTTGAAGATATCAAGATTAATAAAAAACCAAAATGTTCATCACAATATGTTCTAAATTTTATGTCTTGACCATTTTTTTCCCTAAGTAGTGAGGAACTTGGTTAAAGAATAATAAAAAAATCATCAGATAATAAAAAATAATAAGAAAAAATAAAAAAATAATAAAAAAATAATAATAAAAAAATAAAAGAATAATAAAAAAATTACAATAAAAGAAGAAAAAGAAAGTTATAAAACGATTTTTGGTGCCATTAATTACTATGAAGGAAATGAAACTTACCTAGCAAATTATTTTCTTGCACAGAACAATTACAGGACTACCTACTGCAGAAAAATTGAACCCAGGGAACCCTCTCACTGTTTTGATAGTCTTTCAAAGATGGAGAAATGCCAGTATCTGTTATTTTCAGTGCTTGATACCTCAAAACGGACTGAGTGAAAAATTATGAAAATTTTAGATAATAAACATCTTTGCAGTAGCAACATATCATATTAATTTGATGACTGATTACGAGCTGGTTTCAAAGTAGTAGAGCATCAAAGTTAGCAAAAAATGCACCATTTCTTTTGCAGTAGATCATGTTAGAAATTAACATGTTCATTATTTTCACTAACCAATATTTATTGTTACTTAAGTTCTATTCAATGATTGTGATATACATCCAATTGGAATTTTTTTGAACATTAAAAGGAAGAAAATATAAAAATATCACACAGCAGTAACTGAAATTTATGTGAAGAAAATTACGTTTTTTACTTTATGATCAGTTTGTACACTATAGAGACATATTTACTTCTCTTAAGCCTTTGGTTGGTATAGGGAACTATTTTAAATTTTCTATTTGAGAAAAGCCTTATAAACTGCTGAATTTTCATGGCATAGATTTTTAGAATTATTATACGGTTTTACAAATTTTGAAAAGTTGAATGTTATGGTGCAAAGAATATGATTTCTTTATATTTTCGGGGTCGCTGAACACGAAAATGATGCTTAAATTGATTGGTTAGCTATTGTTTTCGAGATAACAGTACTTATTACATGTAGGTTGCAATAAAATATGAATAAGAACAATATGAATATAATAATAAAATATGAACAATGTAATTTTTCATTGGAATCTAGTCTGCATCTCTTGAAGTTGATGGCTGATGTTCTTGGCTGGTTGAAGAAATACTGCTATTTTCGTCAGAGTTCACAGAACACATTTCTGGTTGATCAGGAACAGGAAATCCTTCCCCAAGAGGCATAGGCCAAATTGCAGAGGGTATATTAGGGTACACAAGTGTTAATTTTTTCTTCTAAGAATAGATTAGTAATAAGTAACAAAATAAGAAGAGAAACCACAGTTCAAAAAAAAAATTGTTTTACATTGTGTTGAATTCCAGGTTCATGGTTTTTCATTGAATTCCACAATTTAAATTTGAATTTTCATTGTTTTTCATTGTGTTGAATTCCACAAATGAATTCCACTTGAATGCATCATTTGTGGAATTGTGGTTTCTCTTCTTAAGTGAATGGCTGAAAATACAAATATACCAATCCACTTTCAATAAATTGTGGATAAACACCAATTGTGAACCAATATCAAATTTTAGGACAAGAAAAATTATATTTTCGAGACATAATAAAATGCATCTCAAATCACGATTCCTCATTTTTTTAATAAAATAATAGCTTAAACTCTAAAGTACTGTGAATGTCAAAAATGTGATTTGGTCTACTTGTATTTTCAGCCATCTAATTTGTTTATTACCGTTAGTCTACAGTTTTGGGGTATTATGCCAACAGTATTATCAAGAATAGATTATATAAAAAGTGGAAATGGCTTTATAATAAAAAATTTATTGTTTCCTACAGACATCAACTCTATATCAACAATGCAAATAAATACCAAAATAGCACTCAAAATAATTCTCAAAATTATCAACAAAGAAATTTAAATGATATAATCAACCTAACCAATCAAGAGAAAAATTTACCTGATGTAATTAACCTGATCAAAGAAAATATACCAAACAAATGGCTCAATTTACTAAGTTTAAGAAAAAATTTACGTTCAACTCTCCAATAAACTTAGACAATATGATCACCATTAAACGATCAACTTCCAGAAATAAGAGAAAAATTAACTGATAAAAATATACAAACATTAATAAAAACAACAACCAACATTTTATTGGTATCGAGAAATAAAAAGATTTAAAGAATGTCTAAAAAACAAAAAAATTATAGTTAATAGAGCTGACAAAGGTAAAAATAGAGCTGACGTAAGTATAGTACGATACAAAAAAGATTACATTAAAAAAACTGAAGAATTTTTCAATAATAACACAATATTCAAATCAGATATTTTAGACAAATCAAATGACTTTCAAAAAAATATAACAAAAATAATAAAAGAACTGACCCAACAAAAAAATCATAGAAACAGAGGATTCCAAAACTTATACGCACCAGTTCCAAAACCAAATGAAATTTACTCATTTATCAAAGCCCCTAAACAAAATTACCCAATAAGAATTATTACAACAACTTATAAATCAGCAAATTATAAAACGGCCAAATTTCTCAGTAATTTTTTAAAAATACTATATTGTTCCAAATTCTACGAAAATAAAAATTTTATAGAAACAATAAGATTAAAAAATACTGATCAAATATTTAAAAATTGATGTAGAAGCTATGTATGACAATATATCTGTAAAACCCACTTTAGAAATAATAAAGGAAAAATGAAACAAAAAATAAAATCCCAAACAAGTAACAATCATCATTAAACCTTTAGAAAACATTTCTCAGACAACCAACTCGCATTCAATGGAAAATTTTGCACATAGATAGAGGGTTTACCTATGGGCAGTCCCCTATCTCCACTAATGGTAAAGGGTCATTCCATGTCAAATCAGCCAATAAAAAATCATGTTTGGACCTCACCATCTCTAATTTTTATGAAACCTTAAACATGTGTTCATACCAGGAAGTGAATCATATTCATTAATTTTTAGATGTTTTAAACATTTCGTTTATGAGTTATTGCTGTTGAAAAAATGTAAAACATTTGCACAGTGATCCATCTTAAAGCCTTCACAACCCAGGCTCTAATTGTCCTAGAGACATGGTTAAGGTGTCATTTTAAAGCTTAAGTCAGCTTTAATTTGATATACAGCACAACATCTTTTGGTAAAAAATAAAATGTTAACATTTAAAAATAACATAAATTTTGAGTTTCCCCAAAACCCACAACGTCTATGATTTTGAAAAATTTATGGGATATTTATCCATATTTTATTAGTGTACACTGAAAATTTCAGAGTGGGATCTCAATGGGATCATACTTAAATTAATTCTAACACATAGTATACAGTAATCTTACACAGATAACAAAACATTGTCAAATATTCCATAATTTTTTCAAAAGTGTAGATGTTGCAGGTTTTCGAGAAACTCAAAATGTATATTGTTTAAAATTGGTTAATTTTACTTTTTCACCTAAACATATTATGTCGTATACCAAATTAAAGCTTACTTTATGAGCTTTAAAATGATATCTTAACCACTTCTCTAGGACAATTAGAGCCTGAGTTGTGAAAGTTTCAAGAATGATCTACATGCAAATTTTTAACATTTTCTGACGTTTTCTGTCAGCCATAACTTTAAAATAAAAAGTTAAAAAATTCTGAAAAAATATTTTCTTCATAACTCATGGTGAAGAACATATAACCCAAAAATGAGCAAGATCTGTGAGGTTGAGGGTCAGGTCATTGGTTGATTTGACATGGAATGACCTTAAACATGTATTTAAATAACCTAGAATATCACTTAATCAACAACTCCACTTTCAAGGAAAATATTAAATTATGGAGAAGATACATGGATGACGTCATAATAATTATAAATAAAACACAAATTAATGATATAATAACATATTTAACAACAATTTTCACGTTAAAATATACAATTACAGAATTAGAAAAAATAAATTAATATACCTAGATATTACAATAATTAAATAAAGAAACCAATTAGAATTCTTAATATACACTGCTAGCAAATAAAATGCAACACCTAGAAGGTGGTAGGTCAATCTATTTCAAATTTTGTACACATGCAGCATTGGTGACATACAAGAAATGATTCAAATTGCAAGACAGTAGTCCAGAAGAACGTTGTACAGGGTGGCTCCCATGCCCCAATAGACCACATTAGTAGGTCGTATAGCCGCCGCGAGTTTGAATGTAGACTTCGACTCTTGCATGCATACGGTTATAAAGATGCTGGATGTCATCTTGGGGTAGGTTGTTCAAGCCTCCTGAAATGCTGGCGCAATTGTGGAATTGTTGCAGCTGATGTGCAGCGACGATGAACGTTACGTCCCATCATGTCCCACGCACGCTCAATTAACGACAAGTCTGAAGATCGTGCTGGCCAGGGAAGTAGTGTCGCATGCTGTAAGGCCTCCAAGCTAAAACGGGCAGTGTGTGAACGGGTGATATCCTGCTGAAAAAACATGCTACCCTCTTGTTGCAAGAAGGGCAGAAGAACAGGTTCCACAATTGGACGTACTGAATGCTGTTCAATGTTCCATCCACAAACACTAAGGGTGATCGCGAGTTGTAACTGATCGCACTCCACATCATTATACCAGGGGTTGAACATGTGTGCTGTAGACGGATGCACTGTGGAAGATGGCGCTCTGTTGTATGCAATGTGGGATGATGGCAGAATCTGCTTTCATCACTAAAGACCACAGACCTCCATTTGGCTCTCCAGTCAGATCTTTCGCGGCACCATTGCAACGATTTCTTGCGGAAGTGGGAGTCTGGATACAGGGATCCGTGCCGCAGTCCTGCAGCTAGCAAACTATTACGAATGGTCCGTCTTGTCAAAGCTGGTGCCACTCTGGCCCTTATCTCTGCTGTGGATGCCGTGCGGTTGCTCAAAGCTTCTAGTAAGATTCGACAGCCTTAGCGTAGATCAGTAGAGCTTGGGCGTCCAGAACCAGGTCTACGTGAGTGCGCTCTTTCCGTAAACTGCTGCTGACAACATCGAGCCACCATAGAAACATTACGACCAATCTGCTCCGCGATACGCCAATGAGACCATCCAGCCCACAATCCGACCTCTGTCGAACTCCGTGAGTTGTTGCTCAGGAGCATGGCAGCGTGTGCGAGGCATTGTTGTTGTTTTCACCACACCTACAGTCAACTGTTCCAGTACAATACAGATGCCAAACTGACGATTTCATGCAAATCTGGTCGGAACAATTCTTCTCTAGGAGGGGCATGGGAGCTACCCTGTACAACGTTCTTATGAACGTATTGTCTTGCAATTTGAATCATTTCTAGCATGCCACCATTGCTACATGTGTGCAAAATTTCAAATAAATCGACCCATACCTTCTAGGTGTTACATTTTTTTCCCAGCAGTGTATTAAAAACCCACTGCAGTTAATAATTTACCCCATTTCCAATCTGAACTAGTGGTCTGGAGATTTTATTCTCCAATCGTAGCTAGACTGTCTTTTCGGTGAACGTTTACTATATCATGTTCTAAAATGCCGCTGAAACACAATAAGCGAGCTTGTTTTCGATAATAGCGCACAAAAGGACATTTCACCAAAAAATAAACCCAATAATGCAATACATTGAAAGAATAATAAAACTATCCTCTCCAAATTATATTCCAATAGCATTACATATTCTAAAAATCAAAATACAAAATTAAAATATCCAGTTTAATTAATTATGTTTACTTCAACTTTCTCCCCCTCTTCTTATTTATTACTACATCCCCACTGTTACTTATTTTTAATCAACTTTCTTTCACATTGTTAATTTAAATTATTGTTTCAAACTATTTTTTGTGTTTATTATTGTTTCATTATTATGTAAAAAACTGAAGATAAGGAAAGAATTCCCCCTGATAACGTTATTTGTAATTTGGTAAAAAAAAAAAATATAGAGCTCCATCATCTATATTTCATGTCATCATCAGTAAAAAAATTACTTATTTCAGATTTCAAAGTAAAACTCTTCTGTTCTAAAAATTGGATCATCAGTGAAAAATCATCAGGAAAACACATCAATTTGGACATCACCTAGACCTCAAAAGTGATACCATATAACCCAAACATGTGGACAAAAAAGTGATTTTCATCACCATTATTATTTTTTTATTATTTTTAAAAGTTTTTAAATTTTATTTAATTAATTTTCACATTAAATTAAGGAAGTTTTATATTTATATGCCATAGTTCATTCAAGTATTACTTATAATTAGGGTGGCCAGGTGATCCCATTGAAAAAACCGGACAAACTGAGTTTCCTTCCAGTAATGACACGACATAGTTCAGCTTTAATGGTCTGGGAGTCTTCAAAAGGGTTTTCTTAAAAGTCTAAAGCATTGTCCTCCTGGAAGGGTAAAATAATGAATACTAACAGCCTGTTGCTGACCGCTTTCATTGAAGTAATAGCGAATACAAATTCGATCGTATCAACGTGTGCCATGCAGTGCCGTACGCAGAGGGTGGCTGATGGGGCTGCACCCCCTCCCCCAAATTGACCATCTTCCATACAATTTTGTTATATTGGGGCCCCCCCCCCCCCCCGAAATAAAATCCTGGGTCCGATGTTGGTGCCATGTGGCCAGCGAAGCCAACGAGAGACAGGGCAGGGCACTCAAATTTCACCTGACCATCGGGGTCCGAACAACAATCCATCCTTATTTTAACAATCTTGTCTCCATCTAGGATTTTAACAATCAATGTTTTTTCGTTTGTTGGAAACAATGAAGGATGGATTGTTGCTTGGACCCCGATGATCAGGTGACTTTTGAGTGCCCTGGCATGTCTCTGGTTGGCCTCGTGTGACTAGCCGTGACCACCGAGACTTATTATTGGTAGAAATGCGAATAACAATACCCTTCTAATGATGAATAACAAAGTATGACGTTTCCGCGCTCAGGCCTTGTCACTCGGTGGTTATGGACTAGCGAGGCTAACGAGAAAGACAGGCTCTGGCACTGAAAAGTCAGCTGACCAAGATAGGTCTATTAACAATGTAACTTTCATTGTTTCCATCTTGTATTTTAACAATCAGTGTTTTTTCCTTTGTTGGAAGCAATGAAGGTTGGATTGTTGCTAGACCTATTTTGATCAGGTGACTTTTCAGTGCAGGAGGCTGTATTTCTCGTTAGCCTCGTGTGACTAGGATGTGACATCATGATAATCAATTCCAACGTTGACCTTTAATTTCGATCTCAATATTTTTTCGGGAAAAACTGCCAAATTTGAGGTTCGACCCCAAAAAAACTTACATTTGGGGAAAAAAACGGAGAGAGGGATAAAAACCGGACAGATGACTAAAAAAACGGACTGTCCGGTCAAAAACCGGACACCTGGCCACCCTACTTATAATACTTCCAAATGAAAAAAAAAAGCCAAATTTTATTTTAATGAGTACTCCATAGTCGAATCTTGCATAATTCGAATCCCAACAGCAAAAGAAAACTTAAAAAATAAATAAAAAACAATTAAAAAACTCCCTACCCCCATTGTTTATTTGTAAATATATATACTATGTAAAAAATTGTGATACTTTTATTTCTTTATTTTTTTTGGAATACTGGTTTCCACGGTTATCATGTGACTTCCGTTCTTCAAGTTTAATTTTTTCTGTTTTTGTTTGGTATCACACTCCATTTGCTATTGCCATCCTCCTGAAGATGAGTGAAAATACACTCGAAAATGTTAGAGGAACAAGTGAATTGGGCTAATTTTTATACATCAGGATTTCTTACCCATAGACTAATGAACTTTATCAAAATTATTAGTGATAGCCGACGTGTACTGCTGTCTTTTTGAAAATGTTAATGTTCATGGTAGAATTTTTGTGAACATGTTGTTCTAATGTAAAAATCTGTAATTTTTAAGAATATTATATCTTTGTCCATATTATTGGAAATTATGTAGATCAAAGATTAAATTTTCGGGTGGGTTGTTTACATTACGGGGATGGGGTAGGGAGTTTTTAATTGTATATTTATTTTCTAAGTTTTCTTTTGCTGTTGGGATTCGAATCATGTAAGATTCGATTATGGAGTACTCATTAAAATAAATTAGATTTTCTCTCAACGTTTATTTGTAAATATGTATATTATGTATAAAAAAAACAAAAAAAAAACACAACACCCAAACAAGAACTTTCTTAATAGGCAGAACTCCGTAATTTTAGGTCAGATCATGGCTGTAATGCAAAAACTAGAGCGAAACTAGAAATTCAATGTCATTTTCGAATTCTATGACCCCTAATTACCAGAATTAATTTCCATTCTAACTAACTACTCATTTCCATACATTTTGTGTGTTGAACAGTGTTATTGGTTCTTCACACAGTTGTCAGTTCAATATGTGTAATTTGTCTCAGAAACCCAAATAATATCATTTGGATCGATAAAAGCACCATGTCACTTTCTTACATAAGTGAAAAGCACTGTTGAGCCCTGTGATTGGAAGAAATGAAGCAAGACGTCATTGATTTCTTTATTTTTGTCTTCGACTCTTCCGATCATATGCGTATACAAGCATTATTGTTTTTGTTGATGCGTTCGTGTATTCAATAGAAGTTTGATAATCACGAAATTTCTTACATAGAATCTAATGTGATTCTAACTTACAGGAATAACTCGATGGTAGCTTCTCGTTCCTGTGATAAATAACAGTCGAACCTTTTTTTTTATTTTTTTATTTTATTTATTTATTTTTTTTGCGTCTGCTTTTTCAATTTCCTCTGAAGAAACAAAATATACAGAGTGGTCCATTTAAGTGTAGACATGGAAACATCTCGAAAACAAAGCATTGTACGGAAAACTTTGCCGAGACATAAAAATATTATTTTTAAAGGGGAAATCTTTCTGTTCTAAAATCACCTCGCCCCAAATGGGTGGGCGGGTGGCAACTTTGATATCTTAAATAGGAACCCCATTTTTTTATTACAGATTCGGGTTCTACGGAAAGAATACAAAGTTTTGTCTGAAACAATTTTTGCGGTTCGCGATAGATGACGAAATCGGGTTAATTTTGATTTTTCAAGGCAGACCATTGCGATTTATTGCGTTCGAACAATGACGCGGCCGTAGTAGTTATTTGTTCCCATCGTGGTGCTTGTTTAAGTTGAGTCCCCTCGCCTCTCACTATTTTATTACAGCAAGTGACCTCCAATTTTGAGGATACTAATTCGTGAAATTCCAGAATTGGTAGCTATGTCTCGAGTTCTTGCATGAGGATTGTGGGCAACAGCAGCTAGCACAGCTACTTCATTAGCTTCTCCAGTGACAGTTCGAGCATTGTTTGGAAAGCGCTCAGAATACAAAGCAATAGCATCATCAACATTTCTTCTACATTCACCATAAATCAAAATCATTTCGATTTTTTCTTGTACAGACGCTTAAAGTCTAAATTAAAATTGGCTCTGAAACTAGAAAAACACGCGGCAAAAGAATGTCTCAAAGCGAAATGCTGCTGAAGTCTGGAAAGCAGGCTATTTACATAATTTTAGGAATTCGCAAATGCGGGTTAGCCACTTAACCAAGTAGGATGATGATTATTTTGCGGTGCTGAATTAATATCCTTCTCGAAATTTTTTTGCATAATTTAAATCTGCAAGAAATTGCGATTTCTATCAAAGATTTCTCTCACCTTAAAAAATTGACTCACGTTAAATGGAGTTCCCTTAAAAAATGTAACATGCCTTGTTTTATTTTTAAATTGAGTGACTTATTTTTTTATGTATTTTTTTTCTGTAGAATCCGAATCTCTAATAAAAAAGGCCACCCGCCTCACCCATTTGGACCTTTAAAATAAAATGGTGACTTGAAAGACATAAGATTTTCTACTACTGTCTGTATAAACTAATCAATTTTCTGCTCTATCGGTCTTTATCCATTGCATAGTTGTCGATTTCATTCATTAAAAGGTCAGGTACTGCTTCTGGTCCTGGACACCCTAAACAATTGTTCAACATACATTTTTCATTTTCCGTGTGACACACAATAAAACCTATTAAACCATTGTAACTGGTATTAAACTTAGCCCCTTCAATCATCAACTTAACATTCTGGTGATATTTGCACACACAAATATTATGTAATATACGCCAACAAAAAATAACTTTTTAAAAACATTAATGTTAAGAGCCGATTTTTATGCTTTTTTTGTGTGCTGAATTCTATCTGACCTCAGTTTTTTTCTATCACCCATAGATTTCTCGTTTTTCGATGAAATATTTTAAATTATTCAAAGTTTGGGGCCTGATAAATTTCTTTGTGGCCCAAAAATATGAATACTTTAACATTGCAGCCGATTCTCTTCACATTTATTATTTACTAAATCATTATTTACTAAATATAAACGAGTTTTCGTTAATTTACCATTTGATCTGCTGCGAAAGAAAAGCTTACTTTTTGCTAACTTTGATGTTCTACTACTCTGAAACCAACTCGGGATCAGTCATCAAATTAATGCAACATGTTGCTATTGCAAAGATGTTTATACTGTAAAATTTTCATAATTTTTCACTCAATCCCTTCTGTAGTAACAAGCACTAAAAATGACGAATAACGGGCCTTTCTCCATCTGAAAGTTTTTGCAGTAAGTAGTCCTATAAGTGTTCTTTGCAAGAAAGTAATTTTCAAGTCAGTCTCATTTCCTTCATAAAAATTAATGGCACCAAAAATCATTTTTAATTTTCTTTTTCTTCTTTTGTTGTAATTTTTTTGACCAAGTTTCTCACAACTTAGGGAAAAACAGTACAGACATAAAATTAGAGCATATTTTAATGAACATTTTAGTTTTTTTATTATTCATCTTGATATCTTTAAAACTAACATAGAATTTTCATCGAATTTGGACTAAACGGCAGATTTCAAATAAGCGCCAAAAAAAAAGCTATTGTCACAAAAATTTTTTAAACCGCAGCTTTTAACTCACAAAGTCATAGGGAACACTTGGTAAAAAAATAACAACAATTAAAAAATGTCGAGCAACAAATGCATTGACCCATATAGGTTCTCTAACGAAAGTCACTATACAGGGTAGTGTTGTGCCGATACCGATACCAATACCAAAAAGTATCGATACTTGCCGGTATCGAGTACTCAAGTATCCTATATTGTAGTACGGCTCAACGTCGAATTCGATACTGAAAAAAACTATGAGGCACCTAATGAAGATGTGCGATTTTCAGCGTTAATTCAGAATCTGTTGAATGTATTAACGCTTTTATTCCAGTGGCTGCTTACTGATTGGGTATCTTTCGAAGTGTTTATTTTTATTTCTCCTAACGAGGTCGAGCTCACGCCTCGCTCTATGGGCGCATGGGAAATAAAAAAAAAAAAGGTAATGATTCGGACACATGATGATAGCTTCCTAGTAATAGTAATTAGGTCTAATAGTAATGAGTAATGCTAGCCTCCACGTGCTCCAGTATCGGTTCGACGTCCTCTCAAAAATGCATTTTACCATTTAAATAAATACTAATTCTTACTCGATACTATCGATACTTTCTCATTGAGTTCTCGATACTGGTATCGAGTATTTTATTAAAGTCCTCGATACCGGAAGTATCGATGATTCATTGGTATCGCACATCACTGATACAGGGTGTCCAAAAAGTCTGGTAATATGGCAGATATCTCAAAGCTGCCAGGTAGGCGCGATCTGATGATTGTGGTTTATAGGTAATAGGGGAGGGGGGAATTCATTGCCGCACTCAACTTTAACCTTGACCCCCAAATTTAAGGTTATCCATTTGCTAACTCGAAAAATTAAAGATAGAGAAAAATTTCCATTTGCTACCCTGTAGAGCAACACCACATTAGTCTAAAAAACAATTTTTAATCACACCCTTCTCCTTGAAAGATTTTGAGAAAATGGGCGAGAAAGAGTCACTCCAGAGTGTTCTTCCCCTGCCCCTTCCCAACGGTGTGCTTCACTGCAATGCAAATGCGTTAGAAACCTCAGCCAACCTGGCCAGCTAAACTTGACATTGAGTGAGTCTATGCTATTTCTTTCTCAACATTCAACAATATGCAATGCCTATTATAGTGGTTTAGACTACAACACCCGGGAACAGTAAAAATAGAAGCTGAACTATCACGTTTTACTGCAATATTTTTATGTCATGAAATTTACAAACACAATATGCGGTTATTTCGCCCCAGCTATACCCATATCCACGCATGAACTGCCTTTAATTGGTGTATCCATGCTACATGAAATAACCAGTTATCTTAATAAAAAATATGTAACTCACTGTAATGATTTTAACTAGAGTTTTAATTTGAACAAGTACTCATTTGGAGGGGAGGGGTGGAAAACGAGAGATCGAGGCAGGTTAAAAAAAAAAAAAAATTAGGAGCTATCGCCACGTACAAGGGCGAAAATCGACGGTCGTCCGAAAGGGGAGAAAACTTGCATCATTCCCGCGTCTGTTATCTAATTTTGCCGGAAAATATTATATTTAGCCCGATCATGTTTATATTTTGTATTTCTCTGTATCGCTGTTTTATAAGTGAATGATTTACCATGTTTATAGACTTTACTGAACTCAGAAATCTGCATTTCGGTTTCGTTCAAATCTTGCAATCAACATTTCACCCACTTAAGTTGTTCAAATGACTCCTAATTTGGCAGATTCATTTCCGATGACCATATAATCCCGTAAAAAAATTTTAAAATTCAAATTAAAACTGATCATCATTTAATTTTCATTTCGTGTAGGGGAAGGGGGGGGGGGGCAGCTCTTCAGATTTAATTCCCATACCGAAGTATAATGGTGGGTCACCTATTCAAATTTTCTTCAATATTCACATATTTGTTGCCAAGGCATGGGTTAAAAATTGATTGCAAATCCAAGTATAAAAGGAATAAAATAAAAATACGAGAAACTCGTATATAAAAAGAAACTTTTAAAGCATACACTTTTAATTCAAAAAGTGGATTAAAAAGTAAAAAATATTTTGGGGCCTCCCATTTAAATAGGAATTCATGAAATTAAAAACGCTTTAAGTGTGGCAGAGCGTAATATTTTCATTTTAAAATTAAAATTAAACGCGCGCCGCCTATTTAAACGAGAGGCAAAAAAATTATTTTTTACTCTTTAGTGCATTGTTTAAAGTAAAAGTGTATGCTTAAAAAATTTTTTAATATTATTTTATTAAAAGTTTAAGACAAGCCTGCATTAAGAATTCACGCAGGGGAGAAAGCAGTAAGAAGCATCAGGAATTATCCCCGGCTACATCCCGGCAACAAATGCTTTCCAGCTTCGTTGGCACTATTTTCACTGACACCTATTTTGCGAAAGGAGCTTGTTTATTTTAGGCGAATGTTTTTTGTTTTTTTTATATATTTTTATATAATAAGCATTGTCAATAATTGTACAGATCAGCCGCATCAGTTTTGGTATCGCATGTTGTTTTCTGACGGGGGCGAGGTGATTAGTCCTACGCGAAGAATGATTACGTCGCAGCGGTTGAAAAAAAGTAAAAAATTAAAGCTAAATACATGTGCCATCCCCTAATGAAATATGTCTTTTATAAAAGAATTGAAATCGATATCCGACTGCAAACTCTATTCATAATCGCCCTGTTCGTATGTATAAGCAATCGTAAATAAACATCGAAACAGCCAATCCGGAAGTCGCTCGGACCCAGAAGGCGAAACCCGGAAGTTAGTTTGTTTACGGCTGAATGAGGTGAATAAACAACACTCATGAGATCTCGCCTACCTGGCAGCTTTGAGATATCTGCCACGTTACCAGACTTTTTGGACACCCTGTATAACAAAAAACCATATCGACAATAAATTTCTTCTATTGTTGCCTTGGTAAGTAAAGCATCTTCACACTTTGAAAACATTTTCAGCAAAAGCCTTGAGTAATTTCATCCCCTAAATATGTTTTTTAACATGTCTCCAATGATTTTAATAATAAAAAAAAAGAAATAATGAATTTTATGTATTTCATTTGGATTTTTAATTATTTTTATTATTATTATTCTTTTTATTATTTTTGTTCAAGTTGATGTAGGCCTTGCAGTATACAGCCGGAAAGAAAACGCACAATTCCGAACGGTTTCAACTTTTATTCCTGGTTTTGTCAAGGATACAAGTGAAGAGGCTAAACACATTATAGATACAATATGATAAAATATACTGTCAGTGATTGGCGGAAAAAGAATCAATAGGCAAATGTCTAAATTTACTCGATAGGCAGAGTAAAAGTCACTGTCTGGTGGGATTGAAAAAAAAAACATTGGTAAAATATGATGAACCAATCGGGAAAACAGTGGAATAAAAAATAAAGATGAACAAAATATGAATGCAAAAAGACCCCAAATACCCCAAAACAAGTGAGAAATACAACAAAGTAAATAAATAAGAAAAGATGTAAAATTTAGACGATTAAAACATGTAATTTCAGTTGTAGATTCCCAATTGTGCGGAAGTCGGCAAGCTTTTTAGGTCTACGGAATCGATCTCATTATATGTATTTGGGAGGAGCTAAAGGTTAAACAGGAATTTGGAGATGGATTTGGTTACACTGCGGGGAGGGACGCGGGTGTAGTGGACGACACGTCTGATAGGCATGTTGGGCTTGTGGACATTAACTAAGGTAGTTTGGGGAACGTGGATTGGGAGGATCAGATGACGGGAGGTTTTGGAAGTGGAGGGATTAATGTAGCTATAATGGATTTATGGTATTTGGGAATGGGTCGGAGGATAGGGAGACAAAGCTGGAGGAAATGAAGACGTAGTCAAAACGGTGGAGAGAGGCATTGGCTTTGGTGATGATGGCATCCTCTTCCGTTTTTTCTTAATAGAGGCGGAAGAGGATGCCATCACCAAGGTGATCCTAGAGTGGGTTGCTACCTCCAACCTAATGCACTATAGAAAGCATCCCTTACGGATTCTCCG
>JAHWFO010031644.1:2339247-2365430 GCA_023313115.1 Rhysida immarginata
TGGGAATTTTTATGGCAATAAAGGTCCAAAATGTAATTTGTTCCAATGCAGATATAGCTGCATGAAAATTGCAGAAAGAGAGCTTGTAATGTAAACACTTAACGGGAAACATTTTCTTCCTCATTGTCGTATTATCTTAAGTTAAATGTATTTATTATAATGCCTATTAAATGTTAGTTGCATTCACTTAGTTTTTCTTTAACATGTAAACTTCATATTTTATGGCACCTTTCCCACACATTCAGTTTAGGGTTATTTTGTACGTTTCATGAAATGCATTAATATTTTTTCAATTAAATATCAACAGAACAATATCTGGATATATTTAAAAATGTGTTAGTTCAACTTAATATGTATGATTCCTGTCTTAAGTGGATCATGAAGGAATCATAAGGCAAAATCGTTAAAAGTGGTATCTTCCCCCTTAGGCCCGTCATGGATACAAATGAAGAAAGAGGCACACCCCTGAATTCACACTAATTGTCATAATTTGTGTAAATTCAGGGGTGTGCCTCTTTCTGTATCCATTAATCGATGTTTTCTACCATATTCTTAATTTGTATCCTTGATAAAACCAGGAATAAATGTCGAAAGCTGTCGTAATTTTGTGCGTAGTTTTTCCCGCTTAAATACTGCAAGACCAACTTCAAGGAGGATAGTACAGAACTCCATTCCCTTATGACTTTTAAGCCACAGAAGAAGAGAAGCAGATGGGAAACTCTACCACGTGATTGGAAATCACTACGTCATTTTTCAATACTAGTTTCGTGGCGCTAATGAGGACAATTTTGAAAATAAATAAAATAACGCAGTTTATGTATTAATTCTTATATAATGTTAAAACACAAATTTGTATTCAAAAATAAAATCTTTTATATAAACGAAATTCTTGATTTGTCACGTGAAGCACGTAGGTCGCCGTTGCTCGTGTTAATCAGACCATCAATAAGAAATCGTGGTAGTGCACTAATAATTTCTTTTCATCTGATAATCCACCTTGCATCGTAGAACTGGTTTTCAAAGTTTTTAATTAATTTGAAATTAAATAATTACGATGAAAAGAACGTTAAGCAATGTATTTATCTGACGTCATATATGACTTGCCTCTCCAACAATCCTTTTGAGGGAGAATGACGTAATTATGACTAAACCGACAGTAGCGCCGCGAAGTCAGGAATGTTTTTAAAGAAAATTTCATTGGTTGACTTTCGTCACTTGATCTCAGAAAAGTTTCCCTTGCGACTATAGGGAATTTCCCCTGTTTCTTATTCCTGTTTTAAGCCGTATTTAGAGCAGCCATTGTTAACGCAACATAAACATGACCGGTCGATAGTGGCGCACACAATAGTTGCGTTCATAATTATAACTAGACGACGGTCTAGAAGAACAATGGTCCGAAAGCTGCATTGTTAAAAGTCGTTAATGTCAAAAACGCTGTTTCGGCGCACGGTAGCTTTGAGAGCACATTGTAGGAAATTTGCGATTTACGGCAGTGCACTACGTGGTCCGCGATTCTTACAATGCTAAACGAAGTGAGCGTCCAGTGTTGAAGAGTTCGGTGCACGGCCGTAAAATCACATCAAATTTTCTACAATGTGCGCTTATTGCTACCATGCGTCGCAACCGAGCGTATGTTATTAACCACTTTATTCTAGATTTTGCTGTAGGCTGAATGTAACGGGAATAACCAGAAATAAATGTGATTGTTATTTATTAATTTTCGGTAATCATACAGTAACTTTTTTTTTTATTTTATTTATTCTATCCTATATCTATATCATAACATCAGTAGTCAATTCTTAAACCAAAATATTAACAATGGCAAACTTTATAATAAAACAATTTAAAAATGAAATTATATAACTAACATAACTCAAGAAAATAACTCAACTCAAAACAATGTTCTTTGCAAATGCATTTACTTTCAACGTTTTCTAGAACCTAAAAAGAAAAAAAATACAATTGACAGTTTGAAGTTTAAAAAATTATGAATTCAGTTAACAGGTTCATTTTAAACATGATTTTTAAAAATACAAGAGAATAAAAGGGAGATAAAGAAAATAATCACCTTCTTAGGGAGATCTACTTTCCGGCATTTCCACCGTTGTTGCTGTTAATCCATATCATTCGTTCCTCGTAAAATTTGATTACAATCTGAGGGTATCTGATATTAGCCTCGCGTGCTGGTATCAATTCCGCCTCGTCGGTGCCTTCCCATTGAAACAAAAAGGCCAATTCCCCAGTGGAATGTGTTGCACCGATGATCCTCACAGGTTCGAGACCGCGTTCGAATCCCTGTGCTTGGTCATCTTCTGTAGCCATATTCTCCTTCTTTTGACTGGTCTGATCCACGTTGCTCAATTTTTTCTTCTTATCTGATGAAGCTTTCTCCTCCTCTTGAAGTTTCAATTCCTCCTCAAACTGAGCAATTAATTCTGCACAATCCAAATTCTCTTCAGGCTCCCAAGTGTTATAGTCATGGTCATAGCCCTTCCATTTCAAAAAATATTCCACCCTTCCATTATTGACTCGTTTATCCAATATTTTCTCCACGCTAAATTCTTCCTGCGATTCTGGTGTAGGGATACTAGAATCGAATGCTTTCGAATTTTTTTCAGCCATACTACCAATGGACGTGTTCTTTTTAAATAAGACTAAACCGGAGAGAGGAGTTAAGTCGAACTGTCGCCTTTGGAGTTCAAGATCAGACTGGTTCAAATACTGGTAGTGCCTATATTCCGCATGATTTTCTGCGGTCCTATAATTTTAATACATTACAGGATTGGTGGATTATAATGGTCGTAAAAGAACATTCGTAAAAATTAACATATAAATTTCTCCTTAATTTAATAGAATTGTGTCAATCCACGAGAACCAAGAAGCATTACAAATCCAGAGCTACAAACATGAGGAAAAGTCCATGGCAACAATGACAAGGCGACCAACATGGCGGACATCGATTACATTGTAAACTAACTTATATGCTTGCCAGCGGCATTGCTCGGGCTCTTTGTTTTTATGAAATTTTGCAATATTTGAATGTGAATATACAGTAAGTACGAACACGCGAAATAGACTTAGAATTAGTGCATTAAAATTCATATTGAAAAACCGAAAATAATTCTTTTAAAATTTTTGCAATGGTAGTTTGCATCTGCATTGGGTTTGCCACTTGTGATCTTTATTATTCTCTAAGTTTTTGCAAAGAACATGCTGAACATTTTTTTAGCAAAGATTGGATGGTCCAAACCTCACCATTAAATCGCTCTAGGGAAAAAACTGATTATAGTAACCGTTCAAAGGAGCTCCCACAAACAGTATATAACACATGCCTGACATCGTCGAGACATGGATTGGCGAATGCTTGACATGTCACGTACATTCCCAGCTGCAACTACAATTCTGGCAACTAAGTCCTCGTCTGAGTTAACAGGAGTCTCATAAACTTGACTCTTCACGTGTCTCCAGAAAAAGTAATCCAGAGATGATAAATCAGGAGACCTAGGTGGCCAAGAAACAGTTCTGCCTCTGGCAATCCATTAGCCCCAAAAATCGTATTGAGGTAATTCCGCACACTAGTGCTGAAATATGCAGGGGACCCATCATGTTGAAACCAGAACCGATTGCAAATGGCAATTGGTACATGTTCCAACAATTCTGGCAATAGTTCCTCCAAAAAGGTTTGGTAGACCTGGCCATTGAGCAGAGGTGGAAGCATAATTGCATGCATAATTCAACTGGTAATAGGTTAAGTATTTCCAACATTTTTCCCTGCAGCAATTTAATGGTGGACTTTGGACCATCCATTCTTTGGTAAAAAATGTTCTGTATGTTATCACCTATCACCCTCTGAAGTTTGTGCACCAAGTTCAAGAAAACACCGTGTATTATTAAAAGCCATGTGAAAATATGTTTTTTTTAATTGTTGGCTCAGTAGGCAAAGCTCCTTCACAATTTGATGAAATATTCAGCAAAAGCTTGCATACCCTCAATTCAGGGACATAAGAGTTGGCAATTTCGTAGGGAAAGTGAGGTTTTAACCATGCTAAAATAAGGGAGTGAAAGGTATTGGTCCAAGTTTAAATTTCCAAGTTAAAATTAGGTTAAGTTAAAATTGATTTGTTCCAAGTTAAAATAAATGGAGAAATAATGAATTTTTCCTGTGGGTGCGATGATTGCTCAACGAGTCATTTCCAACTTGAGGGTGGGGTAGGGGAAGGGGACCAATACCCTTCACTCCCTTATTTTAGCATTGTTAAATCATCACATCTATCGGCCTCGGTGGCTCAGCGGATGCGTGATCGCCTCTGATGCCCGAGTACGCGGGTTCGATCCCGGCCGAGGACGACGAGAATTTTTCAGGGGGAAATCCTGAGATCACGCACTTCCTTCGGAAGGGAAGTAAAGCTGTTGGTCCCGTGTAGTCGTTTGCCGGCTGCACGTTAAAGAACCCTTGCGAGGCAAAATTTGCGGCCCCCTATAACGCCGTCCTGAAATGACCATAGCAGTTGAAAAGGACGTTAATACCAAACAAACCAAATCATCACACCTCCCTTACGAAGTTGCCAACTCTCATGCCCTTGACTTGAGATATTTGTTTTTTAATATGTCTCCAAAGATTTTAGTAAAAAAAAAAAAAAGAAATAACAGTGATTATGTATTTCATTTAGATATTTAATTATTTTTAAATTTATTATTATTATTATTATTTCTGGCTTAGTCATGTATACAAATGAAGAGGCTACATGTCTTATGGTAGAATACATTGTCAGTGATTGGTGAATGCAGAATAAAGAGGCAAATTCTCTGAATTTACACAGTAGGAGGTATAAAAGTCACTGATTGGTGGGATCATTGAAAAAGATCATTGGTAAAATGTGATGGAAAACAGTAGAATAACAAATAACAATAAACAAAATACGAATGAAAAAACAAAATACCCCAAAAAAGGTGACAAAAACAACAACATAAATAAATAAGAAAAGATCCAAAGTTTAGACATTAAAACATGTAAAATGCTACAGCAAATCGGCAATGGGCATCAGAATAGAATGGACGTCGAAGGTTGTTTGTGCATTGATTGGTCTGCTGAAGCACGTATGGCCTTGAAACGATCAGTGGAGATGTAGATGATGGGCATAACATCGTTGCGGTAGCAGGGTTTATGTCCTTTGCCCAGGAGTTGGGCAGAGTATTTCAACTTCTTATCTCTTTTCAAAAAGAGAAGGAATATTCTTTTTATACGTGGTGACGAAGTTGCGATCAATACTGTAAACATCGGCTTGGGCGTACGTGTCAACGGTACGAGGTAGATGTGGGTTAAGCGAGTGTCTGCAAGATCGGGAGGTACGGATAGAAACATGTAGGTTGAAGCAATCGAGGGAATTTAGAAAGGCGGTTGAGGAAAGGGACAGACGCCCACTTTGCGGAGTTAGGAGCTGGGGGTGGGGTTAGGCGGAAGGGGCGTTTAGTGAAGCAGGAGTAACCGTTAGAGGAAGCGAGGAAGTGGATGTTGCGGAACTCCTTGAATCTATCGGAAGGTTTTAGGGGGAGTTTAAGGACACGGAAAGAGGCCAGCTTTTGAGAATATGGATGGGCGAGAGAGGCTGGATAAGATTGGATGAGGGGGTTGTGGTTTTCTGTAGATTTTGAAGGAAATCGGTGGGAGAGAGGGTTACGGTATAAGGTCATAATTCATACTTCGAATCCAATAATTCCATCCCCTTCCTCTACGTGAGAGTTTCCCGTAACCCTCTCTACGACCATTTCTCCTTAAATAGCTATCACAAACCTACCACCACATCCAGTGTGCCCACGCTTCCTCTGCCCATCCATCTTCTCACAAGCTGGCCCTCCTTCCGTGCCCTTAAACTTCTCCTAACCCTTCCGATAGGTCCAAGGAGTTCCGCAACTTCCTCGCATCCTGTAACGGTTATTCTCGGTTTACTTTCTCAAATCTAATACGTCATAACACCCCTTTCGCCTCCCCCATCCCACCAGCTCCCAACTCCCTTCTCTAATTTGCTATATATTCTGTTGTAATTACCTGTTCTTTGTGGTTTACTGTTCGTGATGATGGTGCTTTCACCGAAACGCGTCGGCTCTCATTAAAGTTGCCGTATTGCCTTTGATTTTTTCATTTTCTCGGCAGTATTGACCATGTTGGATTTTAACATCATGTGAACTTTAAAAATATTCATGCAAACAGACAAAACCAGGTCGCCAATACCAAGCATCAACATTTAGCTTAGATGCACAACTTTAATGATATGGAATATTTCAAATCATATAAATATCTTTAAAAATTACAACACAAATTACATTTTGACAGCGATATCCATTATAACAGACTAGACATTAGACTCGTAGATAGAGAAAACAAAGTGACCTTCATGATTGATATTTCTCTCATAAAAGACGTACACCGACAAAGCAAAATACATAGGTGTCACGGAAATCCGATCCCGGCGTGATTTCCCGCGACACTGCCCGCTGTTACCGCTCGAGAGTATTCACCCGTTCGAAGGCGGGGGAGGAGCGGGGCAGACAGTGTCGTCACATCCATCAACACGCCCGAACCAATCATGCCGCAGGGAGACGTGGTGACGGAGGAGCGAAGTCTTCTTGGCGGGAGGTTCAGACACAGAAGAGAAGAGTGAGCCGGACAACCGAACCGAATGGTTGTGGAGCATCGAGCCAGAGGTCGACGGGAAAAGAGGTTTTCGTCGTCGAGAGGCAGAGACAGCAACGCACGGAACTTCAGCCGGGCGGAGGCAGCGAGTCGTCGAGCAGGCAATTCTCCACTCTAAGACGAGATGTGTTCGACGGGGAAGCCCCCCAGGCGGCGACTTTGAGGAGCGATATCTCCGTCGATTCCGCTGTTCCAGTCAGCTCGAGACTTACGGTTGGAAGAACGCTACGCACGTCGGCAACGTTCTCCTTAAGTACGTTTACGTTAACGAGCTTCGACTCCCGTTCCTTATCGGCAGCCTTGAATGACTTTCATGGCCGGGAGCTCGACGAGCGTTCGACGGTAAGAGGCTGTTTCCCAGCAAGGTTAAATGCGTACCTGTCGGCGCAATACGGATTCGCCTATGGCTCCCCTCGATAAGTAAAGTGTCTTTTACGGAGCTCTACGCAAGCAATTTATTGTGAAATTAATTTAATTAGAAAGAGCCCTAATGTGTTTGTGACCGAGCGGGGAAGGGTTGGATAATTTGTTATTTTCCTCCCTAACGTTATTTAATGCTCTTCTAATTTTATATTTTCCAGTGCTCGGCCGTCCAAGGCATTATACCGAGTCATTTGTATTTGGTGACGTGGGTTCCGTTTAAGTCTTTACAGTTGTAAAGCTCTGTGTAAATCCCATTTAATTCTTAGTAGTGTCTCCTTTAATTAAGACTCTGTGTTTTGTTGTTAATGACTCAGTGTCGTCGTCTGAAAGACTAATTACTATTATTAAAAATTGTGCGAATATTCCGGTGTAAACGTTTTCCAATTTCATGTATCGTGAACTGGACCTTTCTATTTGATAAGACTTCTCGGACTTGACTTGTTTTATCCGGTTAGATTTTTCCGGGCTTTAACTGTTTGTTATAACCTTATACCTCATCCGCACTAGCATTTCCAAACTAGTTTAGATTGTCGAACTAGTTCCGATTTTTAAGTGCGTACACAACTGGTTTAAACGAAACCGGTTTCAGGCGTTAGAAACTGTCTCAGATTAAGCGAGTTTCCCAAACCTTCTTGATACAGTTTAACTAGCTTCGCACGTGGAATTGTGGGATCCCAGAATTCCGTGCGCTGGTGCGATGCTTTTTATTTGGATGGCCTTGCCTCTCTCTCGTCGAGGCCTTCGAGATTATCAAGGCCTGAGCATGCTGCTCCGTTTCAATGCTAAATAAAATGCGTGCGAGAGCGATTTCCCCAATCGCCGACAGATGTCCTTCTTTTACGTGTAGCATTTATTTTACACAGTAAATAATTTATTTTAAAAATATTTACATAGCTGTATTTTTTTATTAATTTATTTATATATGAAATAATGAATTTTAAATTGCCATCTGATGGGAACCATGAAAACGTCGAAAGATTTTAACTTTATTCAGCTGTATAGCATTTTTTGACACAGTAATACTTTATTTAAAAAAAATTTACATAATATTTTTAAATTTATTTTTGAATTTATCATGGTTACAAAAGCACATATAATACAATTGAAATAGCTGGCTTTCTGCTTGTTTATAGAGAAAGAAGGACATCTAGTGATGAAATTTCGAAATCGCTCACGCTCGGGAAATGAATGCTTGTTTGCTCGTTTCAACACCATGAGGCATTGAGCACATGTTTTTAACTCGTTCGAACTATTTCAAGTGCGGAAGCATATTTAGCTCTCCAAACTAGTTTAATCTAAAACTGTTTTCAAATAACATCTAAACTACTTTACTTCAAGCTAGTTCAGGTAGTGCGGTTGAAGTATTAGTGTGCTTTGTGTCAACCAAAAATCATGCTTTTAATAAGCTAACCGACTTTGTTTTATGGCTAAAGGTCTTAAGAGGCCATATACGTCGCTAGGTGTGATTTTGTTTAGGTGATATGAGATTCACCTGTAATCCTCTAGGTATTCATTCATTTATCACATTGTATATTTTAGAGTGATTAATTATGTCTTAACGATATTTTCTTAAGTGACAGAATTGTAGTCATGTACTAATTTATGCTAATTAGTGTGTTTGCCAAAGAATTTGCGTTTTGTCTTCTTAGTTAATTAAGAATTGTATTGATGGTAAATTCTTGTTTTCTTTAAAGCAGAGAAAGCTTTATTTTTGATTTTGGGTGTGTTTGCTTAGCCTAATTCGTATTACTTTATTGATGACCGGTGCGGCCGGCTAATTTGGTATTGTAATTTTTGCCGTCACAATTTATTTATAGTTGTGTGTGAACTAAGCAATATTTTTGTAAAGTTTAAGGTATCCCATTTAAACCCTATTGAATCCAGTTTTTATGCTTTGTAGCTCAATTAAGCTATACTTTTTAGTTACTTTTGTTATTAAGCAATTGATTATTTAATCCCTGACCTCCGTGTTGGGTCTAGGGTTATTTCTGCCTTATTATTTTGTCAAATTAAACATTATTTTTATCCTTACCCTGTTCACGTGTAATTCTCTCATTTTCCACTGCGTTATCATTTTATCTCTGCATTTACACGTTACAATAGGTCTTCCATACGAAGTAAAATGCCTACGGAGAGCCAACAGAGTGCACATTGTTCCTATACATAACCCAATTTTAAACATGTGCGATATAGTAAGGATATTTCTAGAACCACTCATTAATACTTCCACTGATATTTCCTCTCCCTTCATTGAACCCTATGGGAACTTGGAATCCGGGTTTGATCCGAGTTTGTTTATATTCATGAAGGTTTCTCATATAAGCGATTTACGATCAAATGATAAAATATATACTGTAGACCAAAAGCAAAATATATTTCAAATGGTTGTTCTGTAAAATTGGAAAGATGTGACGTATCTTTATGCAAGTTAGATACGAATATAAAAATAGTATGCTTTCAACCGCCGCGAGTATTTGGGTTAATGTGTTCGCAGTTATGGTTTATTCTAAGGATATTCTGGCACAAGTTAATTACCTTTAATACTGTATTTAGCGCCGGACCTGAAATACCGGCCCGCCTGCATTAAGCGCCTGGGGGTCTGCTGAATTTTTGCAAATAAGCGCCGGACCTTCAATAACCGCCCGGGCGGTTATTTTAGTTCATATCGTGGATTTTTCTTCTCTTGCTGCTTTCTCACGGGAATGTTTGCTCTCCCAAATGCCACTGCTAAGCCAGAAATTAGATACTAGCATGATTGTGTTCTAATTTCTCGCTTTTAATTTTGGATTCAGTCAAGCAACATAGCCGATGAAAAATGAAAACTTCACACTTATAGCATCAATTTTAATCTCGCAACAGTAAAGTAGGCTGAAAACCATTCTACAGAGGCTACAGCCAACCAGTTTAGTATTGATTCTAACGGGAATGGAAAACAAAGCAGGATACTTTAGAAAAGATGGAGAAGGGCGAGAATTTGTAAGCGCTGGACCTGTAATACCGGCCCGCCTGCATAAGTGCCTGGGGGTCCGCAAATAAGCGCCCGGGCGCTTAATACAGAATATCGTGATGTTTCCTCTCGCGCATTCATTTCTGAATATTTTTGTAATAAAATTTAGGCCATAGTTATTACATTTTCTCTTCATTCTATCATTTCAGAAATCTGTGAGGGGGGGGGGGGGTAAGCAACATAAGCACAAACGTCACTAATAAAAGAAAAACCGCAAAGTTTTCAAAATCTCTCATAAGGCGCGCTCGTAGTCCCTTCCTCTTGAACTGGAAGCAATGGCGATACTCTGAAGCTCGAACTTGTGAGAAAAAAAAAATCTTCTCGCCTGGTGCCGGGTCTCCAGGTGATTAAACCCCTATCCTTTCTAAGCACCTTGTCTCATTGTAAAGCCAATAATTATTAAAATAATAGAACAAAAAATTAAAAAATTGAAAACAACAGAAACTAATGGAGATTCTAACAGTTCTGATTCTGCTAATTATTGTGGTTTTTGCAATAGTTATTTTTACAATTTGATCCTATAATTTGATGTGGTTCATTTCGTTTCAACCTGTTTTTTTTAATATTAATTATAATTTTGAGTTCAAGAATCTTTAAAACAATAATTAAAGGCTGTTTAATACAAGGAAATAACAATTTCGACAAAAACTTTTTTTCGACAAAATTTCGACAAAAATTTTTTTTTATATCGCAGTTTGTCTGAACTGGCTCATTTCACCCTACGTTACGCTACCAATTTTCACATTCCTCACACGAAAGTTATCCAAATCCTATAGGCCATAATGTATACATCTATTTGAATTAGAGTATCTTTAAGGTTACACTTTTTCTCTTCAAATTTCTATCACTGATGCATATTCATGCATAAGCAATGAGTCATGTTAAAGGAACTGACATGTAATGTTACTGATGAAAGATTTAAGAAACAGATTTTTATGTCATAGATAACAAAGCACTTGTGAATGCACTCGATAGTGTCTGATAAACAAATAATACCACATTCAAATTTTGGATAATTCATACGAGGAAGATGATCGAAAGAATTTTCAAAGGTTTATTCTTATTTCAATCTCGTACATTCATTTTGTACAGAAATAAGCGTAATTATGTATCCGATGGTCTTTGTGCATCTTTTACAAATAGGATATAATCAGCGTTTTAGGAAAAAGGAAAAAAAAAATTCCCACGGCTGCTTCCATTCGCGAAAAGTTCATCACATAGTTACTTTACGATTTTCTTTTCTTTACTGAGCAGTGAATGTTAGCATGTAGACTACCGCAATACGATTATTCACGAGAATTGACTTTAACTATGAGGCACCGAGCTGAATGAAAATAGCAAAAAAGGAATGGAATAAACACCTTCAGATAATTATATTTATTATACAAAAAAACCTCTCATTTAAATTTCAATAAAACGAGGTATGAGATCTTTTGCGTACTGTTTTCCTCTTTTACATATTCATTATGCTTTCCTATTTAATTTCAGAATTGCTCTTCATAGAACTAGATTACTGATAGTTCACTTTCTTGTAAAGCCAAAATTAACCATGAAGAGATCGATAAAGATTTTGATTGTCTTTACAATAATCTGTATTGCATTAATCCATGTAAGAGATTGCATAAGGGTAAGAAAGACATGATATTAATGTTTTTTCGAAATTATCTGTAAGTTGTCAGGAAACTATCAGGCACTGAACTGGAATATCAAAATTTAAACTATGTTGCCAAAAAAAATTACTTTACGCATCTCCTTTTAAACTATTTTTTTTCTCATTCATTTCTGTTTTAAATCAACATTTGTTAATATACTTTTCATAGTGAATAGTATGCTCTTAATATTATAAACACAGGCAAGTACCAAAATATAAAACCAGTATGTCATATTGCGAATGATTAGGATAAGTTTAGGATAGATAGCCAAAATTTATTTGGACCCCATTTAAAATCATGCACTGCCTTTCATTTAAAATCATGAAAAAAATTCTTCCATATATGTTAACCATAAGCATTCATAAAATATGATTGGCTGTCAGAAATTATTATAAATAAAGTGAAGGAGTATTTAGTATATAAATTAGTAGTACTATATGCGCCTTTTTTAATATAAAATTCGATAAATGAAAATGTAAAATACACAAAATGGAAAATTAGAATAATAAAATTAATACATTCACTAATCTTGATTTTTGACGGATGCAACAGTAAATGAAGTTGCTATGAAGTCTTGTAGATAGATGTAGGAGTTAGTTATGATGTTGATAGAAGTTGAAGTTTCGTGAAGTCTTGAAGAAGGTCTTATAGAAAGTTGTAGCGTTGAAAACAGGAAAGAAGACGATGTTGATAGTCAAAAACACATTATGATAAAATATATTGAAGAATGTAGTTCAAATAGACAATAGTTAAGTAAATGTCTTCGTGAAAGTTTTTTCTCATCTTCAGATTTGAATTTTTTGAAATGAAATAACAATTGAGAAATAATAATTAAATAAAAACAATGTAATGATAATTGTTTAATTGTTTGTTAGTTGTGATTGTTGGATGTGGTAATTGTTGGTTGGTTGTGATTGATTTTGAATGTTGGATGTATTTTTTTTATTTTATAGAAGTAATGACCATTAATAAAAGAAACTATAAATATCATAACAAATGAAAACAAATAGCCAAACCATCAGAAGACATAAACAACAAATCTGGAAGACTTTTCATTCGTGTAAATTTTCAGCACCTCTCAAAATAAAAATATGGGGAAATACTTGGGATTAGTAAGTAATACTTAGGATTAGAGCGCGCCAGCATAAATCAACGGTTTACACTTTAGCAGCCATGGCTAATGCTTTGAACCATGTGATTGGTAGGCGTTTTCTAGCAATAAATTTCAAAGTTATAGAGATTGGCCATCTCTCCTAGACTTACCCTATTTCTATTTGCCATAAGAGATAAAAATTACCAAGTCTTTTGCTTTTGCATAAAATATATTTTACGACTTTTATTTCATATACAGGACGAGTCAAAAAAATGTATACACACTTTGAACTGTCATAGAAAATTTATTTTCCTACCTACAAGGTTAAATTTCTGGAAGAAGAAAGACCATAGTCCAATTGGAAAAGAATTGCAAGTGTACTTCTGGTCAAAGTGAATGTTCCAAATGGTGGCCTTCAGCATCAATACATTTCTGAGTACGCACCAAAGTGTCAGATGGTATTTCTGCACACACTGCTTGAATCTCATCCCAAAGTGTGTCCAGATTACGAGTACCCCTGACTTTTAATGTGCCCCATAAGAAAAAAGCAGCTTAAGGTGTACATGTATATAGAACTTGCACACGGGGAGATAACAGAGCATACCTTGTTCCTATCGTTCTTTCTGACAATGGGGCTATTCCGCATTCACTACACAAAAGCCTGAAAACATTGAATATAAACCCACACTTAAACAGAAAATTAAAGAAAGCCACAATCCTAAAGATTTATGGCATAGTAAAGAAATGCCCACACATCGACATTAATGCTTTATCGACATTTTTCTTTTCCCTTTTCTGCATATTGGCCCTC
Source organism: Rhysida immarginata (assembly GCA_023313115.1). NCBI lineage: Eukaryota > Metazoa > Arthropoda > Chilopoda > Scolopendromorpha > Scolopendridae > Rhysida > Rhysida immarginata. The sequence continues at coordinate 2,352,925 of JAHWFO010031644.1, forward strand.
TTTCGAGTCCGCCTCTGGTTTTTGGCTATTGGAATTGAGCCGAATTTGGTTTTTCCAAAACAAATAATAATTTTTACAATACAATATTTTCACTTTTTTCTATCCTAGTTTTATTCTCTCTCGTCCTTTTTCAATTGCAGTATATCGATTGCAACAGTCCTGGTAAATCGTATGTATATGTTTTCTTCACTATATTGATGAGATTTGCTGGAGAAAGCGAATGGGTAAGAAAAATATATGATATAATTCGTTTTACATTGTAATAATTCGGTTGAATGACTCCACTGAGTACGTAACTTTAAAACAGATTTTCTACAAGATTTGTTTTCTTTTATATCATTTTCTTTGTATATTAAATATGCATGAGTGAAACTAATTCTCCCAAGACGAAAGGACAAGAAACATAAGAAAACTTCATCAATGACCTGCGGGAGGCTTTAATTTATTCAAATAACAAAGTTTAACATGCTTCCTATAAAGAATACTTTTAGTTTTCAGACAGTGTGGAGAGTCAATGTGGGTCGCCCATAGCTGAATCATAAAAACTACAGGATATAATATTAGTGGAGGAGCTAACTTTTCTTTAACTTCAGGAGACCGTTTGCTCATTTGAGACAGATGGTTCAACTGTGTCGATTCAATTGATAGTTATGAATATTCAAAATAGCATTATTATTTGTAAAATAGTTTTATTTTATTAAAATTTACTATTTTATTTAATGCAGAAAAACGAGCTAGTGAAATGTCGTGATTACTTCAGAGCAGTAAGTATATAATCTTTTATCACGTTATGGCATAAATACTGTATATCTTTATTCTCATTAAAACTGGACGTAGAATGGTAAGACCCTGAAAAAAGCTGATGTTTCGGGTAGAAACTATCCTTTGTCAAAGCAACAATAGTGTTTTTCAGGGTCTTACCACTCTGTATCCAATTATCTGCTTTGACAAATAATAACCATTACTTTTATTTTTCACAAAACACTCAAAAGAACAACAGAAAAAGAAGGAAATCACATTTTCCAGTAACTTTGCTAATGTCTTTGAAGTTGACATATAGAATATGTGTTGGTTTCCGATATCCCATTCGAAATTCAACGAATGACTTCGTATGCCATTTGATATTCAACGAATGACTAAGAATTCCCGCCACCATATCGTTGTTGTAAGCATTCATCCTCTCCAGCACATTCCCAGGAGATCTTGAAAAACTTTCTGATGTGTGTCAGTTCGAAATCGCTGTTGATGGACTGATTATTCAGTTCTTCTGTCAAGTTGGGCTATAGTCCTCAGTGTAACATTCTGAACGATTAAAGCCATAGTCTGCAGATAGTCGTCCAGACTGGTCATAGAGCATATGATCTTGTAGTGAAGCAACTAGACAGGGCATTTTTGCTGCCCATCTGAATCTTGTCTTTTTGGCTTTGGTCAGTGCATACATTGCATAATAATTCCAGCATAACTCTGAGTTTATAATAAAACCAAGATGTTTGTATTCATCGACCCAGTGTTGTATAAAATGTGCGAATTCGGGAAATACTTACATTTAAGGCTCAGTTTCCAGCTGTTAAACCGGCATTCGAAATCCTTCAAGACAATATCATCTTACGAATTTCATCACAACAGTATCATCTGCATAGAAATGTAATTTAAACTAGTATAGCTTAGGAAGATCATGTACAAAGTTTTGTAAAAGTTGAGGCATGAAGACAGAGCCTTGCAGTACATCAGCTTTCACAATACGCGATGTGGAAACTTTGACACCACCTTAGGTTTGACAGTACCTGTTGTAAGGAAGCAATGGACTATCAAGATGAACTGATTGAAACGAAACGGAACTGTTCTTGTCGTACTAGATCATTGGAAATACATTCTTTTTGAAATTTATGTTCTTGTGTTAAAATTTATATATAATTTTTAAATTTAACGTATAGAGTAAATATTCTATTTGTGTGCGTTTTTTTAAAACTTTTATTCGCATAGCTTCAAGTAATATACTACTTTACTGATATGTTTTTAGGAAGGCACAACGTGTCACGTTTTTGAACAACCTTTTCCACCTGAGGTAAGTTAAAAATCAATATATGTACAACAGAGCCTGGATAAGTCCGAACGGCAAACAAAGTCTTATCAAACAGGAAAACTACTCTCATATTAAACTGGGTATATTGTTTTAGCTCTAAAAGACAATTGAGGGATATAAGTATAAACTAATACAATGAGAAATACGTAAATTAGTATTAAGGGTTAGTATAATCGCCCTCCCCCAAATTTGTTCGGATTAGCGAAGCTCTACTATATTCATAATTAGATAAGGGGTTGTGCATAATGACATCCTAACCTAATGGAAATTTTTTGCTCCCTCCTTCACTTGCCTTGACCTCAGCATGATTCATTGTTGTCTCTAGATATAGCAATACTGTAATGCTTTTATAGGATTTCTTAATATATATAATGCTTTTGACTTGAAATATGGCATTATACAGGGTGTCGAAAAAGGTCTGGTAACATGGCAGATATCTCAAAGTTACTAGGTAGGCGAGATCTGATGAGTGTGATCTATAGTAATAGGAAGGTGGGGAATTAAATTGCCGCACTCAAATTTGACTTTGACTCCCAAATTTAAGGTCATCCCATTTGCTAACTCGAAAACTATTAAAGATAGAGAAAAATTTCCGATTGCTACCCTGTAGCGCAACACCACATTAGTCTAAAAACAAGTTTTAATCACACCCTTCCCCTTGAAAGATTTTGAGAAAATGGGCGAGAGAGTCACTCAAGGTCAGGTTAGGCTGGCCAGGTTGGCTGAGATTTCTAACACATTTGAATTGCACTGAAGCACACCGTTGGGGAGGCTCATTAAGTGACCTGACATTGAGTGACTCTTTCTCGCCCATTTTCTCAAAATCTTTCAAGGGGAAGGGTGCGATTAAAAATTGTTTTTAAACTAATGTGGTGTTGCTCTACAGGGTATCAATCGGAAACTTTTCTCTATCTTTAATAGTTTTCGAGTTAGCAAATGGATGGCCATAAATTTGGGGGTCAAAGTCAAATTTGAGTGCGGCAATGAATTCCCCATCCCCCTATTACCTATAAACCACACTCATCAGATCTCGCCTACCCAGCAGCTTTGAGATATCTGCCATGTTACCAGACTTTTTGGACATCCAGTATAGCGTTGCTGGAGCAAAGAAATGTTACTGTAATTGCTATTTGTAAAGAAAAAGTAGAATATACATTACATGATCAAAGGAGTTGGGACACCTGTTGCTCTACCGTAGAGCCGCAAAAAGCTTCAATCAGTAGTGTGTCGGACCACCCCGAGCTGCTATCAGTGCCTCCACCCTCCATGGCATACTGTCCACAAGTTTACGGTATGTGTCCACAGGTACTGACCTCCATTCCTCGAGGAGTGTCGTGGTCAGTTCCTGGACAGATGTAGGGCGAACCATTCTGGATCTCACACGTCGTTCCAATTCGTCCCAACGATGTTCGATGGGGTTGAGATCAGAACTCTGGGCGGGCCAATCCAGTTCTTCAACCCGCATCTCGTCAAACCAGTCAGATATGGATCTTGCTTTGTGGCAAGGCGCATTATCGTGCTGGAAGAGGAATGGCCCGTCACCGAAGTGTTCCCACAGCGCTGGAAGTGCCCCGTTATCCAGAATGGTCCTGTAGCCATCAGCATTGAGGTTTCCGTCCACCTTGATGAGCAGGCCCAGTCGAGTCCATGAGAAACACCCCAGGTGTTCACAGGGGTGTCCGAACTCCTTTGATCATGTAGTGTATATTTATTATTTAAATATAAATGAACTTCCTGTAAAAGTAAATTTTCTACTCTGTTAAAGAATCTCTTTTAAATAAGGTTTGGTAGTTACTACTTCGAAACTTTCATTGGCCTAATCATGATCAGCAGTGCCCTTATATCCCACAATTACTCGCCTTGATGTCATTTATGAATGACATCTGGGATAATTATAACGGAATAAATACTAAAAAAATTCATAGATTACTCTAGTTTTGAAAAATTAAACGATGTTAATAAATTTCTTTCGTAGATGCCGCAATGCAATTTCTTTATAAAAGACGTAAGTTGAACATTAATTTCGTATATGACCTAGTTATAGAAAATTAAATTTTAGTAATAATAAAAAGAGTAATAAACATAGTGAATTATGGTTCTTCATAATCATAGTAATATAATAAATAACTCAAAGGGAAGATAAAGCAATTGAGGAATTTCTTCAAACATATAATTATAAAGCAGAAAAGGGAAAGAAACATTCCGCGACCTGGACTCGAATCAGGTATGGCGACTTTCATTGTCGGTGCTCTAACCAATTGAGCTACTGCAGACAATAAAAGTCTGTTACAATATGTCCATACGGATTTCAAGAAGTCACAAATCAGTTCAACTGGCAGAGTAGCCCCCGACTCGCAAATCGGGAATCTACCTTTCCCTTAAACCATCGCTTTCTTCAGTTTCATCATCTTCTCTTTGAGTTGAATTTTCAATAATTTATTTGATGGTATGGTTAGGTTAGATAGGTTATACGATAGCAACTGTAATGTCGTCCCTTCAATCCTATTACCAGTTATCTCCATTAAACTGTATTTCCGCAGAGCATCTTCTACAGGGTGAAGTAAAACAATAGGGACAAACTTCAGGAGGTGACTCCTGGTCAGAAAAGGAACAAATATTTTCATATGAATATATGTCTGGAAATGGACGGTTTGTCTGTAATAGAGCAATTAATACATGGCATTACTGTGGGAGTACTGTTACCAAAGATATTCGAAGTGGCCTTCTTGGGATGCAATACAAAAGTTCACACGTCGCATCATGAATTGCCACACTGGTTCGAATGTTCCAGCCTGTCCCCGAATAGCGTCACGGGCTGCATTGACATGCTTTTCAAGTGTTTCCACATTAGGAACTAGCTCCGCATATGCAATATTTTTGAGGTGCCCTCACAAGCAAAAGTCAATGGGGTTTAAGTTTCGGTGGGGGCATGATATCGTGTATAAAAATACTGCCATTTTCATGGAAACTATGCATTCCGGACATAAGTTGATATTTATTTTGTTACATCACACTCTGAAGTTTGTCCTTGTTGTTTTAGATCACCCTGTAGTTCAAGCTGAAGGAGCAATTCCATTAATTGAGGGTTTTTTACCATCTTGTTGATTATAAATTCGACAAAAATAATACTTAGTTGTATTTATAGTTCTTCGTATGCTCAGAAATTGTAAATTTAGACAGGTAGAAAAATTTTTGAGGTAACGACATATCGACAAACAGCTGGGATCAATCTACAGTCAATCTCGAAAGTGGTGTAGACAGTGTATATCTCCAAAAGACAATATCAAGAACGTATTGGGGAATATATAATTTTAAGAACAAAATCTCATTGATAACATCAATTAATAGCCGGAGAAAGTAAGTACATGAATGTCGCCCTCGACTTATCGCTCCCAATTTTTTTGGTTCAGTTGGATATTAATGACCGTCGACTTCAATGAACACTACTGCCAGAACATCTCAGTATCAATCAACATTTAGTCCACCGAGCCACTGTAGCTTACGTCTAAAAGAGAAAATAAAATCCATTGGCATTTACCTTAGATGATTGGAGTGAGATCGACTGGTCCGAGGATTGTCGCTAGCAATTACATCGAGCGGACGAGAGAGTACATTAGCCCAGAAAGGTTGAAGATCCGTAGAGTTCTGGAACAATGTTCAATTGGCACACATTGGGTTTCTGATATATCTAGATACATCTCTGACAGGGTAGATTACCTTTATCCCTTCGTGGGCACTCAAGACAATGGGCTCTTTCAGCATGGTCACGAAATGATGATTAGAAGAAGATTCTGTCGATTTTACCATTGTAAAGTAACCTCCTTGTTCATACATGTGGGCAGGATCGTTTGCGTCAGTCCCTAACAGTGTGATAAAAGAGAGGACAATAAATTATTTAACTGATAAGCGATGAATCTGTGTTAATTCTTCAAAAATTCTCTTATTTTTAAAAATATTTTCCTGACGATGATCATAAAAAGGTTGAAACGCGTAGAAGAATTTTTAAAAATGAATATAGACAGTAAAATTGCATAAAATTGCACAAAAGATGTTTAATCACAGGAAAGAACGTAAATGCTGTGGTTGTCGATGAGCCAAAAATCAAAAAAAAAACTAAGGAAGTAATCATCGGACATGAAACCTGAGGAAATCAGTCGCCTTTCATGTTCGAACCTTTTGGATCCTCAACATAGGAATGCGACTGAATGATGGACAATGGCGCGGCAAGTATTAGGTATTAAGTGTGGAATTATTTCTTTAACTAGTAAACTCAATGCTTCGCCATATGGCGGCCCTTATCAAAAAAAAGTTAGGCTTCCTCATTATTAGGCACCTATCTCATCCCTCTTCTCCATTTGTCCATTCATTATATAATTTTATGGTTTATTAAAAACAATAACTGATCCAATGTATTATTACAGATCTCCGAAAAATACTTTTTAAAAATAATAAGTAAATAACACCGGATGTAAAAAAATAAATAACACTGGTTGTTATTTTGAACTCAATATCCTATTTTCAATTTATTTTATTCTCACTAAAAGATCATCTACAAATTAAGCAGTAATTTAAAAAATTCTATTAGATATTGAATTTTAAATGTATTTGTGTGCGTGTGCGTGTGTGTGTGTGAGGGTGTGTGTGTGAGTGTGTGTGTGAGAGAGAGAGAGAGAGAGAGAGAGAGAGAGAGAGAGAGAGAGAGAGAGCTTTCTGTGTAAGTAAAATAATTTTTTCTATTCCATCGATTGCTATTATACACTGATTGGAAGAAAGTAATTGGATCCCCATCCACCCAGCATAAAATGGACCTTTCCGCTACCACACGTGTCATTACTGTATGGAAATGCAAAGATAGTCATCAGACAACACCATTGACTCTAACTGAAGCATCATGCCGCGACAGGCAGAGCTGACAGAGTTCGAAAAAGGCGTCCTGGTTGGAATGTCGCTCCAAGGCGCATCCATACGAGAGAATGCCAGCAGCCTGAAGGAACCACCCGAAATCAACAGTAGCGTATGTGCTGAAGAAGTACAGGACCAATGGACATTGTACGAATGCACCAAGGCCTGGTCGTCCACCAGGGACCGTCGGGAGATACGGAAGAACTGACGTTCGACGATGACCACCATCGCCGGGGAATTCCAGCAGGCATCTGGATGTCACGTATCCACCAAGACCCTCCGAAAGAAGGCCCACATGCTGGGCTATCACGACAGAGCAGCAGCCCACAAGCCGCTAGTCACACCGGCGAACAAAACGAACAGACTGCAATGGGCCAGGGAACGCAAAGATTGGACCGTTGAGGACTGGAAACGTGTTCTCTGGAGCGATGAATCCCGCTTCACATTGTTTCGATCGGATGGCAGAGTTTGGGTGTGGCGTTTACCTGGAGAACGGCTCCTTCCTGAGTGTATCATCCCAACAGTGAAGTTCGGCGGAGGAGGAATTATGGTGTGGGGCTGTTTTTCGTGGTATAGCGTAGGCCCGGTAGTGAAGGTGGAAGGCACCATGAGGGCTACGGACTACACTACCATCCTGGACAATTCCGTTCTCACAACCCTTTGGCAAACCTACGGTCTAGAGCCATGCCTGTACCAAGACGACAATGCCAGGCCACATGTTGCAGCTCATACCCTGCAATGGTATGCCGATAATAATGTTGAACGCATGCAGTGGCCAGCCCAGAGCCCCGACCTGAATCCCATCGAACATCTGTGGGATGAAGTCGAGCGTCGGTTGAGGGGTAGTAGCCCACTCCCCAAAACACTACCTGAACTGTGGACGGCTGTACGGGACATTTGGCGGGAGATTCCTGTGGGGATCGTACGTACTCTTGTGGAAAGTATGCCCCGGAGAGTGGCCGCCGTGATTGCAGCCAGAGGAGGGCCGACAGGATATTAGCTGTTATCAATAAAAGCAAATAAACGCACTGTGCGAAGTGTCCAATTACTTTCTTCCAATCAGCGTACTTAGGCAGTAATGTCAATGTTAATCACTGTTCATAAATAATCGCTATATTTTCAGGTAAACTTAAAAAAAGCATTTAATCTGGACATGGTCCAAAATTATCTGAGCATTATGGATGCCTTTGAAAATGCGAAGAATACCGATGCCTGTGACAGTATGGAGGAAATGAAGCCGCTAGATGATGTTAGCACCCAATTCGCAAATTATTTCAACCGCACTGGTAATTTGTTGAAGAGAGCTGCACACTCGGATACCTTTAAGAATTTTATACAAAGAGTTCATGAAATTATAGCTCCATTCAAGACGTTCTTCAAAAAATTAGCAAAGTCACATGGAGAAAAAATATTAACGGTTTTCAGCGATTATATTAAAAAAGTGACACATGAACAAGACATTTATCCCTTATACGACTGCATAAATGAAATCATCAATTATAATAATGTCAACGAAATGTTATGAGTGGAATATTTTACAAGAGTTGTAAACTGCAAGGATTTGGGATTTGCAGTTCCTAATTGTGATTTTAAGTGGCTAAAAAAATTCTACCAAGGTCTTCAATTTAAATATGAAGTAATGTATTGAATAAAATTATTCTAAGGATAGTTATCTATTTTATTTCCTTTCTATTTTGCACATTTAAAATAAACTGCAAGCAAAAATAGTACACACACACATTTAAAGATTTCGAAAACCCATACTTGTATTTAACCGCAGTTTTTATTTACTAATCTATGCAAACCATCACCATAGGAACCTTATTTATCGTGTCATTATCCAGAACATCTTAAAGGGATAAAAAAATTTTAAACAGGAATCATTATACAGAGTGTTTCAGTTCACCCGTATTAGCCATTTTTTTTTTTGAAAGATATTGATTTTAGATGTTTGAAAAAAGAACTTTATGGACTAAACCTATGATAAAGAATTCTTTTTTGTTTGTTTCATTTTCCAGAACAAACAAAAGTAGGGGGGAAGTAGAGTCAACTTCGGTTGGTTTATTAGAATTTTTGGCGTCGACTACTACGGTTATTTTGCGCCTTTTACACAAGTTATATCTCTACTCAGTCGGGGACAAACACAAACATCCATGCCCACGGCGGGATTCGAACCCACGACCAGGTGGAAGAGTCAACTTTGAAAATTCAAATGAGAACATAGGTCATGTAAGATATCTTTGGACAGTACTTTTAAAAATAACCAACTTTTACTAAAAACCCTCATCGTTTATTCACAATTAGAGAGACATGAAAAATAAATTTGTAAAATTAATTAATGAATTAAATAAGTATATTAACTAAATTATTGTGATGTTGGTTTTCTGATGTTAGATTCTGCCATACACACTTCCTAAGTGCTCAAAATGTGCCGCTCAAATCCTATTAAGAATTAATATAATATTAATATATTCTTTCCTTTGAAACTCAGATTATTACGTCGTGAGTGCTATATCCGAGTAGCACCTTTATTACCATTTAAACGTTTCATGCGTAGTCGTGGCAATTCAAAGTCAATCTGAAGTGTTGACTAATTGCCAGAAAGCAACATTTAGACAAAAAAATAACCAATTATTGTAAAATGTAATATTTTATGATGACACGTAGACTTTCATGATGGCACTCAATCTTCATGGTATACTCTCCATTAGCAGGTGATATGTTCCTCCATGCTATTTTAATGCAGCCACCGTTTCGACCTTGTTTTCTACGCTTGATAAGGTTCAAATCAATACTCTGGGCTGGCGAATCCATCGAACATTTCCAGAATATCACCTCTAACCACTCTTGAAAAATTCCTGATTTTACACAGCATTCATCGTTGAAAAGTAACCACATGCCATGATACTACCGCCATCAAATTTAACTTCGGGACGATAGAGTGAACTGCTCCCGACACCCACTAATGATAAGCGCGAACCTCAATTCCTCTATCCATGGTACTCTTATCCACTACTTAAGTGTGTTAGTCTTTTGCTCTACTGTCCAAAATTTCGCTTCTTACACCTTGTCATACAGTGCCCAGCGCTCCAACACCCAAACCAAGGTGTGTCGTTCGCCCTGTACTACTAATGCCAACATTAGTCAGGATATTCTAATACTACATACGCATTAGAAGAAAGAAAAGTAGTTGTTTTTCAAAAAAACTAGCTTTATCCCTATTGTGCGGACACAATTAACATTTTTAAAACTGTTTTTTTTTTCAGATTTAGAACTAGTTGTTTCCCATGATTCATTGCCAAGCATCCTACAATTCCATGTGCTTCTACCCATAATTCGTCACTCCGACACATGCTTTACTCAAAAAATGACAAAAAAAGAGTATTTTACTACATACGCGCTAGCAGGAGTATTTTAAAAACGCAACTAGTTTTTAAAAAACTAGATTAAAATAAACAGTTGTACAAACATACCGTTCGCACTAGTGTGGTGTTTTTAAAATTAGTTCTGCTAGTGTGTATGTAGTTTAACGGAAGTGTAAAAAAAATAATGCGGTACTTCAACTGAAACTACTAAATTCTACGAAAATTTAATTAATATCAAAGAAATACTGAGTGTAACAAAAATATTGGGCTGGATATATGTACTCAGTTTCTATAATTAAAATAAGGGGTAAAGCTTACATAAAGATATATTCTAAAAAAAATTCCTTGACTTTAATCGTTTAACATTTCGTCACCTCAAGAAGATTTCATACTTATAACTCGTCTACGTATAATTCAAAATTTTTATGCATGGGGACATCCACCCCGTCCATAATATTGAGATCTTCAACAAAGAAGTGAAGACAGATGCCAGCAAATTGTAACGGGGCACCGGGAATTTTTGAGCCTGTGAGGCAGGCCTGGATCTGACGACTTGATTCCTCGCGTTTTCTCATTTAACCTGAAAATAAGTTATTGTTAATTTAGCGAATTAAGTAAACACGTGATTACCTATAACTCAGTAACGAATCACTTTAGGGGTCACTTTTTATATAAACTTTTCCCATTATTTTTAGATAGGAAATAGACTAGTATAGTCAACTCACTATTTTTGTTACACTCTGTATAAAACATCTCATATATGTAAATCTATACTATTTAACAAAGAAAAAAAAAAAAAGTTTTAAACATACATACATGCATACAAATTTAAATGTTTTTGTGTTGCAAGATTCATAAATCTTCTTTAAAATGACTCTCTCTTGCAATAATGGCTCAATCCATTATTAACAATCGGTAGCAATTTGAATTCTTAACTGTCGGTAGCAAAACAACCTGCAGTTTCGCCGAGAAAAATCCACCGGTAAAATATTTATATTTCTAAAACTGAAGGGCCCTTGTATAAAATCACAAATAAATTACAATAACAAACTGTATAATTAAAAACAGCTAAAATAGAAAGTCTTCAAACTAACATTCATGAAACGTTTTTGAGCACTTTATCAGACACGATACTAAAAACCGTTATGAAAATAGCTGAAGTACCAAAAGATCATATGACTCAGGAAAAAAAAAAGAGAATTACAAATTAAATTATAAAATGCATATGTTGAAATTTTTTTTTAAATATTTTTATACCCTACACGGAAAAAAAGTGTCCAGACACCCCCTCGGAAGAGACGAAATGGGAGTTCCGTTGTAAGCAAGGAAGGAATGGTGACAAATGAAAGTGTTTAAAACTTGATGCAACCAATTTAGATTATTTATTACTGATAAATTAGAGTTTTAAATTATAAAACGTATACAGTCAATTCTCGTTAATACGAAATCGTGGGGACCAAGAAATTTTTTCGTATTATTCGTATTTCGTATAAACCAACAATACTAAAAGTGTTATGAAATAAGCACGGAAATAGAATACTTTAAGTTAGAAATAATTTTTATTCATCTCTCCTAAAAAAATCTGTAATAACAGTTTGTTTTCGCGCTAAAACGATTTTTTTTATTGTTGAAATAAATAACGGGCAAATTTTTTACGTTTTTAAAACAGCGTGGCCTGGCGAATTTGCCAATAACTATCGGCTTTTTCTTGTCAGTGCCATCCATATTTGTACATAATAATACTGACAACCGTTCTTTGCTACTTTTCCCTATGAAAGATACCGTAAAAAAACATTAGATACATGTACAAAATTATCGGTAAAAAATACAATAAAGTTTAAATGACGCATGCATACCTCCATGACACTTTTCACCTTTTAAATGATAAGATTTCTCGGGCAGAAGATTATAAAATAGGGCGGTTTCGTCAGCGTTGTAACTTCAGATCTAATGGAAGAACCTTTCGTTTCCTTTTGCTTGAAGCTGACATAGAATAAAATTCCTGACTGTAGATAACTGCGTTGTAGCGATGAGAAAATTGATTTTGAAACGATGCCGATATTGCACTTGTTTATTTGAGCGCCATGTGACAGGATTTCAGATCTGAATAGCTGAACCAATCAGATTTCGCGAATCAGATTTCCCGTTAGTTTGAA
>JAHWFO010031644.1:2382625-2401164 GCA_023313115.1 Rhysida immarginata
TTTAAGTATTTTATAGATAGCTTGTAGCGTCAAAATTTATTTTTCAGTTATTATTTAATTCAGGCCTGATGACGAGCGTAGTTGTTCGCGCGAAAAGTTTTGCCAATTTTATGTCTCTTTTAACAATTAGATGTAACTATTATAATTTTGTTTCTTATTTTTTAATTTATTTGCAACTTGTAAACACGAGAAAGTGACTTTTACTTACGTGAAAGTAAACTTGCAAAGAACAATTCCACGATTAAAAGAATGTAAAAGTGAATCTAGATTTTTTTCCTAAAACTAATCATCGATAATTGAGAATTTTTTTTTTTCATCTTTTGCAATAGATGATAAATATAAAATGTGTGTAGATTGCTAAATATAATTTCTTTGGTTATTGGCTTTTAGTTTCCTTTTTTACTAAAAAGGTGAAAAATCAATTCTCGAACTTGCCATCAGCTGATTAAATAATTAGATTTATTATGAAAATTAAAACGTTAATGTGCTACCTCCTTTAACCTCAAATAAAAGCTTGCTAGGCTAACCAGAATCAGGCATCTTTACATTTCTTCTGTACCTCTGCTAATTTAATCGTTGGGAAAAATATGGCCGACGGCCGGAGTTGTCGCCACTCTCCTTACAGGCACCCTAGTTTCAGCCAACCTCTAGATACAATTAATTCACTTATTGCACACAATAAGTGCAAAATCATATCTGTAAACTAATTTTGTATTTATTAATTTGGGTTATGCCCAAAGGCTAATAACCCTTGACAGGACTGAAATTACTTTCTTCAGCCCCGCCACTACTACAAAAACTCAAGACTAGAGACAATGCAATGTCTAGCTAAATTCCAAAACCGTCCGACGAGGCGGTATGTGGAATACTTAAGTTTGGTTAACCAAAATTATATGTCTAAAATGCCTCCCTTCAGTCTACGTCCTGTCAAAGACACTCAGCATTCTACCTGACCTTTCCTTAAATCAATGCACATTAAAAAAAAACAAAAACAAATAAATATACAGGAAAATTAACTATAATTCATTGGAAGACTATAGTGCGAACGTTTTTATGGAAATCATTAAGTTTTTATGTGAATCTGCGAATAACTATAAGAATACTATACAGCTTATAAAACAATAAGAGACTCATGTTGTAAGAGCTTTAGCGGCCCTAGTGGCAATAATGCATAACATTGGATTCAATACTCTAATTTAGAGGCATTGGTGAAATTAGAGTATGCTTTTTATTCTGCAGTAATATCAAGATGAATAATCCATGTACATACTAAATTCCTCGATTCCTAGATTTATTCATCTTAATGCACTTTCAACAATGCACAGGCTTCTGCTGATCTCTCGACACGATCATTTCCAGTCATAAAACGAAGAAAAAAAGGTCAAAAAATTCTTTTGCTCAATGGATTAATAAATTGTTCAAAACATTAATATTTTATTTAGTATAAACAAATACTTACAATGAAGTTAGCTAATGATCTCCGTATCAATTTTTACTTAGCTTTCTGATAATCGTAGAAAAATCGTGAACATTAAAAAACATTCTGTTAAAATCAAGCCATCTTCTTCGTCCTTAACTTTTTCCCATTATTCGCATAGGAAAAAATTCAACACCCGAAGACTATTAGATAGACGGTGGAAAGTTTAAATTGACTTCTGTGCTTCCTTTTCAGTTTTCGTTTTGTTTTTTTTTTTAGACTGGATAAAGTTTTTTATTAAGAAAGTAATATATTGACGAGAAAAACTCGTGGGATAGTGACCTAATGTCTGGTCGGGCCCCCTCTGGCCCTGGAGCGCAGCGGTGCGGCATGGAAGAGAGTCTGCAAGTCCCTGGTATATTTCCGGAGGCAGATGACACCACACAGTCTGCATACCGGTAGCCAATTGCGGTCTGTTCATATCAGGGCTTCGGGGGTGGCCAGTCCAGTCGCTGGACCTCCGCTGCATGCACTTCGAACCATTCTCGGGAGACAATGGAGCCATGTGGCGGCGCATTCTTATCTTGAAAGATGGTCGTCGGGGTGTTGGAAGGCCAAAAATAGGTGGAGATGGTCTTCGAACATTTGATGATATCGCAGACCACTCAACGTGCTTTCTAGAAGAACAAGCGGGCCCATTCCATACCAGGAATACGTGCCCCAGACCATGACTGGATACCCCACCGCCCTGGACCACCCCCGCATGAGCTCTGCTTCCCATCGGCATGGAACAGTTGATACCGTGCCTCGTCCGATCATATGACGTTTGCAGTGTCCCGTCCGATGAAGCAGAGTTTACAGTGGTACCCGCGTAGGACGACGTCTCCCATAGCCGAGGGCACGCATGTTCCTGCGGATTGCCCATTAGGAGACGTTTCTAGCTCCGTGATTTGTCGCACTGTGCGACCCTCCTGTCTCTGTTGACCATTCGTCCCATGTGTCGCCGATCACGGTCATCGAGGGTGGCAGGAACTGTCTGATTTGGACTGTTACGCTTTCCTCCAACCATTCTCGGTACACTCTAGGCACGGCTGAACGTGTGAAGCCGAATTCATGCACGACCGCCGAAATCGAACTTTCCATGCGTCGGGCAGCCACCACCATGCCCCGTTCGAATGCCGCCAACTCACGACGACGTTGCATTTTGCACGAATCAAAACACACAGCCACTTCCCACAAGGTCTCACACGCAGCTACGGCCGTCGCATAGGCCTCCAGGGGGGCGTGGAACACGCGTTGTGTCCGATCGCGAATCAGCGACCTGCTATCCCATGATTTCTGTTCAGTCAGTGTATAAGTATATAGTATAACGAGTTAAGTTTATATAAGTTCTGTTCCAAGTTTATTTAGAGCAACAGTTTTGAAAAGCTGATGAATGACCCACGCAGAAAATCGCCTATAGCGCCAAAAAAAGCAAACAACGTGAAATTCCTGACAAATCGGATGATTATGAAAAACCCGCAACGGCCTAAGATGAGGGACCGTTCGGTCAAATGTCCGTCGGTCAAATGACCGTGTACCCTGGTAAACAAGGTGAACAACCCCATCCGACCAGTAGTCAATTGCCAAGGCTCAACTTTTTACTACGTTTCAGCCTGGCTTACGACGAACTATCCTCTAAACTGGAAATATACTGTCAGTAACAGCATGAATTAGGGACCTCAGAATCGAAGAACACATGAAGCTAATCTCCTTAGATATCATCAGTCTCTCTACACGAACGTACTATTTATTCTGTGAGACCATTGACATCATTTGAAAGGGCACTGGAAGAGATGAATACAGACCCCAAGAAGCGCGCTGATATACGGAATCGGCTAAAACTTCTACACTACAGAACGACTTCATATTTTTCAAAGGGTTTTACACCATTCCGGACGGTAATCTCCGAAAAATTCCTGCAATCAATACAGCAAACAGGCATGGAGAAGATGATACAGGAAGGACGAATATTGGTCTACACATGTTATATCGATGACACCATCATCCATGAAGAAAGGACGATCTTTAATAATGACCTATTAAATGAATTCAACAATCTCCACCGGTACACGCTGGAGCAAGGAGACAACAAGAGCAACTTCTTAGACGTCCACATCAGTAGGAAATACTGTGGCTCACATGCTGGATTTTTTTATGTTCATCTTAAAGAATCCACTACAGCTAAGTGCAAGCTCATTTCCGTAAACTAATTTTGTATTTGTTTATTTGGGTTATGTAAAAAGGCTAATAACCCCTGACAGGGCTGAATTACTTTATTCAGCCCTACCAGTACTATAAAAACTCAAGACAATGCAATGTCTAGCAAAAATCCCAAACCGTCCGACTAGGCGGTATGCGGAATATTTGATTTTGGAAAATCAAATGTATATATTGGATATGTTTATCTCCAGTCCATGTCCTGTCAGAGGCACTCAACACTCTACCTGGCCTTTCCTTGAATCAATGGACATTAAAAAAAAAAACAACAATAAATAGAAAGGAAAATTAACGGAAAATCATCGGAAAACTTTAGTGCAAACGTTTTTATGAAAATCATTAAGTTTTTATGTGAACCTCCCAATTATTATAAAAATATTATGTAGATTATAAAACAATAGAAGACTCAGGATGTAAGATTTTTAGCGGTCCTAGTGGCAATAATGCATAGCTTTGGATTGAATAGTTTAATTTAGAGGCATTGTTGAATTTAGAGTATGCAGTAATATCGAGATTAATTTTTATTTTATTTTTTTTCTGGTTTATGCGAATAAATATGATGTCTGAATTTTCTGAGTAACCCAAGTACTAATTTCTCAATATAAAATTTATCCATCTTAATGAACCTTCAACAATGCACAGGCTTCTATTATCTCTGGAAACAGTTAATGATCTCCATATCAATTTTTACTAAGCTTTCCGATAACGTAGAAAAAAGTCGTAACTCAAGAATCATGAATATTTAGAATATTTTCTGTTAAGTGACGTAATAGAACGAACATAACTCATGTCAACTCCAAATCTTTGAAAGGAAGAATAAAAGTACTTGAGAATGGGTCGTATCGCATTGTCAAAAAGATGTTAAAAACAACATTTCTGTTTTTGCTGAGTCAGTCGTTCCGTTGCCAATTTCTTTCGAATTTTTTGAATTTGACTTCAGATTCGGATAGACACATATTGTCATATCGCCAGACTGAACAAAAAAAAAACCTGGCGATATGCCACACACTAGAAAAGGAGAGGGAAGGAAGCGCGCAAACACAAAAATCATTGCCGAGAAGCTCCAGCTTCCTCCCGATAATAGAAGATGCCAGAGGAAGCCGAGATACGAGGGAGAAGCGGATTGATGAATGAGTACAGCTTAACAATCAGCAGCCAAGAAGGAAAACGAGGTTTTTTTCAAAGGAGGAGAAGAGACAGAGGGGATCGAGCGAGCAAAGACGGTACGAAAGGAAAAAGAAAGAAATTTCGATCTGCTCGAGGTCGAATTGAAGTGGCAGACGCGACGAGATTCTCCTGCTGCTACAAAGATGGAAAAGCAAGAGGAGAAGAGGTTTCGCCCGTAATGACCGGCCGTGGCTCAGCATCTCGACAGATACCCGAGAAGAGAGGAAACCACGACGTGATTTCGGCGCCAGAGGAAAAGGAAAGTTTTCATTGGAGAGACATAACAGGTGGGACGAACGTATCTCGTATCTCGAGCGCCAGAACGAACGTTAGGCGAGAAAAGTTCCGAAACAACACAGGGAAGAATAGCCCGAGCGAAACCATACGGCGGGAAGAGAGCGGGCATTCTTCCTTCGATATTAATTATGTGCGTCTAAGCGACGAAGTAAGGAAACCGTGTACTGTAGGCGGTTGGAATAAGCTGCTCAATCCTCCGCCCTAAGTTTCGGAAACCCTTGAATTAGACTTAATATTTAAATATCCGGATTCCGGTGGCACGTGCGAGTATCCACCTCGAGCGAGCTCAGCGTCGTCGACTCCGTCTCGTTCCGAGGACCCAAGGCAAGCCGAGCCAGTGGAGATGATATTCCTATAGCCCCAGTGATAGCGTGCGACGGAACCGCCCAGTTATTTACCGATGCAAAAAATTCTCTCCGGGGGGGAATTACGCCGACCCACGAGGACAACGCAGTAATAGCAAGTGCGCGCTTGCTAAACCAGATCTCGAGCGGTGGGCCGCGCTTGGCTTACGGACCGTCAGCGTGGGGTATGCGATAAGATTAAGTAAACTATTTATAAGACTAATTAGACGAAGTAGTGGATAAATAACGTAGCAATAATGGGCTTAAGAAATTCTCTTAATTAATCGTATTTTCATGTGGAGATAGATCGGCCCCTCTCGTCGATTAACCTATGGTCGACGCTGACAAGCGATAGGATTGGCATGTCTCATCGCAGCAATTAGAAGTCTTTCATTGTGTCCTTGGAGATATTTTACTGAGAATTTAAACTGTACTTAACTGTAATTAAAGGACTGAACAGCACGTGACACATATATTCTATCTATTCGAGCTAAGGTCGCATTCTCCGACGAGTCAAGGTTTTTGCTCCATAAGACGATGGCGAGTGCGTCGTGGACGCCATGAAAAGAGACTGCAGGAGGCTATTGTGGGCAGGAAACAGACTGGTGGGGGAGTGTGCATGTGTGAGGGATCTTCTCTTGGGAGCAGTTAGGTCCACTGATTCGTCTAGAGGGCAATTTGAATGCCTGTGGCTATCTGTCAATCGTAGCGGTCCAGGTGCACCCGTACATGCTCACGTTGTTTTCCCAATGTCGTGGTGTGTTCCAGCAGGACAATGCACCCTGCCACAAGGCACGTCTCCTTCTGGATTGGTTCGAGGAACACTCTACTGACTTTCGAGTGCTCCCTTGGCCCGCTAATTTGACGGACATCAATCCAATCGAACATTTGTGAGAGCACCTTGATCGCCATGTACGGCAGCTGGACCTTCCATCTATGACTCTCGAAGCTCTGTGGACAGCGCTTCAAGCGGAATGGACTGCCATACCATCGGACACATACCGCGCACTTCTTGCGTCCATGCCACGACGCCTAGCAGCAGTTATAGCAGCGAAGGGTGGCTACTCCCATTACTAAGCGGGTGGTCATAATTCAGTGATATGACAGTGTATGTATTCTATGTTTTTATATGTATCGTACACAAGCAGTTTTGTGCTGCATTAGGTAGGCTGAATGGGCCACGAAGGGAAATGGACAAAATTATCCTTAGTCTTCCTTCAGCTGTAGGAGCCAGCGTTGTAGCAGCTTCGCCAGATCCTCCTGAACACCTATTTCGAAATCCAACCACCCTAGCTGCTTGCAGTTCCTCGAAGTCTCTGCGGAATAAATTGTATCCACCCTGGGCTTTTTTCAAGACTCAGACAGGTGATAATGGCGCCATTACCAAGAATCGGAGACCACAGTCTAATCAATACAATGGGAGCCAAGGGCAGCTATCGTCCTCGTAGAACCAGATATCGTCCTCGGCCGACAAGAACGTGGCCACAGAGTTTTCGGATACGGAGGGCATCAGCACCATTAACAGCAGGGAACGATCCACTCTTAAAAACGTGGTTCTAGACAGGTAGGGAGAGGTTATAATACCTAATAACGCAAATGCATACACCTGAGGAATATTATTTGGAAAAAATATAAATTCAATTCAATATAAACCCCCACCCCCTGTGGAATACGCCGTAGACAGTCTCCGTCTAAGGGGATGTGTTCTTGTGTCCCGTGAGGTTTAATAGTTTGCCTAATTAACATAAAACTGTCCAGGAATGTCCAGGTTTTTGGTCAAAAGATACATTGAAATTTACCGTGAGGCTGGCGTTACCGACATACAATTCCGAATTACAATTCTAGCGTTACTGTACTTGGATTTTTAATTCAGATTGGAAAATATCGGAAAGGAGTGGATGAAGCGGGTCTTCCATTCTTGAAGTTGTCGCCCGTTGTCATGATGGAAGACCATCCTCTTCATCCATGATGATTCGCGGAAAATTGTTGCCTCAGCCAACATGTTCGCCAGACCTTGCTCCATGAACTTCCAATTTTTAAGTCCTTGCAAAACCCCTTGAATGGGAAAACATTCGCTTGAGATGACGCGTTGTTCAGTTCCTCCCTAAATACAGAAAGGAAGTTTTTCGAGAACGGGATCAAGAAACTTCCCGAAAGATGACAGAATATAACCAAACAAAATCGGCACTACATCCTGCATTGATTAATACATTCCTCTGAAGATGCCGACGGGCGGAAATGAATTGGGATAGAGAATAAATTGGAATATTACTGAAATTACACTTTCATATTTTTTAATAATAGTAATACAAGAGCTACATACGTACTCTGTAATGTGTTTGTTTGTTTTGTTTTTTGTTTGTTTTTTTTTTTTGAATAAAATAAACGGTCTTGAAAATCACTAGCTGCACTCCAAATTGAAGCTTGTTATAAAACGACCGTTTCGTTTTAAGAATTTAAGAAGCGTTTTAACAAACAACGGGAGTGCTTCTTGTCGAGCTGTTTTTTAAACGAGTTCTAAAGAGCCATCTATTATGAATTTAGAGAAATATTTGTACTGAGTGTTGCCAAAGTTACACAGCTTTTTTGCCATTGCGGCTTTTTTGAGGTAGCTTTGAATTGAGGCGTTGTCGACTCAGACGAATGCGAATAAAAAGTACGAGTAGCCTATTGCCTTAACACACTAGGCAAGCATGCGCACCAGAAGAGTTTTAAAAAACGTGTAGCTAAAACGGCGGAAATGCTTTGCAATGAAATTGCCCCACCCACAAGGAGTTATCCGAATGAGCCAAAACTAGGTATACAGCAAGAGATATATCTGAGCACACCTTTATTACGTTGTGGAGCCAAGACGTGCACTCGTTTGTACAGGGTGTCCCAAAGGAAAGCGGCATCAGTAGGTTGTGGCACCACCTCTAGCGGCGATGCATTGTTCCAGCCGCAGGTGTAGGTGATCATACAGGTGGCGAATGTCATCTTGGGGTACGTCTGCCCAGGCCTCGTGAACCTGCTGTGTCAGTTCATGGAGATTCCGGGGTGATCGTAAACGAGGTCCCACCATGTCCCACACGTGTCCCATGCTCATGTTTGGCGGTCTGGCGTTATCCAGCTGAAAGACTACGCCGGGTATGGTGTGCAGAAAGGGCAGTAATACAGGCTGCAGAATCTCTGTGACGTACCGTGCTGCTATCAGGGTGCCTTGGATGGTGACTAAAGGCGTTCTGGTATCGTAGCCGATGCCACCCCAGACCATGATTCCGAGTGTTGGTCCACGATAGTGATATCGGATGCATTGCTCATTTGCACGTTCCAATGGTCTGCCCTACACCCGTCCGCGTCTGTCGTCGGTGTCCAAACAAAAGCGGGATTCGTCGCTGAAGACCACCGGGCGCCATTCCATTCGCAAGCCCACTCGTTCACGGCACCATTGTAGTCGTATCGCGCGGTGCTCAGGTGTCAAAAGAAGACACAACACTGGACGCCTGGCAGACATTGACGCGGCGTGTAACCGGCATGCTATTGTCACTATTGATACTGGAGCTGTACCGGGCAGAGTGATGTTGTCGCGCAGTTGCCGCAGGGTGATGGTTCTGTCCGCTAGCGCTGTTCGGCGTATCCGCCTATTGGTACGAGCTGACGTGCTTTCCGGGCCCCAGAGCCTGGTCTTCTGGCATGTGTGCCATTGCCTCCAACATCGGCCTACCGTCCGTGCGTCCTGCGACACATGGACAACAATCCGTCTGGTTGACCATCCAACCTCGGAGAGGCCAATAATCCGACCTTGTTCAAAGTCCGTTAATTGCGTGAACGGTTGTCGTTGTCGTCGTCATCGTCGCGGCATTGAGACCGTTGTGCGGTTTACAGTACTGTACGTACACGAGGCACTTGCTTCCTCCCTACTGCGTACAGGTGTCAAATGATGAGCCTATACAGGCACCCGGACACCCTCTATCAGCCCAAATGGTCATGTCCCGCAAGCATGCATCTAATCGTTTACTAGTCGGAGGTAGACGACCCCCCCCCCCACTAAATATGGATAAGGTCGGATAACTCCTTGTTGGTGGGGCAATTTCATTGCAAAGCAGTGTATGACAAACCATGATAGGAGTGTTTGAGTGTTGGACAAAAACAAAAATTAATGTGATGTATTTTATGGCCGACCTCTAAGTACATTTAATTCCTTTATTACAATTTGCTGCAATAAGTGCAAAATCATTTCTGTAAACAAACTTTGTATTTGTTTATTTGGATAAACCCTGACAGGGCTGAATTTTTATTCTTCATCCCCGCCACTACTACAAAAACAATTAACTGACCTACCGAACTAGAAGAATGAAGTAATTAGGTGGAAAGCCAGAAACAGATATCCGTTTTTAAAGATCTCTGGCTAGTCGACGTCCTGTCAGAGGCACTCGGCACTCTACCTGACCTTTTCTTAAATCAATGCACACTTAGAAAACAAAACCAATACATATAATGGAAAATTAACTGTAATCCATTGGAAGACAAACGTTTTTTATGTAAATCATTAAGCGTTTATGTGAACCTCGAAATAATTTTAAAAATGTTAATATTATAAAACAATAAAAGTCTCATGGTGTACGACTTTAGGGGCCCCAGTGGCAATAATGCATAACTTTGGATTGATTGCTCTAATTTAGAAGCATTGGTGAATTTAGAGTACGCTTTTTATTCTGCAGTAATATCAATTTTTACTTTATTTTTCTGGGTTGTGGGAATTGTATAACTGAATTTTCTGAATAATCCATGTGCTAACTTTTGGATATAAAATTTATTCATCTTAATGCACTTTCAATAATGCACAGGCTTCTGTTATCTACACTGAACTCTAAAACACTATGTTGGTTTAGAGTTCAGTGGTTATCTCTCGAGATGATTATTTGCAGTGATAAAAGGAAGAAGTCGAAAATTTTTTTTGCTCTATGGATTAATGTTCATAACGTTAATGTTTTATTTAATGATAAAGTTAGTTAATGATATCTATAACCCGTAAATCACAGAATCGTGAACATTTAAATCATTTCAGTGGACCCAAAATCTTTGAAAAGAAGAAAAAAATTCAAGTTTCTTGTTCAATCTCTAGCCTGATTTAATTTATTTATTCTTTTGAGTTTTCTTATATTGATATAAAAAAATCTTCAACGCCCGAAGACTACTAGGTAAATGGTGAAAAGTTTCACATTGACTTCTATCAGATAATGTGCTTCCCCATTCTTTTCTTTCAAAACAGACTGCTCAGTGTACTCTCCATCTTAGAGGAGCCCCATTGAGACAGGTAGGAGAGTTCAATTATCCCGGGACTGCAAATACTATAGTGATGGGCAGCTCAACAGAATTGGATGCTATGATCGCTGCAACTATCTGTGTCAGAGGCGAAATTTGTCGATCCGTGATAACGAAACGTGAGCTAGGAAACAAAGCCAAGCCCTGTTTTCAAATCTACCTTTGTCCCCACGTTTACCTATCACAATCGCAGGTACAAGCGGCCGAAATAAAATTCTTGAGGTGTATGGCATATCCTATTACTTAGAGTGACAGCAACGCAATAAGGGAGTATTTAGGTGTTGAGCCGCTACTTCTCCGCATTGAGAGGTCTTAGTTGCGCGTGTAGACCACGTGATACGGATGCCGCCAACTGGTCTTCCCAGGCGGTTTTGTATTTTCCAAGCCGATGGTTAAGAGGCCAAGAGGTCCAAGCCGATGGGTAAGAGACCAGATTCTCCAGGTAGTTAGACTACATGGAGAATCTAGATTCGAGTCACTCGGGTATTACCATTGATGAGGACATGCGCCAGATGACGGAAAATCGCGAGCCCTGCAGATTCTCCGTAGGACTGCTACTCCCGTGATCCTAACGGATAAGCGGGTTTGAAAGGAATTTAGTATTTAAGTAGTACTTATAATTCTGGAAGAGGTGTATGTAAATGCAGTGGATGTACTTGTGTATTCTTGTCAATATATGATCAATAATGTATTTTGAAGACTCATTAGCTCTGGCTTATTTTTAAAATCTACAAAAGTGACTGAGCATATTACGTTGCTAATGGTAGGTAATAGTTCAAGAGCAAACATGGCAATCTCAAATGATTTATAGTCCCAGATCAGAAAAAAGACAGCTTTGCTTTCTTTCCTAGCTCAAGTGTTTTTTTTGTTTGTTTTTTTTTTTTTATTTTTTTATTTTTTTTTTTACAAAGGATCACTACACATTTCTCGTCAGACACAGTTTGCTGCGCCGATCCGAGCATCCAATAAATAATGTTCCTTGCGAAGTTGAAGATGTTGAAAATTAAAATTCGAGAGATAAACTATATATTTATTAAAATACACTTAATCATCTTAATCAAACTTCCACATGATCACTTCATAGAAGTCTGCCACCGGTAAAGAAAGCCACGCAGTTTTCACTTGTTCATCGTCGCTGAAATGCAGGCTGCCGATGAAATCCTTTAGATCCCAGAACAGGTGGTAGCCACTGGACGCGAGGTCCGGAACGTTAGGCGGGTGGTCCCAACTAATCAGATCTTTTGTTTGGGATCTAACGGAGTTCATCGGTAGCCTGCATTTCAGCGACGATGAACAAGTGAAAACTGCGTGGCTTTCTTCACCGGTGGCAGACTTCTATAGAAGTGATCATGCGGAAGTTCATTGAGCGCTATGACAAGTGCTTAAATAAACTAGGAAACTATGTGGAAAAATAGTTAAAGGTATATAGAATCTGATAGAATAAATATTGAAAATATATATAGCTTTTATTACAAAACGGACCTTACTTAAAAAAATCATTTCAAATATTCTATATATTCATAAATTTATTAAAATAAATGCTATTGAGTTTTCAAATGATTCTATACAGTATATTCAATGAGCTCCCCCGATATTTTTCTTTTTATACACACACTAAAATAAAAAAAAAAAAAAAAATCAGAAAAATGTTTCTACTTTTTAGTGCATTTTTAATTAAAACATAACGCTGCGTTTTATAAACAAAGTTTTATTTTATTGTATGCTTTTTAGTCATTCTTCTCGCAAAATGTTATCTGCCAAGTAAAATACATTCGATCTGTAAATACCAAAAAAACAAGATAGTTTCATACACTTGTGCATGGCAAAGTGAGGCCATATTATTTCAGTGATGAATCCTATTGCACCTTTAAAAACAAATCCTTTAAAAATAGACATCTCTTCATTAGGCATATTCGTGCTCCTTAAATGTGAGGTAACGGAAGTTTCTGTACATACTTGCCGTGGAAACTTGGATGTGGCCCTATTCCCTGCCCAGAGATTAATTACATGTAAATAAAAATAAACTTTAATCTTAAAAAAAAAAATGAATTTTGAAAATTTTTAGACGGGATCGTAACATGACGGGAAATTTATAAGCGTGCCAAATTTGGAGTCATTTGAACAACGGAAAATGGACGAAAAACTGATCGAACGAGTTGATCCAAACAAACAAGTTTTAATAAAGGTTTTTGGTGATAAATTTTCCTGCCCAGCATTAAACTGAAGCCAGAAGATCAGTTTTTGCAAAAGACACTAGCCATCATAAAATAAATATTTTTTTTTTGTTTGCCTGAATCTTAATGTACAGGTTCGAAAAATACGCAATTCTTTTTATCTTACTTTTTATTCATGCCTCTTCTCGAACTCCACGACATTACGTCCACTTGTGAAATCAATGCCACGTCGAATTGCTGCACTTCGCTAGTTTTGGTCCTGCACGATATTAAACCACCAATGATTTTTGGCAATTCAATCTATGTAACATATCTAAATATTTATTTTGGATTTGCCTCTTCAGGAGTATAATTTTGCCTCTTCTGCTAGATATTTTAGGCTTCTGCGTAAAAACACACTTCTGTATGTATTTACGCTCATTGCTTGTACCACTGTTCTGTATATATAAAGGCTTGCATGCCTCTTGCTGTATATCCTTGACAAAGCCGGGAATAAATGGCGAAACTAGTTGGAACTCCTGATGTCCCTCTGTTATACTGTAAGGCCACCACCTGTTTAGTTAATAGGAACAGTATTATGATCCATCCTTCCACCGATATGACAGCATTTAAGTTCATTCGATTGAATGAACTTAATAGTACAATTTTTGAATGAGCAATATGGAATCCGATTGAGATGCATGTTTAATAATAGTATAACCAAGGTGAAGCCGACAATTTGATAAAAATTTGCAATTATATTCCGGAGGAGTTTGAAAGTGTTGATATAATTACCATTTTTTTTTTTAATTTCTTCTTTTCAACAGAATGGGAAGAAGAATTAATTTGAAGAAAAATATTACCAGCAATGATAATAGTTTAATTTTGAATCTCCACGAGATTAATCTCAGCTAGATTAATAGAGTGGGAACCACAGGGTACATTTTTCTGCCGTGTGTCAAATGGTATAATGTCGGCTGCTTCGATATAATCTCTCTATTCTAGTTCTTTTTTCGTTGCCCAATGGCGGATACGAGGGGAGAATCGAAAATAAATTAAATGGACTAAAATTCTATCTAGTAAAAAAAAAAAAAAAAACAGAAAAAAAAAAAAAAAAAAAAAAAAACTTGCAAGGAATGGATTCCTTCCAACAGTCGACGCGAGCAGAGACTGTAAAAGACGTTGCAGCTTGAAGCGATCTGAGTCGGCTTTTCGGAAAAATATTTTTAGAATGCATTCTAAATTTATACAACAAAGCATCGAGTTAATGTATTTAAATGCCTACAGAATGACTTAGCGCAAGTACGTATTTCATCTGGCAATGCATTGTTGCAACAATTACTGTGCAGTGCGCGAGCGCATGGGCACGCACAAGCCTCTGAACATTACCAAGTTCTTGAAAAGGAGCAAATCATTCCATCGCCAGCCACTTCGGTTATCACATCAGTCACCTCTAAGTCGTTTGGGATACGCCAATTTGGAATTTCTCGTAGATTTCTTCACTAGGATGCAGTAAGTTTTTCTATGCCTATGAACATCTTCACCTCTTTTTACTAGCAACCATTCCACTCCAAGCAGCGCTTCCTGTCTTACGAAGGTCGCCTAGCTATTAAAGTGGACGAACCAGTAATCAAGAACATGGAATTAAAGGCACTTCACCATTAGGACAATGGCAATAGGGGTACAGCATAGATTGTCCGCTACATCATGAAAAACTATGTACCTACAGGAGAAGCTACGGTTGAGAGAATCCCTGCGACAGCTTGTGAAATCGAAGGCAACCTATCATCGCAGTAGACGGTAGAAACTATGCGATTCAGTTTTCTCGTCCACGAACGGGAATCTCCGAAGCGTCCGTCATCATCGGTGATGGTCATACCGTGCAACTACGTGTACAAGGAAAAAATTCCCGTGAGATTGAGGAGAATGTACGTATAGGATAAAATGCATACATTTGAAATATTCTGCCGTCTTGCGCTCTGGAATGTGTTAAATTTTCAGTCTTATATAACAATAGTAACTAAAAATATTTACTCGAAAATAAAAGAAAATGAAATGATGTAGTAAGTGTTAATTGAAAAAAATACCTCATAAATTTACTCGATTTGGGTGTATAAAATAAGTCCATGAAATAAAACATTTTTATAATACTGGCTCGAACATTCTTTTTTTGTCTTAAAAGAAAGGATTTCACTAAAATTAAAAAAATTTAATTTCATAAATCTGATCTGAAATTAGCTTAAGGAAATAAATACGCATTGTAGTTGGGTCTCCATTTATTTTAATCAAAAAGGGGGATTCAATAATTCAACAGTTAATAGTTTAGAAAAAAAATATTTTATTGTCAAACTCGTTTCGACTTCACTCTTCATATTGAAACTAACGGGAAGATGATAGGGAAGAATTGGGGCAGGGGTTGGATTTTATGAATAAACTGAAGTGAATTTTAAAATAAAAATGAAGTTTTAGAGATGCGGTATTCTTTAACGAACTGTCAAAAGAATCACCATTGGCACTTAAATAATAGATGAATTGAAGCTTTGCAGTATATGGGTACAACAAGGCTTCAATTCATTACATAGTCCGATTGCAGCAGTAATATCTTCACACAATGCAGAGAGCTCAATATGACTTAGCAAGCTCGTTGGTGTTTAAAGATAAGTCTTTGCGACACACGCACTGAACCGACGCTCCCTCAACCGTCCGCCTACATGCCGTTAGCACTAGAGAATCATCGAGCTGGCTACATGGACTGCCCTCCCCTTCCCTAGGTAATTTTCTCGCCATTAATTCCAACCGTATCGCCGTGGACCTCCGTTTAGGCGTCCGCCTATGTTTCCCGCACCCTGTGGAGCTACTATCGATGAACTGGTCCTCCACCCCCCTCAACTAAGACAGCTTTGGTCATAGAAGTAGCCACGGCTGGTTAATAAACGACACAATGCACCGAGCAGGCATTGTGGAACTCAATGGTATGTCTCGTAGTGATGGCAAATGTCCCGACGGCATGACCCTCTCTGCCTGGAAGTCCGGAGAAGAGCTGCTATGGAATGACCTGCGTCGACACCCTCGCCTGCTCTTACCTGGATTGAAGCTCAAAAGAAGCCCGAAAACAAAGTGTCGAAATACGCAGATTTACTCAACTTTCTCTTTGCCCCCGTCGGCTTCGAGGGCAGCTGTGGGCATGCATGTTTTTGTTTGTCCCGGGCTGCGTACAGATATAACTAGTGTAAAAGGCGCAAAATGACCTTAGTAATCGACGCCAAAAATTCTAATAAACCAACCAACCAACCAACCAATCGTCGGCTTCGAGGCTTTCCGCTGCTACCCCGGACACTAGATCGATTGAGTTCCTACGCCAGAAAATCTCTCTGGACATCCAGTGAGGTAATGCGGCTTGTGTCATCTCTTCCTTGCCCCGAGCTACCCCCCTCAATGAAGTTTACTTCATCTACGAGGAGATATTTGTAAAAAAAAAAATAATTATAGACTATAACATTATTCTGAGTAATCACATTTTTAATTGAATCAAAATGTCAATCGCTTTATAATAATAATAAAAAGCTATTTAATCCAATATTCACATGGAATTCGATTTAAAATTTTCTTTAAATTTACATCGATTATTTTAAAATTATTTAAAATTTGTAATTTTGCTTAATTGTCATTAGATTATTTACAATTCATTCCCAAATCTTATTTATTATTTTTATCATACTTGCAAAACAAACTGAGTAACTTCTTTAGTAATATCAGATAGGTTCATCGTTGAAATTACTTATGAAACATAAAATATGAAACATGAGGATCATCAACAAGTATGCCATAATTTTTGCCAAGGGTTGTATTATTTTAAGTAAATCTTACGTACTTCAACGATAAAAATTTAAACCAATAGTTTTATATTTATTTTAAAATTCAACAATCTAAGTTATAAGCTGACATCTTGTACCGATCCAAACAAGAAGAGAATGCTGGTTGAAAATTATAGAACCAAAATTGTGATATTATAAAAATAACTGAAATTTGGGGGAAAACATTTCAGTGACATACAACTTTTAATTCAAGAGCTTAAAATCACACGTGTAACAATGATGTTATAGCAAGCAACGTGTTCCAAAAAACTCTTTGTTGGCTAACATTAGAAACAAACTTTGTTACAAATTTTTTTTTTTATTTTTTTTAAATTTTATTTTCTTAAAATTAAATAATCATATTATTGGATTCAAACAAAAACTTTTAATAAATATGCATTTTTTTTCTATAAAACTCTTTTATTGACCCTAGGAACACAATTTTCTTATAAATAGGAATCCAAGAATTTAAATAGGAATTCTTGGAGATGAAGCTCTTGTTTTCTTACTTTACAAGCATTTGAACACCGATAGCATACATGGTCTAAATATAAATGAAAATATTAAATAATGTTACTAAAGACTTTCACTTGATGATATTTCATATTTAAACGAAAAACACACAAAGGAAGAAAAGAATTCGACATTTACAGTCAAAGCAAAACAGCTCACGTTAGCACTTTTGAGAGATATTAAAAAAAAAACAAAAAAAAACCTTCCTTTATTATTTTTTTAAAGAGAGGAGCTACATTCATCGGTTACATATTAATAAATATAACATAAGGTAATGTCTGTATTTTTTGAAAATGTGACTGTATGACAGTCACCATCGACCAAAAACCGACATGGGAATAATGCATATCCAACTTTATCAACTAAAATTGGTGTAATATTTTTCATTTCCACTAATAGTATATTTTCATTCTTATTTATAAATTCTGTTTAAATTTCAATGCATCCACTATTCTGTAAGAATAAGAGTGGATCTTCATTCACTTTAAAACAAATTATTTTGTGCTCTAATGAACTTATTAAAAATGAATAAATTTTAATTTTCTAATAAAATATATTTCTCTGCGTTTTTTTTAAACATTACGAATAAAAGATTATAAATCGATCGTTTTTTTAGATTTTATTGTTTATAATTTAAAACAATTTTAAAATAAATTTTAAAAAAAAATCAAGTGTAAAATTCCGTATATTTTCTTTTTTTTTCTTTCTCTCTTTTTAGATATAATTAATGAAGTAAGTTTATTTTAAATATATAATATTAATTTTCTTATAAAAATAATTTCGAATGTTTTTTTTATTATTTATTTTATTATTCACAACAAAGGCATAGAAGAACTGTTAATAAGCAAGAATTTTCACGAGAAAAATATCGATTCATTGCAACAAAGGGCGTATGGACAATTCATCATGTATTTAAACAGCTGTTCCAGTATTGTTGCAGACCGTATGAACAATTTATTCAAACATAAGTCGTCTCTCGCTGAAAACATCAACACCTTTTTTTTTTTCTCCATGGAACTCCAAAATTTTTTCGTGGAGAATGACCAGCGAAGATGCAGTTATGTTTAGAGGGGTGACATTAAAATTAATTTATAGATTTTCAGCTTTCACGAATAACAAAAAGTAAAATACTTGGAGATAAATAAAATGTAAAATGTCACGAATTGAAACAAAGTTGGCACATACAAACGCACACATTTCTTTTAAAATAAGGCAATTCAGCAAATTATAG